>VFFE01007644.1:609332-926392 GCA_008921705.1 Burhinus oedicnemus | reverse complement strand
GTGAGGAAGAAGCGAATAACCCTCTTGTCAGATGGCTGTTCCGGGGAGTTCCTCTATGATGGGAAGCCTTCAGGCTAAGGGACAAACAGCTTCTGCAGCCTCCTGGCGTTTAGGGAACTCGAGCTTCGGATGTAATTTAGCAGTTGGCCCTACCCTGGGGTTTGGGCACTGCAAAGTCTGTGTAGTGCCACAGCACAGAGCCGTGCCGGAGGACCGCCGGCTGCTGCCGGCTTTGCTGAGCCGTGCTGGTGACCATCGCCTCTCTGCTTGGGGCTGGTCACTGTGGGCAAACAGCCCATCCGTCTGACTCACGGGGTGTTTTGTACATCCTTGGTATGCGTGTGGCTTAGCACCACTTGCTTCTGTTTCTGTTACTTATTATTTTAGTTTGAAGGTCCTAGAGGGACCAATTTGGAGTTTCCTTTGCACAGATATATTTCCTCTGTTCGGCATCTCATTTATGTTTTCTCCTGTGTCTTGCAGAATTGCACATAGATTTACAAGCTGGACAGAGGACGTACGGAGAAGTTCTGTGTTGTCCAAGAATTCTCATCCAAATAAAGGAAGTTTCCATGTGGACTGATTATGCTGGCCACCGAAGACACAGTGCTGGGATCCGCTCTTCCCAGTGGAGCACCTTCTTCTACAGGCCAGGTTTGATTCTCCTTCTTTCTAAAATTTAGCATCCCGTAGTTTTATTAAATCCCCATAATTCCCATATTATAAAAATACCATGGTTTTATTAAACACCCAATTCAAGATGTTTTCACTGTAACACTTGAGGGATTCCTTGAGCTGCAAGGCATATGCTGTGGTCCATGTCAGGTCAGAGCCTATTATACATGCATCTGTGTGGTCTTGGACCACTGTCACTCGTTACTTCATGCATTTATTTGCAATTCATGAAAATCTCAAGACGACATAAGCCAAAACACTGGATGTGGAGAACCACGCTACAAATCCTGTTTTCAGCTTCTTAGGAGTGCTGTAGAGATGCTGAGGTTTTGGTAGATGCTTGTTCAGGTTCTTAGGTTTTGTTAGATGCTCCTGATCATTCTAATGAACCAAGAAATCCCGATGCAAGGAGCTGGATGGCTCCCTGCTCTGGGAGGCATGGCAGTATGTCTGTGATGAGCTTACTTTGTTGGCTTACTTTGTTATTTTTATCTGATCCACTTAAGTTTTATTCCATGAAATGTCTTTTTAGCTCTGAAGAGTACATTAAAGAGTTTCTTAAAGATGGCACCTTCTTGTGCACAGGTAGCTCTTCTATACAGTAAAGCTGGAGCTAGGAGGATATTCCTTTTTAGCTGCTTGATTAAATATTGCTACATAATTGACAGCATCTCCCGCCTTCAGAGACTGCAATCTTGTACAAATGACAAAGTGATAATCATGCCTGAGTCATTAAAAAAAGCAAATTTATACGTAATACACACTGTCTCCCTAGAGTTTGTCTCGGAGAATATATGACCTGAAATCGCTTTCACACACGTCCCTGTCCAAACCAACCCAGGCGGTCACAGCCAAACTCCACACGCAAATACCCCTGACTCCACGAGGCAGCAGATGGCTGAAAAGGTTTAAAAATCTGCTGCCCCTCTCCAGGCGCAGAGATAATTCAGTGCTTGCACTGGTGTGCTCGGCTCAGGAATCACACGGCGCTTCGACACCAGTAGAAGTGTCTCCGTCGCGGGGCTCAGATGTGGCGGCAAAGCATCCCGCCGGCGGGCGAGCTCAGCTGCGCCGGGGCACACGCGTGTGCCCCTCTGGGCATTGCCCTCGCTTGCTTCTTCACGAAGGGGAGACACGGAAGCTCCCGTTTCTCCTGGAATAAATCAAATAAACCCAGTAAATTAGGGGCTAATGACGAGGGTGTCATTTATAATCCGTAGGGACAGAAGTAACGTCCCCTGGGTGTTGATCAGCCTCCTTCCACCCTCCCACGGAGAAATTTGCACTTTGGCACAGGTTTAGATACGCATCATTGCAATTACACAGTGAGGACAGCTGGGTCCCGAAATCAAGAGTTAGGGAAATCAGAGGACCTGTTAGCATCAGTAATATTTTATGGGGAAATGAGAGTTTTCTTGGCACCTTCTCTCTGACGTATGTCTGTCTTTGCATTCCACGGAGGCAGAGCTTCCACACCAAGGAATTTGCTCTTCCAGGGGACGGTGAGGGTGCACAGGGCCGGAGGCAGTGCAAGCGCCAAACCTCCAGGAGAGATGCTGTTATTGCTGTGCATGAATTGTAGTTTTTCCACCGCTTATTTCTGTCCCATGGAGCCAGCCTGTCTGCGAAACAAACTTTAAAGAAAGAGATGATTAATAAAACCTTTTTGTGTTCATGTCTTTACTGATGAAGGTTGAAAGTGCTCGGGCATTCACTCAAGTATCTGTCACTACGAAACCCATCCCTTTGTTTTATTTCCTTTTCTTCTGCCTTTCATCGTGGGAAACGTTTATTCAGTTTGGAAAACTCCCTTTTTTGAGATCCCCTCGCGAGTTACCAGCACACGTGGGTGAGCGTAAGGGCAGTGTGGCAGAGAAAAGAGATCCCAGAGCGGCTGAGGATGAAATCTCTGGAGGAGCCCCTGTGCTCCTGCTTTGCCAGACCATGAAGCTATTGCACAAACGGGGAAGCCAAGCCCCACGATGAATTTTTTACATGAAGCATCAGAGAATAGGACACAGAAAATGCCAGGGGAGCATTTCCCATTCTAGAGATGCCTTTCCAGTGAAATGCTACTCTTTGATATATATTTCTCTTTTAAAAACAAAATCAACAACTTGTTTGTCAGACTTGGGGAGTTATTAGGACTGAAAAATAGCACGGCAATCCAAACCTGGATGGGACATCATGAAATCCGTTGCTGGGTGTGCTTCATCCTGGTGCTCACACAGATGTCAAAATAACTTCATCAAACCAACGATCTTAAAGGTCCCTTCCAACCTAGATGATTCTTTGATTCAATGACTTCTGCTGGTGGAAGGTCTTTTCCTTGCCATATTGCAAGGGACTTAATTGAGAAAGTTTAATGTTGGATAAAGATGACGATGACAGTAATAGTCCTCAAAAATGCGAAGAAATACCCTGTGAACCAGCTTTCAAAAAGGTAGGAAGAGCACTAACACCTCTACTCTCAAAGCAGCACATGCTGAGAGCCGTGCTGCACCAAAGCCACCGGCTCTCTGAGAAGGACCACAAACGCTGGAGGGAAATCGCCTCCGACCTGACAGTACAGTATGTGTCCATCTGTATTCAAAACAAGTCCAACACCTTTTTTCTTCTTTCTTTTCCTTCCTTCTTTCCTCTCCTTCCTTCCTGCTTTCTCCCCATTCCCGGCTGTAGCCGTAACCCACAATTCCAAACTCCCAAAGTGTCAAAAAATGTATACTTTAGCGCAGGGAGGCTGTTTGTAGTTGGACCTGTCCCAAAGCGCTGTGACTGTTTTTGGCTTCTTGGGAACTAACTTCTTAAAATCACAAATCACCTTGTCATCAAAGAAAGTCACATTTCTAGTTTTGTGCAAACCAACCGCACTTTTGTGAGCATGAAAATGCTGAGTTTGGCTACTCCGGGGGAGGAAAACACAGAAGAGCAGGATGAGTAATACAGTTAGTAATGAAGTGACTGTCTGATCAGAATTAACACCTGGTTCTTGTCAAGGCCAATTCAATATTGCATTTTGAAACGAAAATTTCAGAGCACAAGGGGAATAAAAACAAAAGTCATCCTGCATCTGTCAGCTTGGACCGAGCTGGCGGCTGCTGTTAAGACCAATAGATGTTTTCAGAGCGAGACAGCAGGGTCTGAGTAACAAGACATGATATCCATGTACAGCTGCTACCAACGACGCTGGAAGCATCTTGCCATGTGGAGGAGAAAACATTAAAGCTCTGTTGAAAAAGTATCCGTTAAATTCGGTACCTCATCAGGGGACTGTTTAAGAAGCAGGGCTGGGCTTTGTTCTAACGCTCTTAATGGCAGTAAGTGCTGTGTGGGTCAGGAGTGAAGTGAGGACATCCGAAAAGGACGAAACAACTTCTCGCTGAAGCCAGCGCTCTTCCCAGGCAGATGGAAAAATGAGGCACCTGTAGAGAAATGAGCTGGGCTCCTCTGGGCTTTGGTGCAAGCTGCAGCACAGGGGGCTCCTTAACGTTTCATCAAACTTTACAAAACTTCACGACACTAAGCAATTAGAGGGGTAGAGTTTAAGCCCACTTATGGAGTCCACGGTTTTCTTCGGAGCTACCACCAGGTTCTCATGGGAGAAGACCTACAAATGTCAGCTCCCTCGCTTCCCGCTGGCCCGCGGGGGCCCGGAGGCGGGGAACTCATTGGTAACCTCATATAATATTTAACAGACTTCCTGGACTAATTAAGTATATTACTTTAAATAGTAACTAACCTACCTCTAATATGTATCAAAATTTAATTCAGTTTAATTCATTACCGCCGCTTAATGTGGGCCCGATTCCCTTCTCCCTTACAAAGATGTCACGGCATTAATTCATTGTGTGCGTCAAGGAGGACAACGCAGCCCTCGTTCGGCCAGATCATTTCCAAGTAGAAATATAAAGAAAACTTTGGTCTTGTCTCCACGCAAGTTGACTGAACCAAGAGAGTTCTTTCAGAGTCACGCTGGTCTAGTTGAGAGCAGAAGCCGTCCCCAAACCCTCCCATCAGGTGCTCCGTCTCTTACAAGCTGGAGGGTCCCTCAGGCACAATATTTGAGGGGCTTTTCTCTAAGTCAAAGCTTGGACTCGCTGTCTGGCACTTATTCCCCAAGCATATGAGGTTGTAAAAGCAACACAGTGCAGAGGGAAAGGGATTTCTCCGAAGAGCAGAAGGCAAACGAGATCTTTGTTGCTGAGATGAGGAAAATCAGCAGTCTAGCTAGCTTTAACTTGTTTATTTGACCATTTGACTTCTGCAAAGCCCCTGATAATGAAGTCTGGTGTCTCCAGGCTGCTGGAAAGTGTCGAGCCAAGAGGGACTGAAGCTTGTTGTTATTCTCTCCCTCTCCAGTGGCTCCTGTGAAATGATCCGGCAGCGTCTGCCCAGGTGCTATGGACACCACGCTCCTTCAGCAAGACACCCTCTTCAGCAGAAGTCCCGCTGCCATGCAGAGAGGGCAATCTCCGCTGTTCCAGGCTGGGCTGCACCTCTTCGGGGTAGGGAACTCTTCATCTCAGCCAGCCACGAGAAACAGAAAAGGCTCCTGTTCACACGTAGCCCCTGAGAACGGCCCGACACTGCCCTCGCATTGCCCTGGGGGGGGACACGGCTTCTCCCCAGTGACCTCCGCGCTGGCTGGAGACCTCCCTGTGCATCCCTAAGAGGGGCGAACAGGACATTAAAACTAAAAACTCTGCTCTGCTGCGCAGGAGGGCAGGGAGGAGACGCTGGGGAGGTACAAGCGGAGACGTAGGCAGAATTGGCTTGGCTGGACCAAAGCTGCCTGTCCAAAAAGTCGCTGTGACCAGCGCCTGCGTCAGACAGGTACCCTGGGCTGACCCACAGATCCATCTCCCGAGGAATCCTGGGGGCGAAGGGCAGGCAAAAGTTATGGGAGACGCTACTGTTGTCACTCTTAGCAGGAATTTCAAGGGGCTGTGCTGCTAAAAGCACTTTCAAGGGCAATCTGCCAAAGGCTGTAAGGTCCAACAGCTTCATCGTCGCTTATCAAGCGCGTTTTCTCCGAAGGATGGTACCCTTCCTGGGGAGAGGGGAACATGTCCCTCTGTCCTTCCAGCCCCCGTCAGCTCTGCCAGGTTCCCTGTCGCACCTCCTGCGAGCCACCGTGACCCTTCTCTTCTGTGTTTGAAGAGGCTGGATTCTGCTCAGCTCCCCAGTTACAGGTTTGCCAGCCGAGGGATGGGCGCTGCTCCCCCCGCCTGACCGCCGGTCGCCCCATCTCTCTCATTTAGAAAGACCTTCAGCTGTAAAAGGATTTTCCCTGACTCCTGGCTTTTCTCATAAAACCCCCTGTCTCAGCCCCATCTCTTGCTGCTCGTGACAACGCCAAGCCTGCCCTTAGATCTGTCTAACAAAGGCAGACGGAAAATGTCTTTCATATTGAGCCTCGGTGTGCCTAATGTATTCTCTTCTATTAGCTATGGCTCTAGGTCCTGATCTCCGATTCCTCATCTTTTCAGGCTTCCTTTTGATGTTTGTTATAAGGCAGCAGAGACTAATAGAGTATGCCAGGCATCCGACTACAAAAGCATGGGGAAAAGGGATTAAAAGGGACACGGTGACAGGAGGAAGACAAAGCATTTAGGAAGCATCAGCTCTCTGCAGGCGAAGCAGCAACAATGCTCAGGATGGTTTTGCCTGTGCTGTTATCTACCGTCCTTCCCTTCCAAGCCCAAATCTACGTTCCTGGAGCTGCTTTGGCCTCTAAAAAGCCAGTCATTTGGAGCCAGATTTGTGCAGAGAGAAACAGTACGAGGCAAAGGAGCCAGAGCCCTCCTGGGTCTGGAGAGGAGCTGAAACCCCCAGCAGGTCTGTTTATTGGGCTGGTTTGCATCGAACAGTGTTTTAGCAACAAAACCCATCTCGCCACCCAGCCTGGTGTTCGCTGAGGTTTCTGGGTTGCTCCTCTGTAAAGAGAGGGAGTTTGCCGGTGCTGTAAGTAAGAGGATTCTCATTTTCCTGGCTGCATTTATGATACTCCTCGTCTTGTGAAAGCACTCAGCTAAGCCGTCTCGGGGGACTCCCAGTGCTGCCGCCGAATCTAACAGTCGCTGTGATCTTAGCCGAGTTCAAAACATCCTAGAACAAATAATGGGAAAAAAAAGGAAAACCAAAAGTCCTCCTCTCTGCAATAAGTAATGATGTCCTGCCGGCAGTGACCTCCGCCTAGCCAGGGTGCAGCCGCGCTGGAGCTGGGAGTTGGGGTGCTGGGAGAAGCCGAGGACAAGGAACAATGTCAGACGCCTCCAGTGTGAATTAAGGGACTGAATCACACAAGAGCTGTAGGAAAACAAGTTGTGCAGGAGCCAGGTCTTCCATCTGGAGGGTGTTTGCTGTCATCCCCCGCTCGTTGGCTGGTAACGCACAGGGTCGCTGGTCGGATCCGGCACCTCCAGGGGACGATGGTCAATCCGCAATTTTCCCGCGTGCTGTAGCGCAGGAGTGCGCGTTATAGGAGTGAGAATTTGGAGGATGCCAGGAGCCAGGTCTCCTTTTAGCCCGCACGATAAACCCTACCTGCTTATCCCAAAACCAGCGGCCACAGAAACTCCTCTTATCCTGCCGCTCCCCACGCCTCTCCGCCGTGCGGAGGCTGTGAAACGTCGCCTGTTAGCGGGGAAGGGAAAGCGAGAAATAATTCCCCACCCGCCTCTTTTGTTCTTCTTTCCTTTCTTTCACAGGGCCTATGAGACAAAGGGAAGCTTGAAAATGAATGCCAACCAGACACAAAACTCTGTCGTGCGATTTTTGCAGGTGCTGTTAGCTGATGAAGGCTGGGTCGGTGCTGGGCAGGTGGAGGATTCCTCAATAATTTGCTTGGAGAACAGAGGAGAGTGGCAAAACCAGGAACGAGATGCTGACCTGCATCTGGCGTGAGGGCACGGAGCCTTCCCGCAGCTACCGAGCTCCCACGGGGTCCCTCTCCGGGCACTGTGCAGAGCGGCTTTTCCTATTTCCCAACCAGATGCTGAAGGAGAGAAAAAGCAACGGTTCCCTGCGGGCAGAGGGATGCTCCCTGGAGCCGCCGCGGGGGCTGGCTGGAGAGGCATGGTCAGGGCAACTGGGAACGAAGGAGGGCTCCAAACCGGTGCCAGTTGCCTTTAATATTTCCCTGGTGGCTAAAAGCTTTGGCAGAAGGTGAGGAGCTGGGATATTCACCATCCCCACCTCTCACCTGTCCTGCCGTCCTGCCGCCACCTCCCAGCCAGGACTGCAGCACAATTGCTCTTTTAATTTCCCCTTGTCTTGCTCTGCTTTAGCGCGGTGAGTTAGGTGGTTTGCAGCCCTACCTGTCACTTCAGATGCTGTTTCCCCTGCTCTTTGCTTTCTGCTGCCTGCCAGCGTTGTTTGCCAGCCCGACATGGCGGGATAACAAAAGGGAGGGATTGCAGAGCACGGCAATAAATTAATTGCATTTGCTCAGGTACAAGATGAATTGTCCAAATCACTTTGTAAACAATTGTGTGTAGAGGCACAGAACAGTTTTCTGAAACAGAGTTAATAATTCCAGTTGTTACTAATGCATCACACGCAGCTGATGCTGTTCCCAGCGCCCACAGCCGGGCTTTGTGAATCCCACTTGTTTGCAGGCAGGTTGGGAAGGAGAGGGAAGTGATTCTGAATAACGTTTCATGAGACGCTTGGCGTTTAAGAATATTATGGCATTGTTTTAAAGCACTTCACCAGTTTCAGAGCAATCCCCACCCGAACTTGCACGTACAAAAACGTGCTCATTTGTTTGCATACATCGACATTACGTGTGTGACCTCCCCAGCCTGTCACAGCCCTTTTTTGAGCATCGGCACACACTGCCAGGCTTTCACATCCAAATTAATTGTGCAAAGTGCACAGGATTTTGAAAAACAGTTCCTAAATAGATACTCAGTCTTGAGCAAGAAACGAAGGCGATTGGGAAAGCACATGGGTTGCTATTTACAGCAGCTAGACTGCAAGAAGTTTCAGCAAGTTACAGGCTGTCTTGAATACAAGCTTGAAATATTCCATAATTTTCCTTTAATTCAATTATCATGATGAAGATTTATTTTTTTGTTATAACGATACTAATTTTAGCAGCTCAGCCCAGCCGAAGCCAACCCCCCCCGGCCTGCCCTGGCCGCGCAGCCCTGCAGAAGCGCGCCGTGAAGGTGATGAGGGCTGATGGAGCGTCGGGGACGTGCTTCAAAGAGCTTTTCTACTGCTCTGCTCATCATCTCCACAGCTCCGGTCGCTGTGTCAGGCTCACGGCAAGCGTGGAGCAGTGGAAAAAGCAGCACGAGGACAAGGAGGAGAGAGGATTGTGTCGGTAATTACCGGCCTGTAATTATCTGCCATTGTGCATTCTGTTAGCTCTTCCTGCTTCTCGTTAGCATAGAGTGGGGAAAATATTTAATTGCAACATGGCTCTGGCTCTGGCATTATCTGCAGGCAGAGCAGATCAAATCAGCCTGCCTTGTGGGGACAAGGGAGCGATTAGCTTCTCCAGGGCAGCGGGTACAGCTGATGAAGATGAAGAGGCAGAATACAAATGGACGGGTGCCGCGCATCAGTCTGCAGCGACACAAGTGCTGCCTCCAGCCGGCTTTTCCCTCCTCTTCTTTCTGCTGATCACTTGGTGGAAGCAGAGTCCCACATCCCAGACAAGGTCCCAAAGCACTTCGTGACGTGAAGCTGATTTTCCAAAGCGTCCACTTCAGTTTTCACACGCTCTGCAGGACACGGCCGACAGCGGGGACAGGGAGTTGCAGTGCGGTGGCTGCTAGAAACCCGGGTTAGAGGTGGGGACACGCTTTGCTGTGCCTCGTCACCGTGTCCTGTGCATGGTCACTGCACACTGGCATAAAAACACGGCGCCGGCGCTGCACAACCGCAGCGGCTGGGCGGACGGGAGAGGAGCAGACCTCTCCTGCGGGGAGGCTGTGCCAGGAGCGAGGAGGGTGAAGAACGCACCAAAGTAAAGTTGCGTCGCGCAAGAAAGAGGGTTTGGAACAGTGAAATGCAGCTGGTCATAGACTCTAATTTTAATGACGTGGGTGTGATACAGCATCAATCTGAGCTGCTGCACGTGCAGTGACCAGAAGCGGAGGCAAAACTACCCAGACTTGACCTGAGATCTGGTTTCCAGCGCAGTGAGATGCTAAAGCCGCTCCTTCCTCAGCCCCTGCTCCTTTTGCCCAGGCGGGAAGCTCAGCCCAGGCCCAGTTCGGTGGGGCACGGACCAGCGGCAGCCCCCGAGGCGTGGGTTGCCCTTGTGCGTGGGCTGTAGGTGAGTGCGGCTTCGCGCCTGCTGAGCTGGCTTTGCAGCCACCGTGGTACCGGGGGACGTCAGAGAGGGCTCCGGCAGGACTTTTCCCCACGGTTTGTGCCATGGAGCGAGGAGCCGGGTTTCAAACCAAAGCTCTCTGCTCCCGGCCACCCTCTTCATGGCAGGCAAAGGCATTTTTCCATGCCCTGGCTGGATCTGTGCTCACCAGCCGATCTGATCGGCAAGGGAGGTAATATTGACAGTCTTACTCTGGCATATCAGCCCGAACGTCTAAGTCATCACACAGCTCCGCAGACACCTGATCTCCGGCACCGATTCCCACAGCCTCCGCGCTGCCGCCCTGAAATGCTGCCACCAGCGTTAGACATAACAGCAGACTTAATTAAAGGGTGGCAGCCTGCCAGCACCCAGGAGGCAGAGCCGAGCTGGCTGCGCTGCTTTCAAAGGGGCATTTTTAAAAAAAACCACTGGGAAATAGCAGGGCAAGCCCTGCCACGCCAGTGCCAGCGTGGGTCAAGCCTCAGGTATTGCCTCAGGTCCGTCCCCTCAGGAAGAAGCGCCGTGCAGGGGCTCGGCCGGTCCCCGATCCTGCGGCTGATCCCACTCCGGGGATGCTCACGGAGACCCTTCCCGGGGTGCACGGCATGGTGTTGAGTCTCATCTCCATCCCGCCCCCCTGGAGAGGGTGATGGAAAAGTGGGGTCCCCACATTCCTGTGAGCTGGGGTGGAGATGATGGGAGCTCTGGGCTTTTCCCCTGCATCCCTCTGTGCGCGACAAGGGGTTGCGGGCGGTGGGCCATGGCCTCGTACCCAGACGTGTGCTGGCAGAGAGCTGAACACACAGATCCGCTTCCCTGCCTGGCTCACCTGCATCAGCCCCGAGGCAGTCTTGATAATTCCTCACTTTCTGGAGCCTCAAGTTTATTCACTTCTGTGACAAAACACGATGAAGTGACATATTTCCATGGCTATCAGGGATCTAAACATCTCCTCCCCAGAGACCCCAGCAGGAGTGAAGGATGGCGGCAACCTGACTTCGGTCCCAGCCCTGCTATGGAGTTGTCACGGCATCTGCCCCTCTGGGCTCTTTCCAAGGCCACGCATCGCCTGATAATGTCAGTGCAATCTTGATGCCGGAGGATCCCCACGGATGGATCCTCGCTGCCCCTCCTCAGAGGACAACGGCATTTTTGCATCTGGAACCGAGCGCGAGCAGCGGCACAAAAGCAGGATAGGGACGAACCAGCTGCGGGAGGAGAAAGGTAAAATCCTCCGGTACCACTCTGAAGCTGGCAGATCCCCGTGGCACGTGTGCTTTGCAGCTCTGGGCAGATAACACACAATACCCTGATTATGGGAATGCATTTAGCATTGTGCACCAAATTGTGTGAGCGCCTGGTTAAAGAATAGCTGTTCCAACAAAAAAAGAAGACCAGAGAAAAAGAAATCAGCCTTTGGTTTCTGAGTCATCGCTTTGCTTCAGGATTTGGTCCACTGTGTGTCCAGAATAATTATTAAGCAAGTTCTGATGGAAGAATTTTATTTACCCAGCCTCAAAAAGGGAAGAAAAGAATCCTTAATAGTTGATTAGATCAAAAAAGCATAATTTGTTTTTCAATAAGTGCTTTAGATGTAAGATCAATGGCTTGAGGTTGACTGATAGGAGCTGTTTGCAAAGACCTTAGATCTAATTGTACCCAGGCAATCACACGGACTTCTTTGACTAATGCCAGACCCCATCCCCCCTGCAGGGATGGGGGAGGTACCAGAAACCAGCAATACCTTGTACTGGAGAGTTGCTCAGCAACTGCCCTGTATTATTTTGGAGTTGTCCCTGAGTACAGCCTCCTTTCCCTTTGATCTTTGCGTAATTTTTGTTGCTGCTACTTCTCAAAAAGGACAACATTTTAAAAGAATTGCATCTCCATTTGCCACAATCTCTTTTTTTTTTTTTTTTCCCTCAAGCACAACCGAAGCCTGATGGCATCAGGGAAAGCAGGGCGTTTCTTTGCAGAGGGGAGGAAGTTAAAGTCCATCTCCTCTACTAGAGCCTTTCACGGGGTATCGGGGAACCTGGGCTCCTACGGAGATCTACCGTCTGTGTCTGTACCTGGTCCATATATGATATTCAGAGACAGAATAATGGTGCTTAGCTCCTGCCATCGAGCAGCCACACAGCTGGGTCTGGGCAGACGAGTTGGTATTTGCACTCCCTTTTTGGCAGCGTTTGATTAAGAAATGGCAATGGGATGATTTGTCTGGAGAAGAGAGTGCCAGGGCTGGGATTTCTCACCCCGCTGTAATCCCAGAGGGAGCTTGGCATGGAAGGCATTACTGTACGGTCCTGATTGAGAAGGAGCATCACACCCTGCCGACCGGTTTTTATCAGCCCTGCTGATAAATGCCTTTATGTGATGCAAAAAGAGATCCACCCCTGAGCTGCTCATCCTGAACCAGTGCTTCTTCCGTGCTCCGGATGACACAGACCCCTCATGGGACCCAGCAGAAAGGAGCTTCTGGTTATTGAGGTGTATCTGATCCTTTTCCCTCTCATTTATTTTCTGTTACTGCCACATAACAAGAGGTTTGCACCGTGTTTTGGTCTCTCCTGGGCATCACACACAGAAGAAGAACAAGTAAAACACCAAGTCTCTGCAATGTGAAAAAACTCTCAAAAAACTACAGAAGAAAATAACCCATGAATTTAAATGGCATTTGCAAATATGAGTCAGGAGCATCTTTTCTGAAATCTCTAGACAGCAGCGTTGTACAACTGCTGCCAGCTACAGGGACTAAAACCGGAACGATTCGGCGGGGGTTAGCACAGCCGCGGCTCGAGGAGGACACACACAACTCCTGAGCCAGGTTACATCCCAGCCAGAGGATGTCGGCAAGGGAAACGACCGATTTCATCATTTCTCTGCGGTCTCAGAGTAACCCCGTTAGGCAATCAATTACCCAGGCAGAGCTGCAGAGCCACGCGCAGGGGGTTCCTTCTTGCATTTTTTCCCAAGCGATGGGTGGCAGAAAGTAGCTGGTTTGTTTTGCTGGTGTTTGAGCAGGTGCCACCCAAAAGTCTGAAAAACAAAACCCTGAAACCTTTAACGCAAATTAACACCCAAGGCAGCAGAAGGAAGCAAATTTCTACACCTAGTAAAAATTTCAGCTTGAGAGGTCTAAAAATAGACTTTTCTTGCCTTGGGAATTCTAGCCTTGCCTTGTAACTCGCGGTGCTGCAGATTATTGCATTCATAATTCAAATGTTGGATGGGTATAAAATTACTCGCGTGGGAGTTATTCAATTTCTGGTAAGTACATTTACATTAAATAGCAGCTTGACATACAAAAGATAGGAAAAAGCCCTTCCACTTCTGTTTGCCTGAAGCGGTGAGAACACGTGCAGCCCCACAAGGCCGCCGTTGTGAGCAGATAATCTTTTTTTCCTACTGAAAACCTGATAAAGTTCACCGTGGCTGAAAGGGCACTTGTGTCTCCTCTCTGACACTTGGCGTGGGGCTGCTCCGGACTAATCCCTCTCTGGGCTAGAAAAACACGCAGCGCTGATGTGAGCGCTGCCAGCGACGGCTGTTTGTCTGGTTTCCAACCATTGCATTTTGTCACCTCGGTGCCCGCAAATCTGGAGAGCCCAGTTTCACAATGTCTCTCTCCTGGGAGTGCATCTATTCCCGTCTACAACCGGAGAGGGCATTGGGCTTGCTGGGCATCAGCGGGTGAACCACTGTTGCTTCCATAAATCATTTGTCTTTTCAACTTTGCGAAAGTGTCTCAGTGAAAGTCCTTTGCAGGGCTCTGAAACAGGCAAATGTCGAGTTGTCTTAGTTCAAGCCAAGTGAGGGCCATGGGGCTGCTCCCATGCTCACACTTGGTGGGCTGAAATCTCTTCCCCGACCGTCCCTGTCACTTCCCTGGCTTCCCAGTCACCTCTGCGTGTTTGGTTTTGCCTGTGCTCGTGCAGATGCGTGCAGGAGACCCTCCTCCAGTGCTGCCTGGAGAAGCGGTGGTGGGATATCCACAGGGCCACGGTCTGGGGCCACGCACCCACACTGATGAGTTTGTATTGAACAGATGGGAAGGGAAATAGCCTGGGAAAGCGATCCACCTCGCAGCGGGCCCTGGACGAGTGGAGGGTGTTGACAAGGCAGAGGTGACAGTAAGTCACAACAAGCCTCACTCCAGCCTTTCATTTGGAGGCAGGAGTTGGGGTTCTCTTCTAGGTCTATTCTTCCCGCTGCCTGAAATCCTCCCAGATCTCTGCTCTGTGCTTCTGGAGTGGATGCTCTGCATTTATGGCAACTGGGAGTTGGGGCTGTTCAGCCTGGCGAAGGGAAGGCTCGGGGAGACCTTATTGTGGCCTTTCAATACTTAAAGGAGGCTTATAAGAAAGATGAGGATAGACTTGCTAATAGGGTCTGTAGCGATAGGACGAGGGGTAGTGGTTTTAAACTAAAAGAAGGCTGATTCAGACTAGATATAAGAAAGAAATGTTTTACACTGAGGGTGGTGAAACCCTGGCCCAGGCTGCCCAGAGAGGTGGGAGATGCCCCATCCCTGGAAACATTCCAGGTCAGGTCGGAGGGAGCCCTGAGCAACCCGATCTTGTTGGAGATGTCCCTGGTCACAGCAGGCGGGGTTGGACTAGATGGCCTTTAAAGGTCCCTTCCAACCCAAACTATTCTATGCTTCTATGATTCTATTATTAATTTGAGGAAATCGGAGGCTCATTGGTCATTGTTCCTTCCTCACCCCACTCCTTCCTGTCCCAGTCTTCATTCCCTCTGACTCCATGCTCCCAGAGAAGGGCTGTTTCTGGTCTGCTCAAAGCCACTGTCAAAAACCAAGTAGTTGCATCTGGAGAGCCATCGAGGGAAGACGGTTCAGCTGGACCCAGCTCGAGCGGCGTCATTGGCAGACCCCAGCTCTGCACCCGAGGGGCTACAGCAGCTCCGGCACCACTGCGGTCTGCAGGAAGTCCTGGCCATCCCCCACCAGCACGGCAGGGTTACTGGGGCACTTGCTTGCCAGACAGCCTGGGGGTTTCAGTGATTTTTTTCTGTGATGCTGTTTTAATTCAGATAGTGCAAGCCTTCTAATGAATCACATCTTGGTCAATTAGAAGTTTCCTGTGAGTCTTGCCTTCTTGGACGTTATTCGCACCAGTGTAAATGCCACGCTTGGAGCCAAAATTGAGCTCCATCAGCCAGGGAGAAACCCTCTCTATGTGTAAATGAAGAGAAAGTACCTCCAAAATCTGCTTCCCAGTGACAGGGCTTGAAAAATACAAGCGTGCTTTGGATCCAGAGCAGCCGAGCACAGGTAAAGCGGCTTCTCCTCCTCCCGTCCCAGCCAGGTCCTCACCCCCGGTGCCGAGGAATAAATTGAAATGTGAAAGGGGCGCTGGGCAGCGATGCAGGCAGAGCGGTTTCTCACTGCTGGAAACCCTTAGCAGGCAGCCAGCTGGCAGGGCTCCTTCCTGCCTGCCTGCCCGCGGCCGTGGGGCCGGATGGCCGGGGATGCGGGCGTTCGTGCTCGGCACTCGGGAAACGCCGCCACCGTCCCAGCCAGGCAGACACCCGGGGATGATTTCTCTCTTTACAAAGCTCAGCGGATGGATTTTCACCCACAGCGAACACCTCGCCTCGGCACAGCAACCTGGGCTGGAGCAGGGCTGCGCTTTGGGTTCAGGACATCATTTCTTTTGCGTGGAACCGGGGACAAGGAGAGATTTTATCCATCTTTCACCATCAGGGTGAGGGAACTGCTACTTGCCAGCTGCCATTGCAACCAATATGCCTTCATCATTAGAGACTTCTAATTTGGCACTTAGCTTAGTTAAGGTAACGAACCCTGTTTTCCCACAGTGCCCAGACTGAGTCCACCTTACTTTTCTGTCACCAAAAATACACACAGTAATCAAAATGATTCACGGTACTTTAATAGACAGAGTAATACAGCCCCTTCCTCCACAACAGGGTCCTTTCTTCGCTCTGACAGCCATTCTTCCGCCTAATCACTTGTTTTCTCCCATTTTCTGAAGGAGCTCCCTTGGACAAAAATAATGCTGGACATGTAAGACATCATTGTGAATATCAATGAAGGTTTTTTCCTTTTCCTTCTGCTCCCAGTTCCTCTTCTGGGCTAAAAGTAAATAGAGTCAGCTGTAGCTGACACAGAAGCTGATGAGGGAGACACAGTAGTTTGTCTGCCCGTCGGGGATTGCTTGTACAGCAGACTTCAGATCCAGAGCCAAACTTCTCGACTCCATCTGGGACAGGATCTGGGACAGGATCTGGGACAGGATCTCATTTTTTTTGTTGTTCATGCTCAAACATCCTATCTATTTTATTACTTTCTTTTATCGTGGAATTTCACGATGAGACCCTTTTTATACTTATCTTTAAAACCAATCTGAAAACTAGTATCATTTATTTCCAGAAAGTTTAGCTGCTAATTTTCAAGCACAGAAGATACTGAGGCAACATAAAACTAATCTGGATCTTATTTTGATGGATGTGTGTGAATTTGTAGTTACTAATTAGTTTGTTCTAGTGGTTGCCTAGGGACCAGTGAACAGGACTTTGTTACGTTCAGTACAGGAGACTGTCCCAGCAAGTAATATGTGCATATAAATATTTGCTGGATCAAGGGCACTAATTTTACAAAGCTAAAGAAAATTACATGCTGAATTGATCTGGAGCAATCTCTCGTGTATCAGTAAAAAAAGCTTACAGTCTGCAATACCCAGTGTTTTGGGTGTTTTTTTTTGCAGGTGTCACTGGCAGCCACAAGTGGGAGGGTTAAAATCCAGGGATTTTATATAAAATTGCAGAGCTGCAGTGGCCTGAGGCCATTGCCAGGGTCGGGAGATGCCTGAGCTCCGTGCTACATGGGACCTCGGATGTGACCTCTGCCAGCCCCGGCGGCTCTTCCCCGTGCTGCAGGGCACAGTGCAGACAGGGTCAGCAGGAACACGTGAAAATACATGTGCCGGCCACAGGAAACACTCCTCTGCTGTCTGTTCATCCACAAAGCCAGCAAAATGGAGAGGGAATCGGTGCTGACTTGGGGAAATACCACGCTACTGAATTAACAGTATCTAATTTGCTAAATAACTTAATGAAATTAATTTACCTGAAAACAGCAACACCTCCATATTACCTGGACAGTGGAAACCTGTTTGGCTTTCTGACTTGGCATGGGGGGAGTATTCCAAGGAAAATATCCCTCCTACTGTGGGCTGTGAGGAGCATCCCTTCGCCCTGCCTCGTGCCCACCCATCCCCCTTAGCCCCTGGTGAGGGGTGACAGGGGCGAGATCCTGGGGACAGAGAGAAGTTACCAAGGCAGCACTCAGACAGGTTAAATTTTACTCACACGCCAATTCTGATCTTGCATCAATAAGTATAATTAGCTTCTACTGACTTCAGTTTCCAGAAGGAAAGCATCATACAAGCCATTGAATTAATCTCTGATGTAAGTGCTGCCATCCATAGATAGAAATTTGGTCCAAAGAGTACGAGCGTAACTTGCCCTGCTGCTGTACATGTAGCTAAAACCAGACATTGTAATTAATTCTAAATAAGATGCTCTTGTGGCCAAGTTTGACAAATAAACCTCTATTAGGATATAAAGCATCATTGATTGTTAGCAGATGAACTGGCGGCAGCACGATGGCGCATGGGCACTAGGAAAATAGAGCGTCTTCGGCTCTGCTCCTGAAACAGAGACAGCCGAAGGCTGTGGGTACCCAGCGGGAGCGGGTTCCCAAAAGTCGGGCTCCACGGGGGCTCTGGAATCCCCCCACGGTGTCTCCCAAACCCCATACAGGTGCGGGGGGATTGAAGCTGGGAGATAAAGCTGATCCGTCCCCATCTTCCCTGCTACAGAGATGTAAGAAAACCATGGACTTTCATCCCAGGGAAGGTGAGGTGGGATATGGAAGCGACCTAGTTTTGTCTGACTATTTTTATCCCGAGCACAACCTCCTGCTCATCTGCACTCGGTTCCAGGAGCGGGAGCTTCCAGTGCCAAAAGTCATACCTGGAATTAGAAGAATTCAGGATTCAGAAGAGAGTAATTTCTAGACTTTGTGAGAAAGCGTGGTTTTTAAGAAGCTTTCTGGCTTACTGTGGGAAGTTCCTATGCTCAGCATTCGGCTTTGAAGCTTTCACAACTTTGACCACGGAGATTTTCAAAACTTTATTTTATATAGAAGAGAAGTGGCTGAGCCCCTGAGCTGCCCTCAGCTGAATGGGTGCAGCTCCCAGGGAAATTATCGCTGAAGCGGAGGATACAGGCTGTTGTGTCTTTTCCTTTCCATGCCCTTACAAAGAACATGCTTATTCAGCCTTTTAACAGACTGGCTATTTCTACTTATTCAGCTTTTGCCATGTTCCTCATTATTTATGGATTCCTTTTCCTCTTGAATTGCTTTTCTTCAAGATTCTGGTTAAAATTCATGTGGTTTCAGCATTACCACGTTTTTCACTAAAACCTCATCAGTGTTACCAAGGTCTGCTTTTTTAATGTCTTTTTTATATCAAATAAATTTAAGTGACACTAGCTCTTTCACAGTATCTACCCTTTTTCAGTGCCAGCAACTCAAAGTACACTATCGTCGTTGACAGAATTCATGTCTATCTTGCAAGACAGGACACGCTATAGGAGGAAATCTTTATTATTCAGATTGTGGAAGATCTGGATGTTTCCCAGTTTGCAAAGTGGTGTCTGCCTGACTTGTATCTGGCAGCAGCGTCCCCTCACTCGGGAAGAGGGAGACTCTGCCACTGCAAGCTCTTTAAGGCAGAAAGTTTCTTTCTATTCCATGTTTGCACAGCCTCCGGCACGGCGTGGCAGGGGTGTGCCATCTTAGAATAATCACAATTAATATTTAACAAGAAAACTGCAGAGAACAGGATGTGAAAACCACCGTCTCCACCCAGGCACAGTGCGGTCATCCGGGCCGGTACCTGCGCGGGGCTGGTGAGCTCCTGCCCCGACAGCCAGCACCACCCGACGGGCGACAACCAGCTCTGCTGCGGGCTGCAGTCCTGCTCATCCTCGGACGAGCTTTGCTCCTTCCCCACGTCCCGTTTCCACGTCTCCCGGGGGCTGATGGCTGAGGGCAAACCCAACCCTGCCCCATCCCTGCCGGTGCCGGGCTGCGCCATCATCTCTCTTGAGCACGCTTATTTCCCTTCTCCACTCATTTTGCCATTAGTGACGGTACCTTTAATCAATTGTTTTGGTACCTCGGGGCTCACCTGCTCAGAGATATTTTGGGATTACTCCTGTGCTTTTAATTCACACCCTACCTTAATCCAAATTAGCTTTCAAGTGTGGACAAGCCCCGTACTCCTCTGAGGTGAAGCTGTTGGTAACAGGAGTGGGAGCGTTTCCGAGCACATTGGGCACATAGGGACAGCGCTGCGTCTTTGAAACTCCCTCTGGCAGCACTCGGAGGGCTGCGGAGGCACGGTGTGCCGGGAATTCCGGCCTCACGCTGCGGGCGAGCACGGCACCGAGGGGGGACCAGCGCAACGTCAGGCAGCAGATGCTGGAGCACTCGCCGAACGCATGGGTTTGGTTTGGAAGGTCCCTGGCAAGGAGCCGTTGCCTGAACAGAGCTTCCCGCGGCAGAGGGGAGCGCTTGCCCACACGTGTTGGGACTGAAGGTGCTGCCTTGGGCCACCGGCTTATTTGGAGGAGGAGAGAAGAGGCATTTGTCTCTGCTTACATACAACTGGTCAAAGACGATCAGTATTTTTGCTGTAACGTGGTGCCTTTCCTTGCATTATCGCGAGATCACAGGATCAGTGTGTTTTGTTTTTCCATTTTGCCCTTCCTTATTCTGTCGCAATTCAGGTTTTGTAAATCAGCCGCAGTGACAAGGTTTGCTTGGATCAGTTTTCTAAGGGGATTACGTTGCTCTGCAGCAGGGGAGCAGTTGGATTTATTATAGGTGGAGCTGATGGTTACACCTATGCCTCAGACAGTTGCTCAATACTTTGCTCTGTAAAATCCCGTTTTAATTACTTTTAATGTTGCAAAACTTGTGCCAGCAAGGCAAAATTTTCCATGCCATCTCCTTTAAAAGGTAACTGCTCTCTCCCCTCATTGCCAACACAGGAGGGAGACAAATACGGAACTAGATTCTTCTCCCTGTCCAGTTTTGGGGTTTTGTGAGTTTGGATTCCTAGAGAGTAGTCCCTGAATTTTTAACAAAGGAAGAAACTGTCATTAGCCTCATTTTTGCTAAGCATGGGCATTTAGCTCAAATGCCCACAAAACGTCTGGCAGAAGGATTTTTGTGGCAGGCTCCGAATGTGCATGCCTTCGATTAGGACCTGAAAAAGCTACACAAATTCAATATTACTTGGTCATCTAAGCAGTGGATTTCTCTTTCCATGATCCCTTTGGAGAACTCTTCCAGCTCAGCTGCTTACTCATGACAAAGGCCTGCTCAGTCAGAAAATAATTTAACTTGATGCTTGCTTTCTGTTGTGGGTCTCTGCTCAAAAGCTGCAAGAGGAATATTTCTGTGGTTAATGCTGAGCCCATGAAGTTGACCGATCCAGAAGGGCTTACTGGAGAAAAATAATCACTTTTCTGGGCAAATCAGGAAAATCTTAAAAACAGATTTGGAGTGATACAAATTACCCTCTACTCCCAAAGATTTGTATTCCCTAAAGATGAGCCCAACACCACCTGCCTCGCAACTTCGCCTGGGTGAACGCAGGGGTGAAACGACGCGTGGGTACAGCAAGACTGCACCCAGAGAGACCCACAGACATCCTCAGCTCTGCCCCCCACCAAAACACTCCTCAATCCCAACGTGCGTGAGAAACTCCCAGTGGAGATTTCATTTAGAACCTTACATTGGTGCCAGAGCAAGGAGCATTATCACTGTTAATTCGTGTCTCAACTATTGTCAGCACGTGGCTGATGGCCAGGAGCTGTCAGCTCGTTTGGGGGTGAGTAACACTCCAGAATCAACACTGTGCCAGCTGAAGTATTTGGGGATGGCAGGAGGGAGCCATGCAGCAAAGGAGTGGTTCGTAATTTTGCTGCTGAAAACACACTTTACACAAGCGCAGGTGGAAGAGTGAATCCCATGACGGTGTGGGCCTTTGCCATCATTCCTACCTCCGACCACCGCCCTTCCTTGCAAGGTGCCTACAGCAGGTGACCATCCACGGTGCTACATCTGCGGCCGGACTCTGGTCTGCAGCGGGAGCCCTCGCGTGGTGCCCAAGCCCAGGTCACCCCCCAGAGATGCAGCACCCCACGGGGACAGGGCCACCCCTGCCCGTCCCCGCTCCCTCTCCCACCCCCTGCACAGGCGAGGTGTCCTGCTGGCTGAGGTCTGGCGTAGCGATGATTTTCCCCACCGGCTTTGCAGCCATTCCCCTATTAAAAAGCATTTGTATCCACCTCTGATAAACAAGTTCTGTGCTACAGAATTAATATGCTAATTCCTGTATTTGCTTTGCATTGAGAAGTGTATCAATGGTAGGAGAAGATCATTCTGATGATAAATATTTCTATAACTCATCTCCCTCCTTCACTCCCTACCATTCCTTACTCAGGCTCCAGCTCGCCATTCCCAAGTGGTTTTTGTTCACTCTTGTGCAGGACCCTCCTGACATCCCATGTGATTCCCCAGGACAGCAAGGTCTCCCTCAGCAATTATATCAATGGGTCGTTTTGTCTTAGCGATGAGAGACGTACTTCATCCAGACCCACCGGTTTCTAGCTCCTCAGGATGGATGCTTGTTATCCCTGTGGCTGATCTCCTCAAGAGCCTCGCTCCGCGTATAGAATCATCGAATCGTGTTGGTTGGAAAAGACCTTTAAGATCATCCAGTCCAACCGTTAACCCAGCACTGCCAAGTTCCCACTAACCCACGTCCCTAAGCGCAACACCTACACGTCTTTTAAATACCTCCAGGGATGGCGACTCAACCCCTCCCCGGGGACGCCTGTGCCAATGCTTGCGTGCTTTGCAATCTTTTTTAATTTTTGGTTTTTTTCCTGTTAAAGTCGTGGTTGCTGAGTCCAATGAGATTTCACTCGATTCTTAGCTTTCGGGTATGAAAAGGGAGGGAGGGAGGAGGGGAGACATTTTGGTGGAAAGGAGTTTCAAATCTCTGATCGTGGAAGAAGTCAAAGTGCAGGTGAAGGAAAACGCCTTGCAGACTCAGAAACGAGAGGGTAAATGAGTAGAGCAGAACAGGTGTTATCTGAGAGAAACGTTATGAGTCAAATTAATTTTAAGCTCCTGACTCACCGTTTTGATACTTGCATCAACATCTACGAATAGTCTCAATTGCTTTAGCACGCCAGCAATTACTCTGGCGGGAAGGGGATTATTACGAACTCGCCTGCAGTTACCTGTTGGGTATGAACAAGTGCAAGTTCAGGGCTGCAGGAACAGAGGCACCTGCCGGCCTCGCTCCTGGTAGGGAACGACTGGAACCCGCCAGCTACCAGCCGGCGGCTTGGTTGACCATTTCTCTGGGACTTCCAGATGTCTGTCAGCCTGCTCAGAGCAGCTGGACCGGTGGACTTAGGCCGCTCAGGAGACACAGACTGGCAGGACACGGAGGATGTCGGAGCTCACTAGGACGAGGGAACGCCCTGACAATCAACATGTCACATCCCACGGGCTATAAGTGACACAGGCCACGCCTCAAAGCTGCCTAAAACGGTAAAAAATTAAAACTGGCTAAATTCACATCGCTGCACAGCACCAGGACGGGCGCAGCCCTGCCGGGATCCACCCATAACACCTTTCCAGCCAGCAGTACTGACCACCGAAAACTCAGGTTCTCCCCTCTCCGCAATAAGGAGGACACTTTGTCCTACAGAGGTTATGGCGAGCCGAACTCTCGCTGATGATACAAGCCTCTCATAAAGCACAACGCGAGGATGGGTGTACAGCAAGGACCGTGTGCGTTTGTGCAGCGGAGGCGGCACCGTCCCCTCCGAAACGCTCCCGGTGAGGCCGCCCGGCACAGCGGGGGAACCCGGTGCCGCTCTCATCTGCATAGTCCCGCCCCTCCGGCGCGCCATTGGCCAGCAATCGCCCCAGCGGTGGTGCGGCCCGCGGCCGTCAGGCTCGGCGCCTGATTAGCATTCGCCCCGCCTCCGAGCTGGTGGGTGGGAAAGCTGGTTCGTCGCTTTGACGACGGCGGGGCGCGGCCGCGCTCTGCGATTGGTGGAGCGGCGCGTCACTCGGCCGCTGCGAGGGCCGCACTTCCGCCTGGGTGTCAGCGGTGCCGGGCGGGGAGGGGGGAGGGTGTTGCGGCGGGGCCGTCGCGGGAGCGTGGTGCCAGGTAATGCCGCCGTGCGTGCCCCGGGCTCTGCCCTCCCCGCCGGGCCGCTCCCCTCAGGGGGCTCGGCTCCCCCCACCTGAGGGAAGGGCGGGAGCGCCTCCCCCGAGCCTGGCGAGGCCCAGCCCGGCGCGGGGGTCTCCTCCTCGGTGGGCCGCTGACGGCTCTCCTCAGCGCCGCCGGCCGTCCTGTCAGCCCAGCCGGGCCCGGCGGGGCGCCGTCGGTTCAGCGGGCCGGGGGAGCGCGGCCAGCCCAGCGCTGCGCTCCCTTCCCCGGCGGAGGCGGGATCCTTGTCCCCCTCGGGCCGTAGGCCGGTGCAGCTGGGTCGGTAGCGTGGTGGGCTGAAGGGATGTTCCCCTTCCGTGCTTCAGCGGAGGCGGCAGACCCCGGGTGGCCCGGCAGGAGCGTTCTCTCAGCCGCGGGGGCTCGTCTGCGGGGACAGGGGAGGTGGCGGGGGCTGAAGGACGTTGCTGCGCAGAGCACGGGTTGCAGGTCAGCGGAGCTCTGTCAGTCCTAGCGTAGGGATTTTTCTGATTTTTTATTTATCCCCCCCCTCCCCCGTTGCTTTTGGAGCTGGGTAGTTTAGCAAAAGAGTCTGCGACACCCAGTTCCCAAGATGAATGTGTTGAGCTCAGCTCCAGCACGATACAGGAGCCTCAAGGGGCCTTTTAGGCCACAGCTGGAGCACAGCAAGCAGTTAGGATTTATTTGAGTTGTTGGGGGTTTTTTTGTTCTTCAGTTACCTACTCAATGTTTCTCTTACAGAGCTCCTGAAAGGGAGACAAGCAAGATGGGAAAAATAGCAGGAAAAAAGGCTTTTTTTTAAATAACATGCCACCAGAACTTCTGCATAGTAACAAAGGTATAAATTATGTTGCCCTTTATTTAATTTGGATATTAATCATGTTTGCGCTATCTGTATGTTTGGATTCAGGACTCCTTTTGGAAGCTCTTTGTTACTTTGCAGCACTTCCAGGCCAGAATTTCAGATGTGGATTTGAAATCGCCTTCTGGTTTTTAAGCGTGCCATAGCCTTGTGTTTCCCCTTGGAAGTATCTGCCAAAGCGTGTTCAATGCAAGCAGATACTGCTTTCATTTACTGTGAATTTTCTCAATTAAAATACATAGCCTTCATTTAAGCTTTTGAAAAGGAAAAAGGAGGTGCAGGCCTGCAGTGTAGATTAGCATTACTATCCCACTCCTTTCATAGTGTTTCCTTTTTTCAAGCTTATGCCTGCAAGAAAAAAAAAAATGTTTCATTCCAACTTAACCTTTCAAAGTTCAATAACTCCATGTTCACATTGATATCTGGGGGCAACCACATATATGTCATCTTATGAACTTTATACCAGTATGCTCTGGGACTTCTAAAACCTCAGGGCAATTTCTGGAAGCAGTGACTTGGGTAGCTTCCAAACATAAAGCACTGCGCCGTGGGATGGAAGTAGGAGAACTGGCTAAACTAGCATGGAAGCAAGAAATTCCGAGCAGTGATTTTCCCCTAAGTAACCCCCTGGGTTTTCAGTTACTGTAAACATAGCTTTTCTTAAAATAGTTTTCAAGTCATACAAATGTTTGAACACGTGACAGAAAATTGAGGGCAATCTAGGGTAAGTTCAGGAGTGATTCTTAATGTTGCTTTGCTGAACGAACTGCACCTCATAATGAACCTGTAACTTCAGGGAGTGCTTGAAAGGAAACACTGAGACATCTGCTGTCCAGGAATAAACATGCCATTTTTCTCCAAAACTAGCTCTTAGCCATGTCAATATAATCTTATAAACAGAAGACAAAAGTTCAAGATAGAAAATCATGAGTCGACTACAAACTCTACGCCTGCAAGTAGTTGGAAGGCTAGATAAGGTCAAGGTTTCAGTTGATGCAATACTGAAAAACAGTGCGGTGCACGTCATTATTTGTTTGCTAACATCTGTACAAATGTACTTGATTTGATAACTGATCACGGAGGGTAATTTTCACTGTTGGATGGTTTCTTGAAATCAATTGTAATACTGTTGCTGCTTTCTATGATACGTACTTGCTTAAGTTTATGATTGAAACTGCTATTTCTTTCAGTCTTTCTTCTTCTGAATTCTACTGTGTGAACTTCACACACGCTGACCTAGAACAAAGGTGGAAAGCTTAGCTTTCTGTTATTTTAGTGTTGGCTGGAAAACATACCAGTCGGGTTTTTTTTGCTTTGATAAGGCTATATTTTTAAATCACCGTTTGTAGTGCCAGTCAGATGATTTTTTTTGTTGTTGTTTGAAAGCAAGATTCACATGCAAGTATACTGAATTTTTAAGCAGATAATTCATTAGCTTTGGTATTTGAAGTAACATGTCCTTGAACAATGCAATGTTACATCGTGCTACTTGATAACTAGAACTTCCATTTATAAATTGGCATTTTTTTATAGTCCTTCACTCAGTATCAATTTTTCTCACGTGAGTCATGAAGCTATCTGATAAGAAATGTCTGTATTTGAAGCTAGTATGATGCTTTAAAATGCTTAGTGTTTAGTCTCTTATCTGTGACAGAACTAAAATGTTTGGTTCTCTTATATTTCTTCGGAAGAAATGCACAATATTGGGTGTGCAAAGAATATACATTAAATATGGAGCGCTCTACATCTTGAATGTTTTTGCCGAGTTTGAATATGTAACTGATCACACAGGCATCTTCACCTCACCGAATAAATTGGAAAGTGAGAGCAATGGAAAAGAAGGTCACCCTGTTATCTGCCACTTTGGAAGATACAGGACTTTGATATGTTTCCTGTTGCAAAAAAATATAGTTTATACGTTATATCGATTCTTTTCTGGTTTTTATTATTTTATGGAATAGACCACTATAGAACTTGGAATTAAAGAATACGTTATCTCGATCCTCGGATTCTTAATAATTACTTTGCAGAAGAATGTATGATGATGTAATTATTTACTTTGTATTCTTAAAGGTTCGTAATAGCAAGTTGCATGAGAACAGTAAGCAATTAGAATGTGACAAATGTGTCTTACCATTACTTTCAGTTATACTCTTCAAAAATTTATTGTTGATTCAGTGCACAAAGATAATGTCTTAATTTTCAGGATCAATAAGTTACAAGAATAGACTAAGCTTACTTAAACTTGATTTTTTTTTTTTTTTAATACAGTTACAATTGGAAATTCATTTGCTGGTCTAGACAGATCCTTCAGATTATTTCAGTATATTTTATTATGCACATAATTTAATTGGACAGATATTTAGTAAATTACAGCAGCCCTCCATTCAGAAAATGCAGGAGGCTGGACAGCGTTGTCTTCCCGTGATTGTTTATAAATCTGGCGGGAGTGTACACAAAAGGTGAATTGTGCCTGCAGCTGCAGAAATACGTCTGGACCTTTTAATCTTGGCCCTCTTGGTTTCAAGGTCTAAAACTTAAACTGTATATTGCTCTGTTGGACACGTAACGTCCGTGCCTGGGATTAGACTGAATGGAAACCTTGATCTATGACATTCCTGTTTGAGTTCAATTCCTTTGCTGTGCTGTTCAGGGTTTTAGATGAGAAAAAGGTTGTGGCTTTGGGGATGGTATGAACCTTTGGAGTATTACAAAGAAGTTTAAATGCTTACAATATTTGTCAAGAATGGATAACTTCATTATATTTTTACTCTCGTTATTTTTAGTCCTCTGAGTCAGTTTTTTTAGGGCTTCCGAAAGAATCTGTTAATCAATCTCATTGGGTTTTGGTTCTAGTGATAGTTCAAAAGTAATGATGGTATGGAAAGTTGGAAGATGGTAGGTAGGCATGTGAATTCTGAGGTGTCTGTGGCTCACGTCACTCACTTCAGCCCTAACCAGCTCCAGCCACTGGGGTAGCAGAGGCCCATGTACACTCTGTTCCCCACAATGTGTCAGTGCAATCAAGTGAGAATGAGAATCCTTTTAATAATGCGCAATTATAAAACTTGTACGTGTTAAGGCTATGGAGAAGTTAGCTCACCAGCCTATTTATAATGGTCCATTTAGCAGCATGTTTGTTTACTGGACGAAATGAGAACTTTGATAGAACAGAACTTCTCCCCCGTGCATGTGTTCTTTCTAGGTTTTGCACAACATCAATGAAACTTTTGAACGGTTGTTTAATAGTGAAAGAAAAATGCTATCTATATTTAGAGATGCAAATAACTTTAGTTACATGGCCTTATTTTGTCTTCAATGTAGTTCTAAGTGCTGTGCAACCGTTTTATTATCCGAGTGGGTTAATGTTACCGAGCAGATAGCTGGGTGGATTCTTTATTAAAACTGAACCCGATTTAAAGATATTTGTCCTGTCTTGGGAAGTCATAGTTTTTTTGGCTTTGTGTGGTGTTTGGTTTTTTTGTTTGTTTGTTTGTTTTTAAAATCTCTTGACAACAGCAAACATAGTAACGCCCTTATACTGGAATCCATTAAGTATCTACTATAAATGTAGCTTTAAAGGAAATTCAACCATAGCAGAAACTCTGACTTTCTAAAGCTTTTGCAAATTTGTGGTATCATCTTAAAACGCTTCAGCAAATAGTCTGCTAGCTGTGTGCATGAGCTCGTGCTGCAGAATTTCAGTGTGTGAGGAATTCTTGGTAGGCATAAAAATACGCTTTCTTATGCTGTAGGGCTTTGCACCAGGTTAATCAGCTGTTGTCATCCTGCTTTACTTGCAGTATGATTGCCATCACAATTCTTTAAGAGTCTCCATGAAAATGATTTGTAAGATATCTTGTACAGAATAAATGTAAAACCACACGTACCCAGAGAGAATGGGTCCACAGAGACAAAGCTTAAGTGCCATTTAGTGGCAAGATCTATAAACTAAACCTGTAGCTATTTTTACTGTTGTAGGTGTTTTCTCCAGTGATGTTATATGCTGTAGTTGTCTTCACATTTTTAAACCTCGGTGATCAGTTTGTAGGGGTGGTTACATGATGATGAGAAATATTCAAGCATATTTAATTTTATGTTCAGAGCAATTTTTGGTTCAAAGAGAAGTGTTCCTAAATGATTAATTATATGTCAATTGACACTTGTGTCCAAAGCCACTGTGCTTGGAGTTATTGATCACTTCCCACCTTGTCTCTCTTACAAATAAGATAAAACAAATCCTTCAGGAAACTAATAAGAAGTAATTAGTTTTACAAGACAGTATTGAATTACTAATTTTTTTAACAGTGTGGCTAGAAGGGAGCTGACATGTCAGTCGTGATCAAGCCTAGCATTATGCATCATGGGTAGGGAAGGCACGTAGGCCAGTATTTTGTGATCTTTTATAATTGTGGACAATGAAATAGTTTCCAAGGGAAGGCTACAAAGTCCAAAGAAAGCTATACCAGATGCTCTCAGATGGAAGTGTCTCAAATATTGATGTAGTGTTAAAAAAAGAACATTTACAGAATTCTGTGGGAATTTCAGTGAAGTGTTTTGCATCAGGAAATATTAATCTGCTGGAATCAGGTTTCCTTGGGCTGTGTTGTTTGTTAGGTTTGGTAGAAGTTCTGTGAGCCGGTATCCTTAGCCATAGAACAGAATTTTGGGGTGCAGTGACACTGGCTATAGCCGTTGGTTCCTGTAGGTCGTTGATCACTGTACTGCTAGGGTATTTTCTGTCCTTTTTCATCTTTACAATTTTTACATTCAATAAATAATGCTTCTGATAGCAGTGCTGTAGCTTTGTGCTGGGGACAGTACTCAGTGTGTGGGACAATTATTGTGGTTTGTTCTGATGCAGAAACAAGTTTTCAGCCTGAACTCAGTTGCAAACCAGACTTCTAGCGTTTCAGTTGGCTCTAATTCTTGTGAAGTATCACCAAAAATCTGTATTCCTGAGAGAACAAAACGTGCTTCTCTCTGCCATAAATCTGTTTGGCTTGTGTTCAAAGCTAAACTTTCAGATGTTCGGTTTGCTGCCACCATTGTTTCAAGTGCTTTAAAAAGAAGTTCAGCTGAACTATCAGCTTAGGGTGCTTTGCTGCTTTGGTTCTGTTGTGGGTTGAGCCCCACACAGCTCCCCCGTGGGATGTGGGAGAGAATCGGAAGGGCAAAAGTGAGAAAACTTGGGGTAGAGATGAAGACACTTTAATAAGCAAAGGCAGGGGAAAGAGCCAAATAGAAATAAAGAAAAACAGGCAATGAAAAAGCAATCGCTCGCTGTCAGCTGACCCGTGTCCAGCCAGGGCCTGAACAACGGCAACTCCCGCAAAACTCCCCTCTGGTTTTGCTGCTGAGCATGGCAGCGTATGGTAGGGAACATCCCGTTCGTCAGTTCGGGTCCGCTGTCCCGGCTGCGTTGCCTCCCAGGCTCTTGTCCACCCCCAGCCTACTTGCTGTGCGGGCGGAGGGAGAAAGGGAGAAAGCCTTGATGCTGTGTAGCACTCTTCAGCAATAAAATATGGGTGTGTTATCAACGCTGCTTTGGTCACAAATCCAAAGCACAGCACCCTACGGGCTGCTAGAAAGGAAATTAACTGCATCCCAGCAGGACCCAGTACAGGTCTTCAGCTGTCCCCGGAGCGTTTAATCACTCCCAGCTACATTAAGGCCTATAATAGGGATAGCTGCAATCTTCAAAGAAATGGAAAAGTGGCAGTGGGCCAGGTCTTCAGCTGATCCTCTTCACTCAACCTTGCTGCACTTTAACAGACCTGAGAAGGAAGCTGCCCTTCTCTTTCTGTGGATGTGGAGGGACTTTTGTCCTGCTAAGACAGCTTGGTGGAAGATGCTGTGTTACATTCAAACTTTGGAGTAAGAAACAAATCTGACTTGGTAAATAAAATCCTCTTCTGGATTCTGCCATCTGTGTAGCTGTTCTCTGGTTGAAGAGATTTTAAGTGCATAATAATTACAGTAGGTATCTAATTGCCAATTAAATTGACTTCTTGGATAATTTTTATAGATGTTTTGGATCCAGTGCTGTTGGTAACCTAATTTCATGAGTCAATTAAGATTCATCCTTGCTGAAGCTTTCATTCAGAGATGAAACACTGCAGTTTGATGCTTTCAGGAGATGTGCATGAAGCAAAAACACATGAATATTTATCTTCTAGTTCAAGCTATTTATTTCTGCCCCTTGAAGTACTACAGCTATGTTTTATTTCAGTTGGCAACTCAAGGTGGGGTTGGCTCTGATTCACCAGTCAGGTTGTAGGACTGTTGGGTTTTTTGTTCTCTCTCTCTCTTTTTTTTTTTTAATTTATTATTTTAGTGTCAGTACGAAGGGTGTGTATATTTGATCTTCTGCTGGCTCTTTGGCAACTCTTTCTGGACAGAAGGTTCGTCCTGAACCCAGGATATCAGACTAATGAAAACGTGGCTCTTTATTAACATATGCTGTTAGGTGAATTAAATGGGGCATGGAATGAGTTCTCCTTTGTATCAAGCTAATTTTAAGTTCTGTCCATACTATTTCTATTAAATTGAGCTTGTGCCCTTTTGACCCATTAAAGAAAAGCAAAAGCCTGAAAATTGAGTGTCTTTTCAGAGTTCGTGGGATTTGCCCCTTCTCTTCCCTGCCATGGCAATACTTGTGCAGTATTTTTATCATATGAGATTTGACAGAAAGTTGCCTTTTTTTTTTGTGTGTGTGTGTGTGAGGAAAGCCTCATTTGACTTTCTCCCCCCTCCCCTTTTTTTTTTTTTTTTTTTTTTTTTTTTTTTGTTTGGGTTGAGGTTTTTTCCTTGCTTGCAAGTATTCTACTTTCAAGTTAATAAACCTAATTTGTTTTAAAATTTGCTGTGGCAGCGCACATCCAGCAAAACCTTGCTAGGCATGTGAAAAAGCTGATGAATGTGCTAGTTCATTAATTCTCTGGTAGCACTCTAGTTCTCGTTCCAGTGTATTGAACTTCTAACACCCTACCTGCTCATGCTGGTGAACGTCTGTGTTTATTTTCATGACTGCTTACTGTTTCCTTACTTGGTTTTACTTAGATGCTCCTTGATCTCACGAGTAGATGCAATGTATGTATAACGAACATGACCCAGTGTTTTGCATATGTTGCATAGAGCTAGAACGTGCGCTTTATGAGGAAAAACCCCAGGATTTGTAAGGGTAGCAGGATAGTGTCAACAAAGCAGTGGCTTTCCAGAGTTGCTGCATGATGTGACATTTCAGCTCCAGGTCTGGAGGAGTAAGAGACTGCAGCTGTAGCCAGCCAGACTGCAACACTGATCCGGCTGAACCACATTCCAGGCAAATTAGCTACTCCAGCTGTAAATGCTTACCTTTCTATAGAAATGTAAATGTTTCTTTAAGGAGGAGTAACTTTTGGTTAACCAACTGGGTCTTTGTTGAGGATTTACATAGAAGAACAAGTTAGTACGGAGTAACTAGTTATGTTGGGTTAACTAAGTCATAGTAATTGCGTGTTTAAACTCTTACAGGCTGTTTTGAACAGGTACTAGTGTTTGGGTTTTTTTAATTGATGTATAAGTTGTGAGGACCTAGGATCTTAGCGACATAAGGTGTTCTGTTTGAAGTTTGTTTTATCTTTTTTTCTGTTGAGAAATGGAATTTGCGAAGGAGCAAGCATACGTGATGACAAACTTGAGGGATTACTAATGGATCCAGATAAACGGCATAGGAAATTTCAACTTTTAGTACTTGGTAGAGCTGTAAGCAAATGAAATGATGTTACGAACAACCATTACAGATCATCTCCACAGCCTCATCTGGCATATAGGTGTGGAGAGTATAGGTGCCAGAGAGCAGCCTTGGACTGCTCAGCAGGCAGTGGATCTCCACACCTTTGGTTTCGGAGAGAAGCTGTGAAGGTGGAACCTCTCTTTACAAGGAGTGCCTGCATCTCTCCTCGTATAGATGCTCACACGCGTGTCACAGAATGCGTTGAGCAAATTAGGTACCTTATAAAGTGATTTGCAAAGTCTTGCATTTGTATTGTCCTGGTTTTAAAAATAAATTAAAGTGGGAGGAAATGGTTTAAAATAGGTGGGAACTGTGCAAAGTCTGGGACTGATCTTATTGATACTGCACTTCTGGAAAAGAATTCCCTGTAGTTTCTACTGTTGGGGACTGTGAGCTTGTATGGGACCCTGCAATCTGCACAGAGTTAAGCTTTTGAAAGCAAAGCTTGTTACCGGGAGCCAGATCACCTGGTATGAGTTACTGTGGAATTCCAGGTTCAGCGCAGTGCTTGATGGAACACTTCGACGTTATTCATAACCAGCTGATTGACAGGTACAGTATGACTTTGTTCCTTCGTCATGGGACCATAGCTGTCACCGTAGAGTAGGTGGTATGAACAGTTACATTCTCTGCATCAAGGCTGTAAAGATCACTGAGAGAAGCATGTTTTCTCCTGAGAGTGAGCCTTTTGGGATCTGTCTTGGTACGTGTTGTGACTGTTGGTGTGCCATGTATGTTTAGGAACAGTCCTTTCTGTTTGTTCTCTCTGTCTGTGACAGATGTACTTCTGGAAAGCAGTGTGTCAATCCTAGTGATTCCCTCCTCTCTGTAGAACATGTTTCAAGGTGTGCTGTGGATGTGGTGCAGGTATTTTCTTGTGTTTCTGCAGTATTTATTGCAACTGCGTGCTTTGTTTCGTCCTTCACCTTTGCAAAACATCCTTGTGTCCTTTAAGAAAAGGACTGTCCATGGTCATCAGTCATGCAGGAATGTGTGAACCTTTTCTGATAAATTGTGATAATTTAAAGGAGTCTTAATGAATAAACTGCTTTTGACTAGTTGTGCAGCACCGATGAGACGGTTTAATAACAAAAGTACAAAACAGACTTTGTGTCCGCATGACTAGTAGTTATATTTCTGTCCCTTACCTGTTCAGCTTTTGGAGTTACTTGCTTGGGACCAACATGGCATTCTTATTTTAGCATTGGTATCTGCATTTCTGAATTGTGTTATTGGACAGCATAATATCTTGTTTACCTGTTTGTGGATGGCTTTACAACATCAATAAGGTGCAAAGCGTATTTTAGAGGAACCAAAATGGTAGTCCTTTGATTAGAAGATACCAGAAGCTCTTACAATTTTTTGACTTTGCGTGCTATGCTTAGCTTGACTCTTGCTAGTCTGGTTTTGTATATTGTAGGCATTAGCATGCAAATAAGCAAAATGACTAGAAAAACTAGGTTCTGCCCAAATAACTTGTTCAAGACTTGCTTCAATAAATTATATTAAACTTTCTTGTTTTCTTTTAATTGCTTTGGCACTCACTTTAACTGTAGTTTCAAACAGTAAAATTGTATTGTGAATATTTGGACAACCTAGTATGGAGAATTTCTCAGAGCAAAAGATAAGATAATACAGCCTGTGGTACAGATTTACCAACCACTTATGAAGCTGTACTGTTGTGATGGGTATTGTACCTTTTTTGGATGTTTTTATGTGTTGTCTTTCAGTTTGAGCTTCAAAAATAGCATCTCTCCTGTATGGAAATCAATCTATTACAAGAATAAAAATAAATGTGGCAGTTTTTATTCATGCACGCAAATCCCATAGTAAATCTGATTAGTATTATACAAATCCATAGCCTTAAAATATGAGGAAATAGATGAGCTTTGACGCTTATCTTGTAAACCACAAAATCTGGGCTGCTTGTGGTCAGGGGTGTGTTGCCGTCATTAAATTACGAATTTCCAGTTCTCTTAAGATGCCTCTGCTTGCAGCTTTTTCCTGTTATTTATGAGTTATATACAGTCTCTCTTTGGTCCTAAATGTGGCAATGCAGCTGGGCTGCAATCCTTGGGCCAAAGCACCTTTCTGGGTGTCCATGCCTTGAGTACCCTCGCCCAGCCCGTTAGCATGGGCTGTTAAAGTGAAGCCCACCAAGATCATTTTAACCTGTAAACCAGCGAACTCTTATTGCTGCAATACTGTTCCCTATAACCGAGAGCGAGTGAAGTCCTGTATGGAAAACTGGCTGTTACGTTCCTGATGATCACTATGTAAGAAAATACCTAGATATGCTTTGTATTTTTTCTATACTGTAGGACTAGAAGATGTGATCATGGTGTGATGTTTATGCTTTATGAAAGATTTTCCAGGATGGCAGTTGGTCCTAAGCTCCTAAAGGTCTGTCTGATGCGGGAGTATTGCACCCTTCCTTGAATGGCGATATTGATAAAAGCTGCTAACTACAGTTGCTAGTGTGTAAGTGAATTCTTTTGGGTACATGACGGACATGAAGGAGGAAATACAGATTACAAATGCTGAATATGAAGCCAACACGATGTTTTTGTCTTCTGGCATTTCAACCTAGTTGAAAGTAACTTTTTGCTGTTGATTTTAGTAAGAGAAAAGGACTTAATCCTAGCTTTTTGGCTAAATGCTGTTATCATTGTGTGTTCAGCTACATGCAAATTCATTTTAATGTCTGATAAATAAAATAACTGAATGTAAAAGAAGTGATATGAGCATTAAGTTATTCCTAGTGTAACTCTACAAGATGTATTACTTTCTCCTTTTAAAAATGCTCCTAGCACCTTCGGAGAATTTGTGACTATTATTTAAAGCTACTTTCACGAATATTTTGTTCTTTAGGTAATAGTTACAAAGCTTATATATAACTTACAGGGATATGACTGAACTTTCATTTTCAAGTAACAATGAGCTTAAGGTGTGGCATGAGGTGCGTATGAGAAGGAAAGCACAGCATAACTGGCTTTCAGTTAAGTCTTTGGTTCTAGTTACTTCATTTGTGCTTGGTGAGTGTTTTTATAGGAAAGCTTCATTGTCTTTGTAGTGAAACTGTGTTCTGTGTGATGTAGTTCCACTTCACAAGTCCTTTTGTAATGCCATTGTTACTGTGCAGGAGTGGGGAGAGGAGAAACTGGCGTTCATCTGTATGACCTTGTTTACTCTAAGGCTCTTAATGATAACATAACTGACAGGGTTTTAAGTCATAATTTTTATTCCTTGGTGCCTTCTATACAAGACTATAGCATGCTGGAGGTGCCATTACGAAGCACCTCTGGAGCTTGCAAGCTGATAAGTAAGGTGGCTGTGTTTGGATAGGGACCCTGAGGAAGCATGCTCTTTGCATTTGAACTGAACGGGGGTGGGTTTTGAACTAGCCCTTTTTTTTTTCCTTTTTATGGGTTGCAGATAGATATAAGGCTGTTTCAGAACAGCATCCCACCACATGAGCTGTATGCAACAATAGCACAGTCCTGCTGCAAGAGCTTAAATAAAAATTAGAGACTAAGCATGAAAAGGGAAGATGAAGAAAACATGGGGAAAATAAAGGAATTGTAGCGCTGATCATTAGAGTGCTGTATCTGGTGCATGTACAAGTTTCCTTCTGGAAATACTGGCTGCTGTTTTTCTAGAAAGATGCAATACTTGCAGACAATTGAAACCATGAATGTCTTGCATCTTCAAGGATACAGTAGCTTGGAGGGTTAAAGAAGCCCTCTAATGTAACTTCTTCTTTGGCAAACTAGTGGAGTCATTCCAGCGTGGTGATAATGGCTTCTGGGGTGAACTGTTGCCCTGAGATGTCGAGTTCCTGTTTTCTGTAGCAATAGTTTTCTTTGGATTCCCTCTTTCCGCCTCTGTTTAAAGGTTTACATAGTTGCATCCTCAAGGACAGATTTTCGGCAAAGATATGTCATATTTGGAGACCTTGGAAGAGATACTTCCAGATATATTGCTGGTAGGGCGGAAAGTTTGGAGAAACTGGTAAGACTGACAGCAGCTTTGCTATGAACAAGCATTTTTTTTTTTTTTTTACATGTTCAAGGCCTGGCTTCCGCTGGGCAGGATAACACAGGGATAGCTACACTGGCTCGTGCTTACAGTGCAGATTTAGAAAAACGTAATCAATTCTGCTGTTTAGTTGACCCGGAAATCTGAGCTAGCTGCTACTCTTGAACCAACTGTTAGTGAAGAGGGTTTCTACCTTTCTTTGGATCTGTGGCAGCATGGTTGCTAGTGGCCTGAACTGCCTGTATCTTTTTGGAGTGAAGTCACTGCCCCTTTGCCTTATGCAAGCAGAATGCTGGCTGACAGCCTTGCACTGCAAGTCTTCAGACATACATGTATCTGACTTGTTAATGTTTTGAGCTGTTGCTCCCTTGCCTAGGAGAATGCAGCACTTCTTTGACAAAAGTAAGTCAGAAACTCGTTGCTGATGAGCAAGAAAGTTGAAGAAGGTTTGAAGGTCTGTGACTGGAGAACAGCACGGGGGAAAAAGGGAAGGAAACTATCATCCAGCTGAGAGCAATTGCAACAGTGCTGTAGCAACAACAGTCAAGAGAAGCAGCTGCATAAAGTTTTGTCCTTGTGAGGATAAGGACTTGTAAATAAGAAATTGCTGAAATTATGTGGAAGCTCAGATACTCACCATGATGCAGAGATTGATGTAAAATCCTATAGTGGCAAGCAAAATAGGGAGTTCCTAAGGGAAAAGTGGCAAACTAAGATACCTGGTCTTGACAGATGTAACTTCAAGGCAAACTCTACATTCATTAACTTAGGTGAGTTCCAAAGTAGGCTATTTTAGCTCCTCCTTCTGAATGGCACATTGGAAGGACTGTATGTGTATGAGACATTCAAATAGCTTTTGTCCTGTGCAATGAGGTAAAAAAACTTGAAATACAGGAGGAATCATGCAATTTGATTTCTTGCAGAGAGGAAGAGAGAATGAATTGGCTTCAAACATGGCAAGTTCTTTTACTAGGAGTGGAGTGCGCTTCTGGCTTTGTTTTTCTTAATTGGAATGGAATTGTGCAAGTTATAATTGCTCTGGAAAAACTACTGCCACAAAAGCAGTGCGATCTTCAAGGATCATAAAAAATTGAGACTGACAGATTGAGGTTGTTTTGGAGGAGATATCGATAGCATTGCCATGCTCTCATTTATCATTGTGTACTTGACTTGTCATTGGTACCTGATGAACATTTGTAGGAGTGCAAACTAAATTTTCTCATTATTCTCCTTTGACTAAAAATTGGGTGAAGTAAAAATGTTTATGTTACACCATTGCCAACCATCTGGAAAAAATCTAATTTAGTCTATCTGTAAAGTAGAACTGGAATGCTTCATAGATCTGTAAGTTATTTGCACTGTGCTTGGCTTTACTGAGAACAAGTTTGTTGTTTCCTTATACTCTCCCTCTAGAGGGAAAATTCTCCAGTTGTGTCTTCAAGAGTTCATGTCAATAGCCTGACAAAACTTCTCTAATGGTCACTAGATAGTGACCGCATGATGTACAATGAGGCCCAGCATTTTTATGCAACAGTGAGATTTTGAGATAGAAGGTTCTCTTTCTTGTTCCCAGCTTTATCGGTTAAGGATGTGGTCAGGCTTATCCTCTTGCTGAAGAGGAGAATTTTTGTTTTGCCAGCTGTCTTTTTCTTCCTTCAGTTCTCTGCTCCTTCTAGCTGTACTTGCCTGAAATTTAACATGCAGTAAATAAGGTATATTTTACAGTAATGTATATGATGTATTTATATAGAGAGATGCATGGCATAGTACATTGGCTGTTCCTGTGGTAGGGTAGTATTCATCTTGAGAATGACTTTGGTATCAAAGAAGGCTGTTTACTTACGGATTCTTGCATTCATCTTTTGCCACGGGAAGAAATAGGAAAACTACTATTTGTGAGGTGTGCATGTTTGCGCACATAAGAAATGTGGAAGTTGCTAATTCTGTTTCCCTGTCTTGTGAAATAGATCATCTAAAACAGCTGGGTATTTGCAAAAGAAGAGTTCGACAGCACACAGATACTTAATCTCTAAATCAAGTTCAACGATGCAGTAGAGGAAGCTGGATTGGCTGTGCAGAGATTTCACACTGAAGGATGAATAGTGAAGAAGAGTTTTATGATGCCGTTACGGGTGAGTGATGGGCACAGTGCCAAAAAAAAAAAAAAAAAAGAAAAGCTATAAACTGCATTGTGTGTGTGGTGAGTGGCTAGTAATATATTGCTGTTAAGAAATAAAAAGTAAAATGCTGTTAGTAAAACTTGTAGTGCTATTTTCTGAAAAGAAGAAAGGAAGAATTATAATTCAGCTTCAGACTTGGAAATGAGAGGGTTTTTTGTTAGAGCTTAATGCTGGCTATCATTTTATCACTATAACAGTCCTTTAGTGGCAAAGTCTTTCATTTTCTGTAAAATGCAGGTAATTCAATAGCAGCTTGAGAAGTAATGCTTTTAACACCCCTTTGCAAGGTGAAATATCTTCCGTGGATTATTTTTATTGATATTTTATTTATTTTAAGGGAAAACTTACCCTGAAGAATTGAAGTACAAAATGTTTTTCTAGTCAGAAACAAATTACTGTAGAAGTATGCTTTCAAGATAGGGAGCCAAAAGTCTTTGCAATCCAGTGTTGTTTCTAGCAAAGCAAACATGAATCACTTCACACTTGAGCAGTGTATCAAATAGTACTTTTCTATGGACTAATGAGGATGAATGGTTATTTATAAGAGCCTTACATGGTTTTAGTGGTAAAATAAAATGCTTTCAAAGATCTCAAACAAATTTAAAGTCTTCCACTTAAATGTCTCCTCAGAAATCCTGTAATAGAGGTGAAATGAGAAGCGCTGGCAATGGTGAGTGTAGAGTGCTTAATGTAGATTCACGGGAATGAAAAGAGAATAATGGGAAGAATGAAAGCTGAAGGAATGGAAGTAGTGTGGTAGATACAAGTGGGTAAGGTAGACTTAGACACGGTTGGTTGGAGATTCATACGAGGAGTAAACAGAGGGGGCTGAGTGAAGCACCATGGCTGACAGCGGGCTGTATAGGACTTGTCAACAATTATGTCCTGGAGAAGAGAAGGAAATTTGGATTGCATTCGTGCTAGCTAGGAGTGATAGGGACTAGTACTCCAAATTAATCTGTAAAATCAAATCATACCATAAAAATCTTGAAAACACAATGAATTGTTCCTGTATGTCTTTAGTAATCTTTCAATTCCAGGAGTTTAGGACTGCAGCTATCAATGAACTAGATTATTTTTTTTCCACTGAAAAAGGTGAACAGAAATGTGCCTCTAAGTATGAGGTCTGTGTTGTACAGCTCTGATGTTGATGTATTCCTTTGTCTCTTGCTGCAGAAATACACAGCCCTCAGTGTTTGAGTCATCTGTGTTTGAACACTCTGGTTTTGTCCTCTTTCCTTTTCTTTTTCCCCTTCCCTCAACCTCAAAACATTGTTTCTCCCTGCAAGTGCTCAAGGTGGAAATGACTTCTGAGCGATTGTGCATGAGATGCTCTTACACCTTGCAGTCTTGCCTGGCTCTGCTCAGAAGTGGGGTCTTGTGCATCAGTTCTGTTGAGCACTCCTTGTCCTGTCCTAATCTTATTCTTCCACAGGGAGGAATGTGATGGCAGGAGTGAAGTTTCTAAGCAAAAGAAGATCCAGTCTCTTTATAGGCTCTTGGCACAGCCGCCTTCTGATGGAGGGTGTTTGGTCTGCAGCAGCCATTCCAGGAACTAAATGAGGTTGAACTTTTTTCCCTAATATATGTTGCCTTGGAGCATGCCCCACAGGTTTCAGATTCTTTCTCCCTCAGGATTGTCTTCAAAGACAGGTGTTCAATCTCTTTCTCCAGCTAGATGCTTTAGAAAATGCTGACAGTTTGACGGATTACTTGCACAAATCTAGTGAAATCTAGACCTAGTTCTTTCTAGCTGTGTCTTGTCCAAGTTACACATAAATGTGATTCTAAGAACAACTGTAAATAGGTCTTTCTGCATTCATGTTCCCCAGCTGCAGATGCCCGTAGCAACTCTTTGCTCCTGTTAGCACCATGGACTGTGCAGCTTTCAGATGGTGCTTTGCTGAATTTTTTAGGTTCTAATGGGTCCTGGTGGTGCCTGCTATCTCTTAGTTTTTGGATGGTCTGGACGGGGTAGGTGTAGACCCGGTACTCCCAGGAGATAAAGTTCAGAATTGAGTTCCTTTCTGAGCAAAGGTGACCTTTCAGGTTCCACAGTGAAAACTTCAGATTTGGGGTTCCAAATTTGGTAAAAAAATGAAATACCCTTGGCAGACTTCTCAGTCTCTTCTTTCCAAGGATGCTCTCCTTCCTTTAGATCAGGATCAGTAGATGGGCAGAAGCCACCTTTAGACGTGTGCTTGTTCTGCTCTAAGTCTAGGATTGGAACATGTCTACCAGGAACAAGCACATTCTCCAGCTGTGTCTTAGCTCCATATTGAGATGGAAACACCATACTCTTCTCCTCTTGTTCCCCCAGAGTCCTGTGCCCTAGTTTCCCCAGAAGGAGCTGCAATGTGTTCCCACAAGTTCACTGATTTGAGTAATTGGGTACTGTGGTTTGTCACCTATAAGTAGCAAACCAGATTTAGTAGAGCACTTGAACTCCATGGGAAGTTACACTTTAGAATTCTGTAGCAGTCTCAGCAGCAGCTCAAGTAGTATGCTGCCTCCTTAAGATGCTATGAGTTCACTCCTTGAGGAAGCCACAACTTTTCTGTAGTTATTAATTGATGACATCCACTTCTAGAACGTGAATCTATCCTAAAGAGACCCCTGTTTTTTGTTGTGGTGGATTTCATCTCTTTGGCTGAGAAGTTTCCTGCTACTGACATTGTCCTCATCACATCCAAAAGATGTGCACATGTGATGGAATTGCATGCTGTGTGGTTGGGAATCAGCCTCGTGGCAGATGGTTTGACCCTGACTGAATGATGATTACGCTTGTAAACGTGCAGGATGGACTGTGTTACACAGGTGATGAATCGAGTTGGTGACCAATGAAGAGATTCCATGGAGAGAAGTTTCTTTGCATTCAGAGGTTATTAGCATTGCTGATTAGTTGGACACTTGACATCCTTACTTCATGAATGAGTACTCCCCTTGGGAATTTCATGGAAATGTAACCCGTGATCTCAGTTAATTCTTGACAGCACAGCATCTGCTTTTTCTCAAATACAGGAGGTGGTGTTCTCTGAGACTGGATCAGGTAAAGTGGTCAATCCTTTGATGAATTTCAGAGTCTTTGAAATTTTATGTGAGACAGGGAGCATATAGCTTTGATCACTTGCTGTTAGCCTATGTCACTTTGGGTTTGTTAATCTCATCACAGACTTGTTAAAGACTGTATGGCATCAGGTTCTGCTTGTCAGAACTGTATCCTTCAATTCTGTCAGATATCTGTTTGCCAAAGTGTTTTGTGAAAGAATTGTCCCAGAACAGGAAAATGCTTGGTTAGTTACAGGGTAATTTATTTTTGACAAATATAAATAGTTTAGTTTTGCTTTTTTAAGTATTAACCTGCAGTTCCATGGACATCTGTTCTGTGCCCATGAAGTTAATCCAGCCTGGTGCATTTGTGAGGATACTGCCCTTCTGTTTCATATTACTTGGCTGTTTTTCAATGTAAACTATTGCTTTCACTTGGGGAGGAGGAAGTGAGGTATCTGCTGCCAAATTTATCTATTTTCATAATGTCTGGATCAAACTGAATCAGCAGATTCTGCCATAATGTTTAAGTATTGCAGATGTTGTGAAAGGCCAGCCTGCCTCCTATTGGAGCAGCACCATACGGCTGCGTGTTGGGGAGACGGACTTGTTCTGAGAAGTGGAGAATGGTGATTTCTGCCAAAGAAAAAATTACCTCTCACTTCACTTGCTATCTGCACTTCCAGCATATTTATCCTTACTCCATATGCCCTTTTTAGATCTGAAGGTTCTCAGTACTATGCTATTTTGATTCCCTTTCTGTGTTGAGTGACAAGGCTTAATTAGCGTTTAAGGAAGTTGCTGACTGTACGAAAGGGGCGGTCTTGTGTCTTTGTATATGACTCACAGAACAGTGTGCCTCTCTGCTCCTTCATAGGTAGATGTATAGTGTAGTCTGAGTGAGCGGACTTGTGTCATTTGCAGGATGTGGAGGAAGAAGGCTAAGAAAACTAGAGTTACTGGCAAGTCACTTTTCTTTAAGCTCTTGAAATAGATTAATGTTGGCACCCAACTTAAGTGTTTGACTTTGAAAATGTAAGACTTTTTAAAAGCTTTTGTTTCACCCTTAACACACGTAAGTCGGGACTTTTGATTAAGCTAATTTTTGACATTTTATTTCTGTGTGTGGTCCCCTATTCCCCTTTTAAATCCTCGTTTTAATTCTCACTCCCAGTGGCTCTTCACTGTGAAAACTGTCCTGTAAGTGAAACTTATCTACTGAGTTTTGCAAGTTCAAGGCTTTAATGGCAGCTGGAGAAAGATTCTTTTTGTAACTTAGAAAAACCACAACAAATCATTTCAGTAAACTGTTTTTATTCCAGGTAAGTACTTCGTCTGTGAAGAACATTCTCTGGATAGTTCTTCACAGAACTGTAATACTTATAACTTCATTGAGAATGGCTTTTACAACTTTCTCAATGGGCTTGGAGTAGACAAGCCAGCTGATACTTAGGGTTGAAAGTATAGTTGAAAGTCTAGTGATTATCTAGCTGTGTATCCTAGTTTGTTTTTTTTATTGTATTTTATTTTTTTTAAAGCAATTAGGTGGAGATGCACTCTAATAAAACAGACTTTACACTTCTGACATATCTTATTTTTCTGGAGCAGGGATTTTATTTTTGTTGTTTGGATCCAAGACACTTGTTTGAATTGGCATTTATTTACTTACCAATGACACATTGTTGTCCATAAATAATATATATACCTGAATCTAAATTCCCATTGTGCTGTACAGGAACAGGGCAAAGCAATTCTGAATCATGGAGAAACAGAAAGACTAGTGTGGATAAAAACTATGAACATTTGATAGCATTTGCAAGGTTTTGGGTACAATGTAAAGACTGTAATTCCACTAACATTTTTCATAACTATTCCCCTATAAGCCAGTTGACTATTCCTGTTATGAAGCTTTACTTTTACATTTAGGTGTGTTTATCTCATTGAAGTGTCCATTAATGGGATGCTGCTCCTTAAGTTGTGTGCGCTTGGTCAACTTTGTAGGTGAGGGCGTGTGTACCTGAAAGCTCATCTGTTTTTCCAACTTCACTAGTCAAACTAATAAAAGTCATTGTGTTATGCCCTACAGTACTTGCCTTTTCCATCTCCTTGTACTGTAACAGGTTCCAAAAAAAAGCTAATGTGCGATTAAAAATGCCATTTTTAAATGATAAATATTTTGTTGTGGGTTAACTGAAGATAGGCATGTGTTTAAGACAGGTGTTTCAGGGTAGTCTTCATTTTAATGACCTGAATATATATATGACTATCATACTTTCCAGTTAAGTACTAAGACCTGCTAAGGTGTGGTTATTGCTGTATAATTACATGCTTGTGACATCAAAATGTAGAGATGGTTTAATACATGACATCACTCCTTACACCTGATGTTTACCAAATAAGATCATATCGGTGGTACTTCCTTCTGCAGTTTTGAATGTTATTGTCATGGTCTTGATCCCTGCAAAAAACGCAACTTTTTGTTTCTGAACATGTGCCTTGCATGAATTGCTCCAATAAAGTAGAAGTGCAGTATTGGAAATGTTAACAAGAAGAAAAGTTGAAGTACTGCTTATGATAGATACTCTCTATTTTTAAAAAGTTAACGACAGAGGATCACAACGTTTTACTCTATGTAGAATTGAAATAGTCTTTGTCAAAACTGATTTCTTTACTCTATTAGAGTCTTTACATGCTTTGTAATATTTCAGGATCTTTCTGTACCCACAGCTGAACTTTGGAATAGGCTGTAGCTGACTGCGATGGTCACTGTCAGCACAACGACAAGTGGTTGCCCAGGTTGTGGTAGCTGGAATGAGAGGAATACAAAAATGATGTTAGCATATTCCTTCAAACTGTGGCAAGAATTGTATGCCAGCAAATATGCATGTTTTCATGTTGCTTTTGGATTCTGACTCTTAAATTGGAAGCTGGAAACTAAAGTCGTCTTGTGGTTCTTGATGAAGAATTGACCCTTGTGGCACTCAGAAAGGACTCAATGCTCTTTGAATTATTTTCAAGAAAAATATTCCTTTATTACACTGAATGATCAGCAGTGTTTCTATTGTGATACTGTGACAGTTGTGAAGGGGGATTGTATTAATGCATAGTTTCAGGGTGCTCTGTATTGATGCTGCAACTGATCTTTATTTGTTGTTAACAATTGTTTTGTTTCTGCAGTCAGTCTGTGTGGCAGTGTTGACAAGAGGCCTGTTGATAGTGACCAAGTGTGTGTGTGTATATGCATAAAATGTTTTTTACAGTTTTCTTATTTAAAGACATATGCAAAAACAAATTGTCATTTTTCTAAGTGTGTGTGGGGAAGTAGTGTGACTTAAAAATAAAATCATTAGACTAAAATCTTGGATTGTTGGTTTAGTCCAACTTGTACTTAAGGTTGCTTGATTACAGAAGCTTGTGTTCCTGTAGATTCCTGTTGGTTTAACTTTTTTTTATGGTTAAAGCTGTTTAAATCATGTTGTTATTGGGGGTGCTGGTATTTAGTTACAACCGTGTTTCCAGTAGCTATCTACCCAAGTGGATGGAATTGGGCCGTAGGAAATGGAGCTGCTTATAGTAGGTCATGCTTTGGGTCGCTTGTAGAGCTCAGGGAATGATTCATCTTGGTGTCCACAGGTTCTTGCTGTAACCATTAGGGAAGTGTTACATGGTTTGCACACATGGATGGCAAAAAGAAGTTAGCGTACATTTCTGTTGCACTAGTAGTCTGGATGTTTGCTGCCGGGTTGTGAAATGGCCATTTTCTCTCTTTTTTTTTTTTTTTTTTTTTTTTTTTTCTCCTTGCCTGTTAGCAGGGTAAGTAGGCGAAGTTAAATTTCTTTAAGGTCTTTGAGGAAAACTACATAACTGAACAAAATTATTGTAATCACACCACAGCTCTGAAGAAGAGACAATACAACTGATCTGATTAGGAGCTACTGAAGAACTTCTGAGATTCTAAATTGGTTTTGTATTCAGCAGTGTGAAAAATTAGTTGAGAATGCTTGATTCTAATGCAATACTTGGCTCTAAATACTCTTGAAAATTAGATCACTTAATAAAGGGTTTTCACTGTGATATTCTTTAAAATAAAATAACCTTGTATAAGTGTACTTCTGCTGTGAGAGTTACAAAATGTGAGTGGCACTCTGTGGCCTAATAAGGTTCCTAAGAAAACTATTTCCTTATGTTTTTTATACAGGCTTTGATTCTGACAATTCTTCAGGAGACTTTTCAGAAGCAAATCATAAAGTTGCAGAAATGCTTGATCTAGATCCACACCAAAGCAATAGGACTGGAGAGCATAACGGAGAGACAGAGATCCAAGAAAATGGAATTAAGAGACACAGGTAAACACATAGTACTACATAGTAAACGAGAAGTGAGTACGGGCTGGCTCATTATCTTTTGGGGCATTACTGTTCTCATTGGAAAAGGTTAGTTCTCTGGAACTGAAAAGACATTTCACTTGTCTGCTTCCTGTGTCAACTCTAGGTTAATGCTTTGCTTCCTTTATAAGTTACTTCAAGACCTACAAATGAAAATGCCTTGTTGTTTAAGAGGCTGATAATGACTGTTGTTTATTTCAAATTACAGGACATCATTACCTGCCCCAATGTTTTCTAGAAGTGATTTTAGTGTGTGGAGTATATTAAAAAAATGCATTGGACTGGTAAGTTAGCCTGGATGAAGTATGCTGATGTTAGGTCTCCTGACTTCAACTGCTCAATGTTATTGTTTAAACCTTAAGACACAGAATAATACTTGGTGCATTTTGCTTTTTTTTCTGTAGCGAGCATTGTCTTAAACTGCAGCTCTCTAAATCTCAACATCCATTTAGTGACAGTACTATTTCCTCACTTGCTTTAGCTATTGGAGCATGTGGGTTGGCATTTCTAATGCTGTCCTATAAGAACTAGACTAAAGCTGTTAAGAATATCGTCAAATATGGTTTGATTAACACAATGCTCTCTTCTCTGTTTGTTTTTTTTATTTATTTTTATTTTTTACTTAGCAAAATGTGATTTAGGGCTTTATTTTGGTGTGGGGTTTTTTTGTGGGTTTGTTTGTTTGTTTTGCCCTTCCATAATTTAAGCAGTTTGTGCCAAAAAAAAAATTGGTTTCATCTGATTGAAGGGATAAAAAGGTTTGGGATCTGTTAGGGTTTCTTAGAGAGCCGGTATAGGCTTGGGGTGTTAATGGTGTGATGTAATTGGGTCACAAGATTTATTCCTGGACTCAGAAACACAGACCTTTACATTGGTCTGTGTTGTTAAAGGATCCCGATGCTTGCATTGTTATTGGCTATCACTGCTGTTTTCTTTTAGTCCTTTAAGAATTCAGTGACATGTTTTGTTACTTCATTCTTACTAGGAATGAAAATGATGTTCTACACTGGAGGGCATTGCTGCCATAGCTGCTTCTTAGAAACCTTAAGCAATTACATTCATATCTAATCTAGGTCTGCCAGTACAGTCCTTTGTGAATGCAACAGACAAGTCAGTGAGCCCCTCTGCTAGCTTAAATTATGTCATCTAGGAGATACAGCTGTACTGTCAAAACTCCTTTTGTTAGGATGAGTGACCTATCTACTAGAATTCATTGCTTGGACCAAATCAATTTAAGTTAGGGGTAACGTTTTTTTTTCCTTACTCCCTATGACAATGTGAGGAAAATGTTGCATTGACTTCATCTGGTAGCGTTCCCCTTTCCACTAGGTTTTAAGCACTTAAATGATGCTGTATTGGTCAGTCATGAGTGCAGCTTTTTAATTAAACAGCCAAATTTGCTTGGATATAGTAGAAGACCTGGGGAATTGGAAATTTCTGTGTGAACTTCATGTCTGCCTTGTATCCGTGTGCAAAATGAGAAACATTCTGATGCAAATAACATGTTGCTTAAATAAAGCCACTAAAATTTGTTAGAACAATTCAAATCCTATTCTTTATGTAACTGTTCCTTTTAAAAAAGAATTTGTGGTTACTGCAATAAAATAGATTTTATGCAAATAGGTATGTGAGGATTTCAAAGCAATGCAGGGTATTTAAATATCAGTAATGAGCTGGTTGGCACATTATTGCTGTTATCTACAGAAATTTTAACCTCTTCTATCTGATGTGGACCACAGAATAGAAGGTAACATTTTTCTGGAATTCAATAGGTTAGCCGGATCAATTTTTGAAGTTGTTTACTCTTTCAGATTGTTAGTGGGGTTCTGCAGTGCTTCTAGTCCCTTTCAGCTGTAGCACTCAGAGGTCTACTATAGGCTTGCCAAATGTCTTTTGAAGAATGCCACAGATAAACTAACCCACATCTTATTTTCAAAATTCCTGTTGTTGTCATATTTTAACTTAGTGTTGTGTTCAAGAAATTAACTTACTCTTTTGTTACCTAGGAGCTGTCCAAGATTACGATGCCTATTGTCTTCAATGAGCCGTTGAGTTTCCTTCAACGGATAACAGAATATATGGAACATATATACCTCATTAATAAGGCTTGTAGTCATGCAGACCCCCTGGAAAGAATGCAGGTAACGAACAGCTACCACCTTCTGGTTAGCTCAAAAGAATTTCTTCTCTCCCACAGTCTGTCATTTTAAGACAATTTCTCACTTGACAATTCTCCAGGGCTATCATAAGAATGCCCATATTTGACTGTCTGGACAGTTTCTTGTTTCATTGTGGCTGTATCAGATGCTTGTGACACTTTCACGCTTGATGCTGTGCACAGAGTGTGAGCCAAGAGTCTAGTGCAGGAGAGTGCCACAACTGATGATGCCCAAGGCCCTAAACCTTTTCAGGACTGCTTTAACTGTGACTCTTCTCATGGTTTTATGTGTTGTGAAGATGAGATCTTGGCTTTAAGTCACCCTAAATTGATTAGTTGAGTGACTCCATGTTTTTTAAGTTACTGGATGAAAAATTGTTGTGACGGAGACAAGCTTTATCACTTTTCTTCTCGAAAACTGGTTGAATATATAGTGCTTTCTTTTTGGAAGAATAATGAAATACTGTAATGTGCAACAAACATAATATATTAACTTAGAGTTTTAATGTACAGTTCTCATAACAATGTGTTCTTAATTTGATTATAGGCTGTAGCTGCTTTTGCAGTTTCTGCTGTGGCTTCTCAGTGGGAGAGAACTGGCAAACCGTTTAACCCACTGTTAGGAGAAACCTATGAATTAACCAGGTAATAATCACTTTAAACTGGGAGCTGGGGCTATTTGTGTTCCTGAATTAGCAGTCTCTCATGCTAGTTTGGTTGTTTATTCAGTGAAATAAATAAAAATCTACTAAAATATACTTCTGACTATAGCTAAAATTCTTTTCCACAAACTATCAAAATCTTTGAGGAGTTGTTATAAAAGCTACTAATTTTATTTCTAGGTTTAGCAGAGTATTCTTTGAGTTATTCAGAGAAAAACTCATCTGTGTTCTTCCACCAAAGACACTTCCTGACCAGAGACTGTTAATGAATTTAAATAGTGTTTTGCTGATCATGTCAGGTAGAGGAGTTAGTCTGAAGGACTTCCACCTGTAAATGGGTGATAAGTATGCAGTGGAGAAAAGAATTTTCGGTGAGACTTTCTGCTGCTGCCCAAAGAGTTTCAGTATTTTCAAGAGTTATTTCAGTGAAACTTTTTCATAATCCAGGAAGTCATTTACGTGTTTGAATGTGGGTTGGTTTTGGGTATGAAGAGAAAAGGTGTTCAGAGTACAATTTCTTTCATTTCATGCATTGTAAATGTGTCATGGGACTAGAAAAGGAAAAATCTCATTTTCAGTTTAATCTAAAAATCCTTCAAACTTTTTTAAAGTATAAGTAACTCTTTTCTTTTGTAACATTTAAAAAAATCTTTACTGTTTAATGCTCTTTTTTGTTGTTGCTAGGGAGGATTTAGGATTTAGGTTTATATCTGAGCAAGTCAGCCACCACCCACCTATTAGTGCATTTTATTCTGAAGGCCTCAATAAGGACTTTGTTTTTCATGGATCAATCTATCCCAAACTAAAATTCTGGGGGAAGAGTATAGAAGCGGAGCCTCGGGGAACAATTACTTTGGAGCTTCTGAAGTGAGTATGAGGTGTAAATACCTTTCTGTGTTGATCTCCTTACAGTTTACTTGAATAAAAAGATAGGTTGGTAATCATCCCATTGACTCTTCATAGGTTATTATCTAAAAACCTCTTGCTGATGAGGTTGTAAGAGTTTATTTACAAGTTAATTTTCACTGCTTAATTTCAGGGCCCTGTTTCTTTTAAGTTATCCCATGCTTATTATAGCTGTAGCAATTTGACCCCGTTTTTCCACGGTGAAAATTAGCATTTCTTAAAAATTGAATGCTACTGAAAGCTAGTTCTGTGAAGGCATGTAAAATTTAAAGAGAGATAAAATTCTGTTACCAGGCTGTTCAAGCTTGTCTTGCTTTTAAATAATGTTGTTGGTTTTGTGTGCATAGGTTTGTGTGGAAAGAACTGGGTCTTCAGAATAGCTGTTCTATGTGATAAGGGAACACGAGAAACTTGCCAGGATTGCCTTGTCACCTATTTAACGCTTTCTGTGTATGACCAGCTTCCTATTAAAATCAAGAATGCCTCTCCAGATTACTCCTAGGCTTGTCTCTGATTGTGTATGTCTCTCATAATTTACGTGACTTTGCATAAATTGGTTTGTGTCCTGGTGGCACAAAGACTCTTGAGCTTTCCCAAGCAGGACATAAGCATGCAGTAGATAATAGTTGCTGAACAAGTACTCTGCAATTGAACACTTAAAGGTGCTTTTATAAAAGCTTTCCTCAGGCCTAACTTTGAGGTTGTTTTGAAATATCTGCTTATGAAACTTTTCGACATTTGGTTTCAATAAAGAGTCAACTTGCCTGCCATATCAAGCATTGACTTCTCCTGTAGTTTCTTTTGAAAATACAGTTTATTTGTCAAGCTGCTGGCATCTAATCTTCCAAAGCTTATAAAAGTATGAACTGGTCTTGGATATAAACAGTGATGAAAATAGAGGAAAGTCCTTCTGAATGTAGAAGGAACTATGAATGTTAGTATAGAATGCAGACGTGACAAAAATAAAGTCTGTTGCTGGAGACAGCGAGCCTTTATTTAGAAGACTATTAAAATTCCTGCGCTGCCTAATGAAATTACAAGGCACAGATTTAAGCTGGAGTGTGAAGAACTGAAGCATTTATTTTAAATAATTTCTTCAAGTTAGCAGCAGAAGCTGAAATAAAATGTTGAGCCTCTCAATGTTGTGATTCATACCATTCTGTTGGTTTGCGTAGTTTGAGAACTGCTCAGGGCCTGAGCGAACAAGTAAGTGTTTAGGAAGCAAAATTACAAGTCAGTGTTAAGTACTGTATTTGTGTTAACTATGACTATGTTTTCAAAACATGCATTAGAAAACACACTTCTTCCTCACTTCTCCAGCACAAATAAGTGTTTCAGTTTATCAGCACTGGCCATGAGTGTCTTGTGTTTGGTTTTATGCTATACAGCTTTTGGTGTCAAGTAGTTCATGAATAAAAATGTGTGCTAAGGCTGGTGGGATGAATTTGGGGGGTTTTGGTATTTTTTTCCCCACTTGAAGGGCAGTCATTTTTCTAAAGTATGCTTGAAGACAATTTGCTGTGGAAAATAGTCAGACTTCAATGATCTGGTTTTGTTCTGTACTGGAAAATGACAGACTGGTTAGAAACATTAAATAGGAGTGTTCTCTCCATACTTACCAGAAGTAGAAGTACAAGGCATTTGTTACAAAGATCACACTGGTTTGTTTCTTCAGGTTCAAAAGCCTTTACCACCCAGTGTTTGTAAAATAAAAAAGTGTTTAAGTGGGTTAGTCTGACCAGCCCTCGAGGAGGAGTACCTTCGTATCAAACCTTTGTCAGAACTGGTAGTGACTAACCTCTCTGCTGGAGGACTCAAATATTGACATTCAGTGCTTTTTTTATCACAAAAAGGTATTCTCTAGATTATGATAGAGGATTACAAGAAAGAGCTTTAGGAAGAAGTTTGCAGTGCTGCTGCAGTAGTTGAATAGAAGACACTATTAGGCATTAGTTTGTCAGTCTGGCTCTCCTGCGACTATTATGTTTTTATCACGTACAACTTTAAAAGTGTGAATGAAACAGCTGAATTGCTGGATGGCTGTTTATGTTGGGCTGGAATTTGTAATCAAAAGCACAGCAACTGTAAAACTTATTTGAACTCTGTGAGAAGGAAGAAAAATAAAGGGAATATAATATCACTTTATTAACTTGAACTAATGTTTAGATACAAGGTATTGTTGGCTTATAAAGAAAAGTCTGTTTCTTTTCTGTTTTGAAGTTAACTGCTGGCTGTTCATAGGAGTGCTAAATATTTTGCCATGCCGTGAACAGAACTGAAAACAGGCTTACGTTCCATCTCAAACTCAAGAAAATTACTTACTTCTCTGTTTTCTTTACAGACATAATGAAGCTTACACATGGACAAATCCAACCTGTTGTGTACATAATGTAATTATTGGTAAACTGTGGTTAGAACAATACGGAACGGTAGAAATTGTAAATCACAGGTAATGCTAATCATGAAACTGAGGGTTGTCTCATAGGGACTGGTGCGTGGTCACTTTTGTTACAAAGTGGAGAGTTTTGTTTTTTGTCAGATTACACAGGAAGCTTTGTTTTGTACGTCCAAAGTCTTGTCTTTTTTTTTTTTTTTTTTTTTTTTTTTTTTTTGACAAATGCATACTATTCGTTGTACTGGGCTTAGTATCATAATAATATTAATGAAAAGACACAGGGCTACATGGCTTACGGGATACAAAGATTTTACGTTTGCGAGTTACTCATTCAAATTCAACCCTATTGACAGAGACCTGAAATTAACTCCAGAACCATTAAATGAAATAATTGGAAGCTTGCAGTGGAACTCCATCACGTTGATTGTGATTTGGCCCTCTATTTAGTTTTGAAAATAGAGAATGTCTTAAATTAAGGGTACAGCACAGAAAAATGACTGCAGAGTAGGATAATGTGAACTTAGAGCATGTCAATTGCTCTGCCAGCTGCCTATATAAAAGCTTTTTACCTTATATAAAATAAATTACCTTCTGTAATGATGAGGGAGAGAATTTTGTGAAAACTGTGTTACTTCTCCATGTGGTTTTTTTTGTCAACAAATGGGAGCTTTAATCCAGCAGGGCTGCTGTTTTGATACTTCTTAGAGCGTCAAATTTACAATCCTGTCTCTTATATTGCCACAAAAGACCCAGGATGGTCTCTGTATGTTTTGTGCTATACCTCACCAGGAGAGATTATTTACATATGCATACATCTCAATGCAAGGAAGATGCTGAAATATAATGCTGCTTTATGTTTGTAAATTGTTCAGAATTTTTGATATGCAATTTAGAGGTAACTTTTGAATGTACTTAGCTAGGTTTTCCTGCGTACGTCATTTGTAAAAGTTATTTCTCATTACAGTTAGCTGTAAATAGATACTAATCTGAAACGTGGTGTGTTAATAGTGTGAATTAAATCGTATGCAAGACTGCATTCCATTTTATTCCTAGTACTTTTGGTAAATTGGAGATAGACATGAAACTCAGAAGTATGGTCATGTTTTCAGTTAGCTTTCACAGGCTGATGTTTTCATGTGCACATTGATTTCTTTTTTTTCCTTTTTGTGGAACTTTGAAGTTTGTGTGCCTTTTTTAATGCCCTGGTCAGATAATAAACCATAGTTAAAGAAAAATAATGATACAAATAACTACCCCCCAACTAATTGTAACTATATGAAAAAAGCTAAATAAGGTAAAAGAGTAAACTAACTAATGTATTTAGGGGCTTGCTTCTTTAAGTGTGTACTTGTTTCCTCTACAGTACTGGAGATAAATGTGTCCTTAACTTTAAACCGTGTGGACTGTTTGGGAAAGAGCTTCACAGAGTAGAGGGATACATTCAGGACAAAAAGTAAGTGATAAAAGCCTCTTGGCCTCTCCGTTTCTGAGCGCTGTCTCATTTCTTTAGTGCTGGCATAGTGACCACAACTGATGTGACTGCAAAGTTGGTAGCAATGCAGTTTGTAACCCATTTCTGTTCTCTGTGTCAGTATTAAATGCCTTGGTTATGGTATGATCACTTTAAGCGTTATTAGAAAAACTCTCCAGTCCAGTCTTTGGAAATAAAGGTATCCAGGGAAAATGCAGAGTAGTCGCAACTGATTTCACTGTTGTACAGTCACAATTCCAGTCTTCAGTTTAAAATAATGAGAATATGGTTATTAGAAATTTTTAATCAAACCCAAACCTGTTTCATGATTCTGAGTCTCTGTGTTGTAAACTTGGTTTTATTGCATCCACACTCATTTTAGCAGTGGCAAAAGCATGGACTAAGTCACAAAGATGTGATTTGCAGGACCGAATGCCAGAAAGACTGGAATAAGCTGAAACCTTTTCTTTGCATTATCAAATATCTGACTTTTAAGAAATCTGCAAAGAAACATAAAATACAACAAAGTAGGAAGCTGGGTATTTAATATCGGTCAGAATCTGCATGACTTGGCTTAGAAGGCTTTAAAGGAAGCACAAGCTAAGTCTCCTTTGCTTTCTCTGCAGCAGAAAGAAGCTGTGCGTGATCTATGGCAAGTGGACAGAATGCTTATGGTGCACTGATCCCACTACATATGAGACTTATAAAAAGAATGATAAGAGAGGTGGTGAGCAGAAGAAATTGAAGCCGGAAAGGGTAAGGATTGTTTAGGCAGAAAAGATACTGAAATATGAGAAATAAAAGGAAAACATCTTCTTTACAGAAATGGTGATGAATGGAGGGTTAAAAGTCTTCAGTGGGGGTCAGAGATGGGCAGTGTTAGTCCCATGAGCAGGCATTGCACTTTGACCTTGTGTAGATGGACTTTAGTGTGAGCTGCTCATATTGAAGAGCTCACAGAAATGGCGTTTGCTAGAGATTTGTCAAAGAGATGTCATCAAATATCAACCCCCAAGCTGACGTTGTCCAGTCCTTGAATGAGGAAAGTGGCTCTACTGCCAACTCCAGATGTAAAAATACTAGGATTTGGGCATTAAAATTTTTTTTTTTAAAGTACATGTTTTTAAAGTCAGTTATGCAGCCTTTCAGAATTTATGATGTAGACAGCCTTGACAACAAAAGGGGTATGGAAACATGCAGAGTTTTTCATCACATGTAAGCAATGTCAGGTAAGTTACCGCCAAAGCCTCAGTGTTATATGGAAAATGCAAAATGTTGTATGATGCAGCAGAGGACTATTGGGTTTCCTCATATTAACAGGGTCTTGCAGACCCTGGTTGCTGTTTGAAGATGGTAAGTTAAACAGAAGCTAATCACTCTTAACGTTAAGAGGCTCAAACTTGTTTTAAAAAGTACTCACGTCCGAACAATGTAGAGCAACAGCAGGCATTGCATTTGGGTCTGGATTCTGTCGTGGTACAGGCTTATGTTTTGACCTTTTTTTGTAAAAATAGTAAGACTCTGTTTGTCTTATGAAAATCAACTCTTTCTTTCCGTCCTTCTTGTTGAACCTATATTTAGATGGGGAACTGTTGAACAGTAAACCAGATGTTGACATGGAAAGTAGTCTAAAAGAGTCTTTTAAAATAATAAATACGTAAACCAAATGATTGAAATTAGATTCTTAACCATATGGAGCTGTTTTCTAGTGTATAAAACAGGCCTTGGTTAACTTAATAGGGTATTTTTGAATAAAATAAATGAGCTGTGTCAGAAGGGGCAGAAAGAAAATAGAGAGGAGAGAGCGAGTGAGGGGAGGGAGGAAAAGTGTGATACTGTCACTCTAGGATGTTATTGCCTCAAACATCCCTTCTGGTTGTTGTGGTTTTAAAAAGTTTCTCATGGTGAAATCTTCTGAAATTCCACAATGTAGCTGTCTCTGTCTTATGACAGTCAGATTCTCTCTGAGAGCAGCCTCTTGAAGAGTACTGCACTTGATTTTATATATGCATTATAGCAGTGCATATGATAACAAAGGAACTTGAAAGGAAAGACGCTGTATTTATAAACTTAAGTACACAGTCTTCATACTGAGAAAATCGGCAGTGATAATAGTTATTAGAATCTGGATCATAGGAAATCAGACTGAAACAAGTGCGTATCTGTTTTTTAATCGCACATCCAAATCTTTTGCAAATGATGAAGCAATATCCAAAAGCAGGCATGCCCTATTTATCTTTCTTAGGCCATTATGGGAACTGGTTTAAATTGCAGTCTTGGCTCATTTCAACCTGAAGAAGCAATAGTCAAGTTAGGTGAAATTAAGGTATGGCATGGGATAGAAGGGAAGCTAGAGAAAAGATTTCTGAAAGACATTAATTTGCTATTAATTTTTTTTAAACCGACATTCAACTTGTACATAGGTGATGGGAGACTATTCAGAGATACCGGGCGCAAGACGTTAAGATAAAAACGAGAGGAACAGTATACGGAGTGAGGAAAAGCAAACATGAGGGGTGAGGCAGAAGTACAAGAGAATGTTTAATAACTCAAATTTGAACAGATTCTTCAAGAGTTAGTGTAGAACTGTTGATGAAACTGTCCAATTTCCCTTTGTTCCCCTGCCAACTTTTATCTCTGTTTCAGAGTGAAGATGTTATTAAATCTGAAAATGATGAGGCTGATGATATGCCAGAAGTTCAAGACACGGTGCAGTTCATACCAGGCAGTAAATTGCTTTGGAGAATAAATTGTAGGCCACCAAACTCATCACAGGTACCTGTTTCAATCAGTCTGTGTGTTGCTATCACTAGTGATTTTCCATGGGAACATGAGTGATGTTCAAGAGAAACCCTGTTGAAGTGTCTGTCCTTAGCATGCATATTATCAGGCTCTGGCAGTTCTTGCCGCAGCAGTAAAATTATATTACAGCAAGCTCTCCGCTTTGTTCCTGTGCGGAAAGCATCACTGCTGTGTCGAAGTTGGTAGAAAGAATGCATGCTCTGACTGCAGGTGCTTCAGTGTGAGTCTGTTGTCTTAGGTTAACCTGTCTGTGAGATCTTTGCACTTAGAGTGGCTAAAGTATGGATACACATTCCCTTCTGTTGACCTTGCGGTTGGAAGGCAGGCTTCCAAAAATATGCAGTAACTGGGCAGCTGGATATTAACTTCAATAGTTTCAACAGGACTTTTTGGTCTTTTAGGTATGGGTAATTTTTTCATAAAAAATCATGATATTAAGTATCACATCTGCAAGAAAATCTGTCTTGATCCTCTAAAGCAAAGACTGCTTAAAAAATGAAAGGTGTGATTTCCATCCCCTTCTGTCCTTCCTTGTTCCTCCCCTCCAACAAAAAACCCCTAGTTTTGCATCAACCTAACCTTGCTTTCAGGGTAGCCAGGGGGGAGAAGGTTTGACTCGGTAGTTTCCCTTGGAAGTTCTGTTGTATCCATTTGCTATAGGGAACCCAGTGCCACTTTGCCAAAGTAACTTGTATCTTATCTTTACTTTGCTTTTAAGATGTACAATTTTACCAGTTTTGCTGTGAGTCTGAATGAGCTAGAAAAAGGCATGGAAGCAATATTAGCTCCCACTGACTGTCGGCTACGTCCAGATATCAGAAATATGGAAAACGGAAACATGGGTATGTGTTTGCTGGAGGAAATATTTTCCCGTTAGTAAGTTTTGAGGGATGATTGAAGGGAGGTTGGTTGATACAGGAACACTGTCTTCAGTTTCTCATTCCCAGAGCAGCCTTAACTCTTTTTCATCCTGTGTTACTGAACATGCTTTTGAACAATGTATGATATCTGTTTTCTCCCAGAAAAGTCTGGGAGGGCAAATGTGTCCAAGGTGGATCCCAAGACTGCTATTCTATGTTATGGTGTATTTGCTGTTTGTTAACCTGGGGGGAACTGCGAGACATGCTGTCTTGCTCTGGAGTTTGTCTGGAAAGACATGTGGTGAACAGACATGCTCTGCTGTTCTGGCATTTGTCAAAAAAATCCACATGGCCAAATAGTGGAAAAAAATCACTCTCTCTATTATGCTTAATCTAAGTTCTTTCCTGCTGTCTGGGTGCAGTGTTTCTGATAGATAAAACACCAAAATTTCAGTTTCGACTCTGTGTTTGTAGCAGCAACTTGTCTGAAATGACAGTTTTAGTTTTTTGTTGCCTGAGAATTTCATTGTTCAGTGAGATTGTGTACAGCAAATGGTTTCTCTTGCTTAAATGAACTATATTTCATTTCTCTGCAGTCTTTTCTGTGTTTTCTGCAGTTTTGTTTCTGTTTTGCTAAGTAACCAATTTCTCTTGAAATGTTTGTTAGATGTGGCCAGCAAAGAAAAAGAGAGACTAGAAGAGAAACAAAGAGCTGCTCGCAAGGAACGTGCAAAAGATGAAGTGGAGTGGCACACACGGTAAGGGGAAGGAAGTTGGGCATTTGTTTAATGCTTGGAATGGTTTGGTATACTGCTTGAAATGTTTTTATTCAAGACAGCGTGTGTTTGATTTCTTGCATGACAGCACAATTTGTAGTGTCACTTAAAGCATTTGCTGGGTCAACAATTAAATAATGTAGTTGGAAGCCAGAATTGCTGATAACTTTGTCCTGGAGAAATTATCTAACAATAAATGCTGAAACCTGTCATAATTAACTACTGTGGTAATGCTGGATATTTTTGGTTTTGTTTTTTAAAACCCACAGAGGTCATATTTTTGTTAGAAAGAATAAAATGTGAAGTTTCATCTCTCCATTAACCAATTTGTGTCCAGCTTTTGGCAGTTCAGTAAGACATTGTGGCCCTCTAGGGCCTTTATTTTCGCATTCTTAGGACTCTTGGCTTGGATCCTTCAGAAATTGCTTTTTGATAGCATATTCAAGTGACATCTCGGTCATAGAATGCATTATGGAGTAATGTGTGTTTTGGCTCCTGCTGGTTGCTTTGCACAGATGCCAATGCTAGGCAGTCAAGTGTACGCTCACAGCCAGTTACTGCAGGTGCTTCCTTCAAAGGCAAGAACTTTGAGATGCTCCCATGATTTCATGAAATTCAGAACAGATAGCATTCTCTTCCCAAAGCCTGGAGGAGCAGCTACAGACTAATTCCAGTTAATGCCTTTAAAAATTTCTTCCAGAGAACATAAGATTGTTTTCAGTCAACGTGGCTAAAAAGGGAGCATCTGTTAATGTTCTGTGCAAAGTACAGCTCCACAGAAAAAAACTGTTTCCTCTTTGGACAGGTTTACAAAAAGGATTGTGTAACTGATTTGGCATTCTTTTAAAGTAAAAATGATTATATATAATCTAGAGCATCAATGTTATTTTTATTTGGACTCGGCCAGCAATTTTAAAATCCATTTCATACTCCTTGATTTTATGTTAAAAAAAAAAAAAAAAAAAAATTGAAAAAAGATGATTTACAAGGTGGTGATAATTGTGTAGGAAGTTTAATGCCTTATTTTTCATGTTCAGAATATTTCCTGAGAATTTTTTCTGATAAGAAATACCAGTGTGTTTTTACAATGTTTTCTGAAAGAAGCGAAGTTATTTTTTCCCCTGTTAATAACTGTTCACTCTGTTTGCTTTTTTCTTTTATTGTTTCTTTCCTTTCCTTTTCTTTTTTTTTCTTTTTTTTTTTTTTACAGATGGTTTCATCAAGGCACTAACCCATACACTGGGACTTCAGATTGGCTGTACTCAGGTGGCTATTTTGATAGAAATTTCTCAGACTGTCCAGATATATACTGAAATTACGGAACCAATTGCTCATCTCATCTGGACATCTAGTTACTAGATTTCATTCCAAGCCAGTTGCTCTGGTTTTGTTGATAACAAAAACCAGCTTTTCTAAGTAAATTTTAACAAAAAATATATTGGTCAACAATCAAGGATTTAATTATCACTAACGTTGGATTGCCAAATATTTAAATACTGTTGCATTCTTTCCATAAAGCTGCACCTGAAATCATTCTTTCAGTCACTTTTTCACTAATTTTCAAAGGGACCTTTGGTTCTTCATTTTTTTCCCTAGTTTCTTTGTCAGGAAGATACGCTGTATCCAGTAAAGCACATAACATTCTTGAAAACTACGTAACTTAAATAAAATAGAGATAATATCCTTGTTACTTAGTACAATAGTGAAGAATCTGAAGTTTTTGGAACTTGGAGCAGGGATGAAAAGCTAATATGGTACCAACGGATCAAATCTAGTACTGTCGATAGTCTCCGTGAAGAGATGCATGTGAACTTCCGTACGGTATGTAGCACTAGGTGGGGACTGGAGCTCCTGGCCCCCCTCTCTCAATACGATTCAATAATTCATAGACTCGGGAAACAAAAACCAACCTGAGCTTCTCAAACAGTAGTTGTCTGTTACAGAGTCTTCACAACTTTTGGACACTGTGAGCATTAAACTGTATACCTGTGATAAAATTACATAAAGCATACGTCAGGAGAAGGGTGTATTAAAAAGTGCTTTTTCTGAAGTCAAATGCTGTTCTTAAAATACGAGAAGCTTTGGAAGCAACTGCAGGAATGTAGAGGTGGTTACCATGTAAAATATATTGCTTGCTACCACTTGGAGGCTTCAATCTTCTGCACTACCTTTGGCAGCTTTGGCACTATGTATGCTTCTAGAGTAAACTTTTATTTGGAAGCACTTTGGTATGTATATCCACACAGGTTCATATTTTGGGGAAGTTTTTGTTTGCATGTTTTTCATTATTAGGTCATGTCTGTTTTGTATGTTGTGAAAAAGCAGAATCAATTTAAAGCTTTGGCAGAGTTATACCTATTACATGTTCTCTGTGAGCACGTGATGTCAAAAAGTGGGATTTTTTTGTTCCATATCAAACCATTGAAGCCATACAATACTGGAAATAATCTATTACTGAACTGACGCATTCATTTTCTTTCAAGCGGTGCACTTCGGGGGGGGGGGTAAGGGGAGAGAGAGGCCTGAAAAATTAGGTCAAGTAATTAAAACTAATCCTAATGTTGCTGCTTCTTTTATGAATGTTTTTAATTGAGTAACCAGGCAAAAATGGAGAGTGGCTGCACTGCTGTGAAGTTTACAGTAATTCAGAAATTGCTGGTGTTAAGCACCAGCAAATTGAGGAATTTGTGGAAGAACTGGTCTGACTGATGTCCAAACGCATTTGTGGTTTCATCCAAAGAGCAGATTTTTAAAGTGCTTCTCTCCCAGCCACAGGATTAAAAAGCAAAAGAAAATTAACATACTCATGGAGAAACATTTTTGTATGAAATCATGCATCTAATGATTGGATTAACTTTAAATTTTTGGGAAACTTAGTTGTTGTCTTCATTGGAAAAATAAGAGAAGCTGTAAAACTTCAAGGCAGTCAGTAAGGCACTATCTGAAATGTGCTTGTGGCAACTTTATTTTGTTGCCAGAAGTTGTACTTTGTGCTGATTGCAGGTCTTTAGGACTCGCAAGCTAGACTGGGTAATACGGTGCAGTAGGGTTGTACTTGTTCCCAGTAAGCGCATAGTCCCTTGACTTTTAAGAAGACACGCTGATCCATATTGGGACAGCATAAAAATACTTTTTATAAAAAAACTGAACTTGACTGTGCCAGGCACTGTAACCCCCTTTCCAGACTCACTGGAAGCAGCGAAAGGAACCCTTTGTTAGGTGAGGATTGAAAGGAGTCACGTGTTAAGCCAGTTTAACATCTCATGGGAGTTTAAAACTTGCTTAAACTAAATAGTATGTTTAATGCTGGAGTAGTGTTTTTAAAACAATACATATAAATAGAAATTGCCTTAATGGAAAAAATGTAGAGCAATTGCTGAAGAAATACTCTGTTTATAAGAAGTGTACAGGTTAGCGTCCCTCTCACCTAAGTTACGATTTCAACTCAAAGACCTAAAGCCTTGTCATTACGTGAAAGCATGAAAAAATTGTAACAACGTGTTTAATCCAAACTTCAGTATAGAATCTTCATGGGATTTAAAAAGAAACTGGGAAGATTTCTAAAGGAAGAACATTTCATTAGTTTTGTCTTTACCCCCTTCTCCCCTTGTGTAAAGTTTTTAGAAAATTTCAGTTTAGTTCCAAAACCATTTTTTTTAATTTATTGTTCTTCATTGACAACACTTATAAAATACTTTCCCTTCACTGCTGACACGTCTGTGTTTGGCTAGCCATGGGACTCCTAATGCTCTGAAAAAGTTTTATTTTCAATGCAGATCTCGCCTCACTAGTTTACACGTCAAAATTAATAACTTTGCACCTTTTGAAAGAATGTCACTTTTATAACTTGATTAAACACTGTATATAAGATAACTGTGTTAGTATATGTTAATACAGCTATGTAGAGAAACCATCTAGAAAGAAAGAACAAATACTTAATACCCTTTGGGCCTCTAGATGGTGGCAGTTTTTTGTGAATGAGACTTCGGCACCAGGACAGCTCTCTGGTGGGGCAAGAGGGTGGCTGGAGATGGCTCTGGCTTGGCTCAGCCAGCTCTGGGGCTTGGCTTTGTTTTCACCATGATGCTCATTAGACAAAGATGATTTAAATCGGAGCTTTGAACACCTCCTGCCCCACTATCAGGGCTTTTTCTCAGCTGCGGGCCGACTCAGTTCTTGATGCCCTGTGGTGTGTGGGGTGACGAGGCGTACCCCAGAGCGGGGACGGCGATGGCTGGGTGGTGTGGAAGCGGGTTGGAGAGGGACAGGGGAATGGCGGGCTGGGAGCACTCCCCACGCCAGGCCTGGCACTGGGGCGACGGCTGAGGGGCCGGTGTTGGCTGGGGCAGGGCCGAGGGGGGGGAACGGGTGCTGAACAGTGCGGTGCAAGTGGAAAATTACCTGTATAGCTGCTGTGTAGCGTCTGCGTTTTGAGTCTGTGAGGCAACGTCATGTTGGAGCTTGGGAGCAGCTTGTTCAGACACCAGGCATTTGTATAATTATCTGTATCCAGATTAATGAGGACAGGAAACAGGGACCCTAAATTAGCCAGAAAAACAGAACTAATTAGCAGTATTTATTCTTGTTTAATAATGAAAAATAATTTATGAGTAATTTTTAAAAAAAAAACAAACGAAGCCTCTTCCCCTGAGAAGTGGGACAGGGGCTGCGCTGTGGCTCCTTGAAGCACCCGGGATTTGGGTCATCTGCACCGTAAAGCAACACTTCAGTTCTGTGAGGGTAGTGAGCCCTCAGCGCCCCCGCGCTGTGCCCCTGAGGAGACGCCTGACTGAAAAGCATTTATTTTTGTAATATTTAATAACCGCCGCCCCCCCCTCTGTTGACAGCCCTGCTCTGTACAGGTCTGCGGACGCAACCGTTGCGCTGTAAAGCTGTAAATGGCAATAAAAGTGGTTTTGGAGACGCGCCGGGCTGCGGCCTCTGCTTGCCGGGCGGGCGGGGGCGCCGCCATCTTCCGCCGCCGTGACACAGCAGGGCGCCTGGGGCCACCGCCCCTGACTGACAGGCGCGCCGGCCAACCGCGCGGGGCCGCGGGGGCTCGCGTGCCGCCTTGCCCCGCCCCGCGGCGAGCGGACTTCCGGCGCGCGGGGCAGGAAGAGCGGAGCGGCGCGGGGCCTGCGGGCGGCGGTGGCAGGTACCGGTGGGGGGGACGGGCCCGACCGGGTCCCCCGAGGGCTCCCCGGCTCCCTCTCCGCCCGGCCAGCCGCCCGTTTCGGCGCTCGCCGGGGGCCGGCCGGCCGCCCCCCGCGCCGGGGAGCGGGGTCTCCTACGGGGGAGGCCTGGGGGGACGCGGCGCGGCGGCCTCAGGGGGCCCGGCTGGAGATGGCGGCCTGCGGGCGGGGGGCGCCGGGGGCGGCCCCGGGCGGGCGGGCGGCGCAGGGCCGGGCTTTGCCGTGCCGTGCTGCCGGCCTGGCCCGGCGGTTCCGCTCCCGGCTTTGCGTGAGGGGCCGGGGCCAGGCTCCCCGCGGCGGGGCCGGGTCTGGCGGGCCGCGGCCGGCGGTTGCGCTCGGATGGGGCGGTGCGGGGAGGTTTCAGCGGTACCGCGGGAGTAAAATCAACTGCAGAGTCACGCAAGGCCGAGCGGCTGCTGCCGTCAGCGCCTCGGCCTGCCCGGCCGGTCAGTGCCGGCCTCGGCAGAGACGGAGCTGCCGGGGCGAGGCCGGGGCCGGTGGTGCCGGGCACCCGGGACGCGCGGCAGCCCGCGGCTCTCTGGGGCGATGCTGAAGCAGCAGTCCGAAGATCAGCGTTGCTGTAGGGCGTCTGCAGTTAAAACGTCTCTGACCCTGTGAACCGTGATATGAACCGAAGAAGGAGGCGTCAGGGGGAAGGTGGTTTCATTTTCAAGTACCTTAGCAGATAGGCTCCTCGTTATTAGTGGAGATCTGCGGAGTGTCCTGTCTTCATCCTGGGTTCCCACTTTGGCTCTGCTGGATTACCCTGAAATCCCACAGGCAGCGAGACAGATTGGTTTTGTGGAGCTCACTTTATAAAGATTGAAATTTGATATTGAGAAGAGAGGATATAGGAAGGTTTCTCATTGTATCTACTGCTCTTTCTCTTTCCAGGATGTCTTCAGGTGCGTTATTTCCAAGCCTGGTGCCAGGCTCCCGTGGTTCTTCAAGCAAATACCTGGTGGAATTTCGGGCAGGGAAGATGTCCTTGAAAGGCAGCACTGTAACCCCAGACAAGAGAAAAGGCCTTGTGTACATCCAGCAAACTGATGACTCCCTCATTCACTTCTGCTGGAAGGACAGGACTTCGGGCAATGTCGAGGATGTGAGTATGGTTTTGTGTTTCAGTGCTGAGGCGTTAAGTCATGGTCTGTCTTGTTCTTCTGCTGGCACTGCTGACAGAGCTTCTCCAAGACAAATTAGGATGAGAATGCCATTGTGGCCTGACAGAGCTGCTCTGAGGAGCAGATGGAAGAAGGTTTGGGGAGGAGGGCCAGAGGTCTTTTAGAGGCTAATTCATGTATTTCCTCAAACATTTGTTTCTACTGCCACATTTTCCAGGATTTGATTATTTTTCCTGATGACTGTGAATTCAAGAGGGTACCTCAGTGCACTACTGGCCGTGTGTATGTATTGAAGTTCAAGGCAGGATCAAAACGACTCTTCTTCTGGATGCAGGTTTGTAGGAAGCCAATAATAAAGGTCTTGGAACAAAATACTTCCCGTTTGCCTCGTACCAAGAGCAACTTTCTTGCAGGAGCCGAAGACAGACAAGGATGAAGAACACTGCCGTAAAGTGAACGAGTATCTCAACAATCCACCAATGCCTGGTGCTTTGGGTGGAAATGCAAGTGGAGGCCACGAGCTCTCGGCATTAGGAGGTACAGTCCATTCTCTGCTCCTTCATGTGAGAGGCTTTTTTTTTAAATTTATTTTTAGAATAAGCACTTACAGTTCCCTAGGAAGAGATTCCTGATGGCTATGGAGGGTGAGTTGGGGACAGTGTTAATTCCTGAAGCGTGAACATGCTTTTGGCAAAATAAACTGTGCTGTTATAATAGGTGCAGGCTGAAAGTTAAGACTGCCAGAAGAAATCTGTCTTTGTTTCCAGTAGATTCTCTGGAGTCTTACCTCTTTATGAAGCCAAGTTGCATTTATCTTTTATGAGCATCATGAATCAGTAAACACTTGAAACTGTTTTTTCCATACAGAATGTGATGCCAATTAATCTCCTGCTGTTTGAGCCGGAGTGCTGTGAAAAAAACCTATGTGAATATGTTGTGTTTCAGAATGTTTTTGTTTTTAGGTGAGGGTGGCTTGCAAAGCCTTCTTGGAAACATGAGCCATAACCAGCTCATGCAGCTGATCGGACCAACGGGCTTAGGAGGACTTGGTAAAATGCTTTAATAATATCTTTATGCCAAAATGGTATTTTCTCCTGCCAGGTTAAATCTTACCTGACAATATTTTCAAGTAGTGCTATTGATTGGAATAGCGCTTCTTTCATGTGAGAAAGCAAGGCCCTGCCTCAAAGATGAGCTATGGAGCAAAAAAAGAATGCAGGAAATGAAGGGTACCAGATTCTACACGGCACTCACATCTTAGGGCTTGATCTGCAAGGAATATCGGTTCTGCTCCTTGCTCCACTGAATCTTCTGCTTTTTTTCCTCCTTTTTTCTACCCCTCCTCTTCCTCCTAAATAATCACTGGAGCAGGGACTGAAAACCAGGGATTCGTTCCCGGTGAATGTCCCAGTTTCCAAGCTGTGGAGTTGCTTGTGTTGTCGCTGATCCAGTGAATATTTGTGTGCAAAGTAGGAAGAGTTCAAGAGGAAGGCTGGAGCATACCCACCCCACAGCACTCTAGTCAGAGTAGTAAGACTCAGGTTAGGGCCTTCTCTTCTGGGCCACACTGGGGAGAGATTGAATCGCCGTGCTGTTTTTCTGAAGGGGATGAGAGGTGTGGTGGAGTCCCTGCTGTGGTCTGTTCTGAACGCTACCCATGCTCCAAGCCCAGTAGAGCATTTTCTGAGAGGTCAGACCCTCGAGTGGAAGTAGGCAAAGGAACACTTGGCAGGTAGCAGTGACTAAGGTTCTGTGCTTAAGCTCCAAAGTCCATTTTTGTGGACCTAGCTTGTGTCTTTTTAGCTTCAGATGCAAATCTCATGTTAGTGTTGGAAGATTCTGGCTTTTTAGGATGTGTTTGGAAAAGATCTTCCTTCTTGAAGCTTCATGGGACTCCTGAGACTGTCTTCCTCTTCTTCTCAACACTTTATCTCAGCAGCTCTTCTTTCTTTGCCTTTACATCTAGCCGTAAGACAGCTTGACATGAAGTTCACTACTGTAACGCAAAGAAAACCATCTGTTTGCCTCTGCAAACGGTGGTTGTGAATCTGTGTGGATCTCTTCCCCCAGTAGCATCTTGTTCTTTTGCATCTGGTTGGCATCTCTCTGAGGACTCTGCCTTTATTGCAGAGCTCGTGCAACAAAGGAGCTGTCTTGCTCCTGGGTAAACATTCCTAGCAAGGACAAACTGAGTAGAATAGCGTGTGGTACAGCCTGGTTAGCATCACCCTGTCGTTCCTGCTGCTATAGAAGCTCTGTGATTGGCAAACAGAAGTGTTACGGGCATGGTTCCATAGGAGTGGGTCCTATACAAAGGAGGGAGCTGATGGCTGGCTCTGACCTCCAGTGGTCTGCAGCTTCACTTCATCGTGTGTTTGCTCATGGAGCGCTGTCGTTCTGTCCTCTGCTTGCAGATAGTTCCCAGAAGGTGGGGTGATGAATGCAGGTGCTTGTGTAGGGCCGTGTGTCTAATTAGAGATGGTACAAGAACCACTGGATGGGAAGTGTGTGGCAAATGGAGCATTTGGCTGATGTGGCTCAGAGGAATTGTAGGGGGACAATCAGTCACTGACAACTCCGGTGGACCTAGAAGCTGTGAAAAGTCCTTGGTAGTTGAGATATGTGGATAAGGGAGGTGCATTCTGATTTCTTTTGCATACGGCCGTTGGCTCAAAGGCCAAGTGTTGGTTTCCCACTGTGTTTCCTGATCACTGTTGTACTGGGAGCACTGTGCTTCTGCACGGTATTGTCCTTACTTCGGTCTACCTGTGAAGTGTTTAAGGACTCGGCTGATTCTGCTGCTGCATCTCTGTGTTAGGTTTGAAGCTGCAAAACCCAGGTGTACAGTGAGACCGTGGTGGTGACTCAAAGGCTGCCTCCGTTATCTTCTGCTGAGGGCCTTGGCTTTAAGGTTTAGAGAAAAGTTGGGTTTTTGGAAACCAGTAGATAAGAGGAGAGGGCTGTGTTACAATGATCGTGTATGTACAGCACAAACCAAAGTCACTTTATCCTTGTGTACATCTAGAAATAGAGTCATTTCTAAAATGTGCAACTCACTCTCTCTAAGGCAGTTTATTATCTAATAGGGATGCAAGATCAGAAAACAAGAGCTGTTAATTTACAGAAAGGGATGGGGGGGTTGGTCTGGGCTCTTTCACCCCCTCCTGCTTTATTTTAGCAAATAAAACCTTTCAGGTACAAGAGCGACCTCTCTAGAGCAGAGAGGTGCAAAAAACCCAAAGAAACAAATTTCTAAACCTGTTCTTCCTTTATGTTTATGGAAGGTGGGCTGGGTGCGCTGACGGGTCCTGGGCTGGCCAGTCTGCTTGGAAGTGGGGGACCCCCAACCAGCAGTTCATCATCAAGGTAGGGTGCTTGTCTGGGCTGGGTTTGTAGTAGCTTTGTAATGTAAAATTGCCACTTCTGTGGGAGTAATCGCGGCCTACTGAACAGGAAACATGGTGGGAATTACAGCTACATACTACCTCTCTAAAGTGAGGTAGGAGCTCTTCATATTGTAAGGGCTTGAAAAGGAGCTTTTCAGAATACAAGAGGCAAAGCTGTTTTTTGCAGGGAATTAATTATACTAATTATCTTCTCCAGCTCTCGCAGCCAATCAGCTGCTGTGACGCCATCTTCCACGACTTCTTCTACACGTGTAACACCTGCCCCATCTGTTCCTGCGGCTGCGTCGGTGACCAGTCCGAGCCCCGTACCAAGTTCGGGTAATGGAACCAGCTCAGCCACAAGCCCAACCCAGCCCATTCAATTGAGTGACCTTCAGAACATTTTAGCTACTATGAATGTGCCATCTGGAGCAGGAGGACAGCAAGGTAACAGTGTTCTGACCAGACAGCCATTGGATCCAGGAGTCCTTTGGAGCTGTTTTACTGTCCTATCCTGTTCCAAATTGGTTTGAGAGGTCTCTTAAAATTTTTTTGGTTCTTTTTTTCATTTGAGTGCTGCTGTTCTTGGCTGCTTCAAGAGTCTTACTCTCACCCCAAAACTGGGAGAGGGAGAAAGGATGCTAGCAGTGTGCTAACTGCGTTTCAGTACTCCTCTGACTAGATCATTTGGTTTACATGACAAAAACGTGTGCTTTTGTGCGTAGTCTAACAGCCGACCGTTTATTTTTGTCCTAGTTGACCTGGCAACCGTTCTGACTCCCGAGATAATGGCTCCCATCCTGGCCAACGCTGAAGTTCAAGAACGGTTGATGCCTTACCTTCCCTCAGGGGAATCTCTGCCACAGACTGCAGAAGAGATTCAGAATACCCTGACGTCTCCTCAGTTTCAGCAGGTAGATGCCTCACTGTCACGGGAAGAGCAGTTCTCCCTCCCTCCTCCCCCATGCGTCATGATTTGCCTTGCCCTGCTTTTTCAGGTTCCTGACACTGTTCAGAGTAGGAAGTTGCTCTGTAGAAGTGGAGAGGAGGAGGGACATGATTTAATGGAGCACTAGTTCTTCCTTGCTGCAGTCACCCAAGGGCAGATCAGATTTTTTTACTTCTTCTTTGGGAATTGGGCTTTACCTTTCTCTTTATTATAAGCGCTCTCTGACAAATAGCAGTAGGAGCAAATTTGTTACTCCCTCTCAAAGAGTGTTTTGTCACTGGTCTCCTTAAAGATCATTTCAAGTGTTCAAGTTCACAGCACTACATCCCTTGTTTCTCTTGAAACACACGTACTCAATTCCAGGACTGTTTGTGTGTGATTAAATCAAATCTGGTGTATTACAGGCCAATTTGAACTAGTTACACTGATTGAAATTGGAAATTCTGCAGAATTTCCATGGATAAGAAGATGACTGTTTAGTCTAAACTATGGCAATGCTTTTGTGCAGACAAAACATCCCTCGTTTCGGAGGCTTTAAGTTGATAGAGTATATCTGCATCTCGATAAAGATTTATGTTGGCCATGCACTAAACGGCCTGGAGGTTATGTTGGTGTGGGTCGGTGTGTTGCTCAGTCTGGCAGGGTTTAGCAGGTTGTGTATACTGGTGTCCAGCTGGTTAAGAGCAAACACTCCTGAATGCAGGATCCACACGGGGCCCGTGGAGCGGCAGCACTGCAAACCTGCTAAAGGAGAGCGGCTGCTCCAGCCCGGCCGTACTGTGCGGTCACCGTGCCCTACGGGGGCTCTCCTCACGTGGCTGTTGCACAGCAGCCACCTGGTGCTGGAGAAGCGTAACACAAACATTTTTTTTTGACGCTGTTGACTCTGATTCACAGGCCTTGAGCATGTTCAGTGCTGCCTTAGCTTCAGGACAGCTTGGCCCACTAATGAGCCAGTTTGGCTTACCCGCGGAGGCAGTAGATGCAGCAAATAAAGGCGGTAAGTGTTGGTGCTGTTGGGAACACGATGGTTTGTTGGGGGGGGGCGTTTGGTTTTTTTTTGTTGTGTGTTTTTTTTCTCTCCACTGCACACAGCCATTGAATGGGGACTGTAATGATTAGATTGTGTGTAACTGTCAGAGGCGGACTCTTGCCCTGATCCTTTCACAGTGCAAAGGCGAGTAGTGCAGGTGTTCCCCAGCAGACACAGTGTGATGTGAGACGCACATCTAGGGTTCTGCAGAGAGATGTGCTGAGCAGCCTCGGCCTTGTTTTCTTGATAGAGCTGCAAAAGTCTCTGCAGATGTCATAGTCACCTTGTTCAGGAATACCCTTTTTTGTGGGAGTCTTTGATGATTCATCTGAAATGAGTGAACACGGTAGGGGCCTGTAGCACTGAGGGGAGGGGTGTTAGTGTTCCCTAACGGGCTTTTAGCATCCGTTCCATTACTGAAGTAATTCTGGTCTCAGGCTGCCTGTGCGCAGTTAAAGTGCAGAAAATGCTGGCTATGGCAGAGACCCAAATGTGTGTTATATAGCGAATGAGTGTTAAAATTTTCTTCCCTGCTAACAGTCTTAATAAAGCAACTGTTTACTTTCCAAGTACTGAAGCTTAACCTCGTGTGGACAATGAACTCCAAAGTTAACTAACTAACTAACTAATGTGTTTTAACTTCTAGATGTAGAAGCGTTTGCCAAAGCAATGCAGAACAGTGTCAAGTCAGACCAAAAGGAAGGAGACTCTAAGGACAAGAAAGACGAAGAGGAGGATATGAGTTTAGATTAAGTTATTTGCTCTTCCTTACAGATATTCCTAGATACTAACTTAAGCAACTGCAGTAGGATTACTAACTTCATATTATGCTTATATAAATCTACAAATAAAGGAATTTTCTTTATCTGCAATACTGTTCTGTCTGTTTAACATGCATGCAGAAAGCAGTACTTGCTCTTTATTTGCTTACTGTTCAGTTTTGACGCTTCTGACATCAGGCTAGACTAATTCTTCTGATTTCCTTGTGATAAAAGGGTCGAGCCCTGTAACTCTGTGAGTAACGAGCAGCTCAAGGGCACGTTGCTGACTGCCATCCACTGTGAGCTGCCCTTGTCCCACATGTGCTGCTCAAGGGTGGTCCTGTCCTGGGTGCAGGACTTCGCCTCTGAACAGAGGGAGGTTTCCCATCGTGAACGTCAGAGCGCTGCCCCTGCAGCTGCTGTGCTCGCAGGGAGCTGCTTTCGGCAGATACAACTGTAACGTCCCTATTGCGCCACTTCCTGAGGTGGTGATTATTCCTCTTCCCGTTCTACATCAGCCTCATACTTGCTTTTCACCAGTAAAGAGAGTAACACAGAACTTTATTTGACTCCAAAGTATGTACCAGTGATTTACAAAGACCATCTTTAATACTACAACTTAAAAACAGGTCATAATTACATTTGTTTAAGATGGACATGTTAAAAACCCATTTTACAATATTTACCCCTTATAAAAAAAAACAAACCCCACAATATAATGATATAAGTTATAAGTCCATTTCAGAAGCAAGATTTTGTCCCCGGGTGGCTAGAGATAGATATATACACACACAAATATATATATGATGTGTAAGTGCACAAGTGAACTAGGTGTCGAGAGAGAGTTTTTTCAAGTGAAGACTGCACTACGCCAGGCAGGAGTGAGGCTGGCCAGGAGAAGGCAACTGCTGGCAGGGCGGGTGAGGGCCAGGTGACACCTCACCCCCTGCCAGGCTTGGAGGTAACCTTTATGTCCCCTTTCAAGCAATGGTTTCTTGCTTCACGCAACAGCACTTTTGTCAGTCTATCTGCCAGCGCTGAACGCAACTGCAGAGAGTCAGAGTGGTATTTGTGTCTTTCTGCTTCCCCTCAGCAGTTCTCCCAGCCTGTTTTGTTACTTTTTTTTGATTCTTATAAATTAATCTGATAAGAAGATGCTAATTCTGTGAACAGAATTTTGTCTAGGTTCCCTCTTGCAGAGCTTTTTGCGTAGCGGTGGCAGGTGAACTGAGACTGCCCTTGGAGGGGAGGTTAAATGCGTCCTTGCTTATAAAAACACAAAAGTGACGGAATTAATCCAGTTTGTCCTAATTGCATTTATTATAAAACAGAAACTGCCTACAGCCTTTAGCAGAAGACAGTCTGTGACTGTTATTAATAGCCTCAAGTGTTCTGTGAACTAAATCTATGTGCGTTGTAAGTGTGGGGAAAGGGAACAGGATTTAGGACATGAGGCACAGCTGCTGTGTGCTTCAGCCCACGCGCTGTAGAGGACAGTCGCTCCTACCACGAGCCATGTGGCAGCACGAGTCCTGTTCCAGATGCTTGACCACCGGGGAAGGACTCGGCCCTGTCTCCACATCCCGCTCCAACTTTTTGGTTATATTTGTGAAAGATGTCCCCGAAGTGCCCCCTTCTGCCCACCTTTCTCCCCTGCCCTCCTTCCCCTTGGGTTCCTGGCCCCTCTCTGGTTTTGTCCCCAGACTTGCACCTGCAGTCACTGGAGATCAAGTATGTTTGACCATGGTTAACGCTGCCACGTAGGTGACGTCTGGGGCCCAGGGAGCAGTGCAGCTTTCTGTCGGTCGGGCTGTACATGGCCGTGCACTTACAGCACAGGGCAACCCTTAAGGCCAACGGAGCCCCTGACAGCCCCAGCTCGTGGCAGGTCCACGTGGCTCCGGTTAATCACCAGGTTCCTTATACAGCCCACATAATGAGGGAGGGGAGGTAACGGTGACACTGTGCTGGCCTTGTCTGGCTCTGCAGAAGGGACAAGTAAAAGCAAGCATTAGCCTGGCTAATAACAGGGCAGGGGACTAAGCAGCTCTGTCTTGCACCCGGAATAGTATCTCTCTTGGATTTTGGGGTATTTTGTTCTGGAAAGCATCTTTCCCAACTCACCTGGCAGCCCTCCCACGTAGAAGGTCGCCCTTGCGCTGGGTGCAGGAGGCTGGCCGGGTCCCACTGTGTAGTTGCCTTCTGTGTCCACGTCAACCTGGATTATGTTTTTCCATTTGGTAACTTGGAAAGAAAACAAGAGTCAGTGCTGCTTCCTCACCCGGAGAGCAAGTCCGCCTCTGCTCTCTGGCCCAGATCAGCAGAGCAAAACTACTGGGAGGGTCAGAGGACCTGGCCTGGCTCTTGGGAAACACTCAGAGTCTGGACAGCCTCCCCAAAATCTGTCCTTTGGCCACAGCAGCCACCCGTAAAGCACCGTGTCTCTAGTGAAGAGGGCTGCCCTCTCCCCGCGGGGTGGGACAGCACATGCCGGGTGAAAGGGGATCAGCTCAGACCAGCTCCGGCCACGGATGGGGAGAGGTCCTGCAGCTGAAAATGCCCCGGGAGCACGGGATGGCTCCCGGCCAGCACTGGGTTGAGCAAGATGAGGGCTTAAATAGAGCTGTGCTGAGAGGGGGGCTGCAGCTGTGACCCCCACCCCAGAAAGGGCTTGATGCAAAAACTCAGCACTTGCTCAACAGCAAATACAGTAAAGGCTCAGTTTTGCCCACACAAGCGTGAATCCCGTAAATCCCTGGTCCCAGCTGTGCCCCTTTGGGCACGCTCTATACTAGAGCAAGTCCGGCTTTCACTTTCAGCAGCACACGACATCCTGGATGGAGTCGGTACCGTTGGACATCCCTGGCCTCGCCGGCTGCTCCGTGACCTGGGGAAACACCCTGTCTTCTCCTGCCCTCCAGACCCGACAGCACTAACAAGATCAGGCAAGGACTTACTGATTAGGAAATGACTTAATGGCAGCTACAGACTCCCACATTAAGCGCATACAGGTGGGAGCTGGGGTTTAAATACCCAAGGAAGCGCCCTGGGCTCCCCCCGGGAGATGCAGGCTGAGCAGCAGGAGTGGAGCAGCATCCCAGAGCCGAGTGCTGGCTGTCACCTCACCTGCGATGGTGTGCCACTGCCCGTCGCAGAGAGACGGGCATGTCACCGATGTGGAGAACTCGTCAGCCCCAACGTTCGCTCTCACAGTGACCTGGTGTGTGAGACAAACCCATTAGAGCCCAGTTTGCCGAGTGGGATGGGCAGGAGATAGCCGCTGCCTCTGAAAACCTGTGGGGAAGCCGCTCTCCCACTACCTTCATCTCTTCCATGTACAGGAGAAGATGGTGGCTTCTCCTTGTGCCGATGTGGAAGATGAGGCCGGAGGCACTGCGGGGACGGACCTCCAGTGTCACCTCCAAGTCCTGCTCAGTCATGACTGCACCAGCTGGAAGAGAAATGCCACTGGTGAGGAGAGGGATAAGGGACCTCCCATGAGCTGTGTCCCTCCCAGTCCCGGTGCTGTGGGAGCCAGCCCAGGCTGCTGTGGGGTACCTAGAGCGATGGATCCACCATCTGCAGTGAAGAAGACCCCGCTCTCCAGTGCGCCCTCGTAGCATGGTGTCACCCCGAAGGTGCGCGAGGGGGGACCCAGGGGCCTCCCATCCAGCTGTGGGTTCCTCAAGCAGCCGTCGAAGCTGGAGGCTGACGCAACCTGCAGAGAGAGGCCATGGGAGTGAGCACACGGGACTGGCAACTGGCAGAGAGGGTGATGCCATGGGACCACCAAGCCCTTACCGGTACGTGAGCCTTGGCTTTTCCAGCCGGGACTCCCCCCACATACAAGGGGGTCTGGGCCACAAAGAGCCCGGCGGTGGCCACTGCAGCACCCTGGGCTCGCAGCCCATCGATGACCAGCTGGGCTCGGCTCTGGTCTCTGCTGAAGACGACCTGCAAGGACCAAAGGTCAGTGCCAGGGCTGGGTGCTTCCTAGGTCAGGAGGAGCCCCAGGGCGGTGCCCAGGGAAGGGAGACCTCAGCTCGGAGGTTCCGCCAGCCCTGGCTGTGTTTTTGCTGTCCTCTCTGCTCCCTTGGGACCGCGGGTGTCCCGTGTGCAATTAGGAAGCGATGCCCAGAGCAGGCTGCACTGAGCCAACCCCTCCACAGGCACCCAGCGATGAGGGGAGCGATGCGGCTCGGGGAGGTCCCGCCGAGCCCCAACTCTCTGCTCACCGTGTGCCACCGTCGGTCACGGTACTTGTCTTTGCTGCGGATGCGCAGCCGGCGCCCGCCGATGTCCACCAGGAAAACAAAACGCCCGTTGGAGACAAAGAGAGCCATGAAGGCACCCCGCTCGCCCGCCACGTAGAAGAGCAGTCCGCTGGAGGAGTTCAGCTTCACCTCCAGAGAGAAATGGGACCTGCAGGGACAGGGGGGTGACAGGAGCACCCTGCTCTCCCACAACTGCAAGGGACACCTGCTCTCCAAGCGATGGTCCCCAGGGCTGAGCTTATGTGGGGTGAGCATGGGGCAAGCCTCACCTCTGGCCAAAGGAGGCTGGGATCTCCTCGAACTCCCAGCGACTGCTTGGGGCACCCCCGAAGCGGAAGGTGCCCCCGGCTGCACGGGGCTGTGGGTGCAGCTGGCAGAGCCCATCCCGATCGTGGCGGCGGTCCTTCGAGGCAGCCTTGCCTGGCACCTACACGAGATGCGCCAAGGAATGGAGTGAGGGGAGCATCCCTGTGGGTGTCGTGGGGCAGAGGTGCTCAGCGAGGGGGCAACGGTGGCATCTGAGGAGGACGGGAAGGAGGATGTGGGGAGTTCTGGCAGCAGCTGGTACCTTGGGTTTCCGCCTGTCCTTCTTCGGAGTGACTCTGAGCTGCTGCGGCTGCTCACCCCAGGGACAGCTCATGGTGACGTTGATGCTCTCCACGTTCTGCTGCAGGTCCACCACCATCTGTGGCTCCGACATCCTACACACACAGGCAGAAGTCATCCCTGTCATTGGGCCATCTAGGAGGTAGGAAGGGGCTGCGAGCCCCGCTCTCTGGGAGCGATATGGAGATGCTCACCGCTTGACGAAGACATTCCCGATGCAGCCGGTGAGGTTACTGAGGGCACCTGGCTCTGGTGAACCCCCGAGCTGGAAGAGCAGCCGCCCATCCTGCCGTCGCTGCCGCCGGCTGGGCCCAGCACCCGCTGCAGTGTCCTGCAGCTCATCGTCCACGTACAGCCGGACCCTGCGCGGCATGAACAGCATGGGCTGAGCCGGTCCCCACGGCCATCGGCATGCCATCACCCATGCACCACCGGGACACATACCCACGGGCATCGCTGTAGAAGGCCACATAGTGGGGCCTGTCATCTGCGTAGGCATTTTCAGTGGAGACTTCGGTTTCCAGCAGGTTCAAGGCCAGCTGGCCCCTCTGGAGTGACACCTTGCATGTCCCCTCCTGCGGAAAGCATCACCCATTGCTGCTCAGCAGCTGAACTCCAAGGACATGCCCATTTCCCCACTGCTCTCCAGGAGCTCAGGGTGCAGATCTCACTGTGGATTCAGCTCCTGGCCCCACCAAAATCCCTCCCCTTCCCAAGAGGGAGCAGCACCGATGTTTCTGCCCCACTGCCAGGATACCCGGGGGAGCTACAGGTGCCCACCTGGGTGGTGTGGTGGTAGAGCAGCCCCTCACGCTGGCTTGTCCGGAAGCTGAAGCCACTGTAGAAATCCCGCAGCCCTGGCACGTCCTTCAGGGCCAGGGTCAGGTAGCCATGGCCGTGGACACTGACTGAGCGAGCCACCTGTGAGGGACACCATGGAGGTGAGATGAGAGCCTGGCCCTGGTGTTGCAGGGGTGCTGGGAGGATGACTGAGGTGCTCAGGTCCTTGCTGGGTGTGCTGGTGCTATGGCGAACCATGTGGAGCACCTCACAATGACCCCTCCGCACTGAGGACCTGGGGGTTTTATGCTTGTTTCTGTGTGAACGAGGGGAGATTGGGCCTGTCCTGGGGGTCCTGTGCTCCCTTTCCCTGACAGACTCTTTCCCCAGCATGCCGGCCAGGCTGCCGGGACTTTGTGCTTACCAGAAGGTCCGAGGTGCACCCATAGCTCACGCCAACGGTGCTCATGCGCTTCAGGTCGACATATTTGCCAAGAGCCTTCAAGCCCTTCATGCAGCCCCGGATGGGCCCACCCGTGGGGAAGAGGGCTTTCAAGCTGTGGGAGAAGCAGGCACTGTTACGAGGCCAGCGCTGGGCAGCATCCAGCCCTGCAGCCCTTCAGCGTGCCTGGGAAGGACCCATGGTGGCCACGGGTATTTCCAGTGCCTCAGGCACAAGGCTGCTCCAAAGTACCCAGCATGGTGAAGGAAGGCTTGGTGACACCCACCAAGCAACATATCCCTCACCAGAGATGGAGACATCCCATACTAAAGCCCAAGATCATGGGCAGGAAGAGGAAAGCCCCACCCCAGCTCCAGCTCCAGCAGGGCCCAAGCACCCCTGGATGTGGCTGGGAAAGGGCCAGGGCCACCCCTAGGGACATTGGAGAGGAAGATGCGGGTTGTCCCACCCCACCGTGGGCTGGACCCACCTGGGGGGCAGCACAGCTGGGGGCACACCACCCAGGTAGTAGGAGACAGCGTTCTCCAGGGAGTTCTCCTGCTCCACCATGAAGATGGTGAGGCGCTCCAGCCGCACCAGGATGCGCTTCTTGTTATTCATTTTGAGAAGGAAAATCTGGATCTGGAGACAGAGAAGAAAAAAATGATCCACCAGCCTGGGGTAATTAGGTCCACCACAGAGGGCAGCATGATGTGTCCGGTTCACGGTTCGCCCCAGCCCTCCCACGAAACAAGGGCCCAGGTGCCCCCCCCACCCTCTGGATGAGGAGCCCCCCAAGCGAGCCAGGCAGGCGGCTGCTGCCCCTTACCGCTTTGTTTGTGGTGCTGCTGATGGTGAGGGAGGAGGAGTTGCTGCTGGGTTTTGCCATCTCCAGGCCGGTGCTAAAGTCATAGTAAAGCACCAGCTTCCCATCCCGGATGGCCAGACACAGGAACTGACCCTGGGGGAGGCAGGACGGACACTCAGCCCCGTGTCCTGGTGCTCAGCGCGCAGCCACGGCACTGAGCCAAACCTGCCCGTTAGCATCAGCGGGAGCAGGTCTCGCTACCAGTGCCTTGGTGTGTAGCAGCGCCAATTATTGGGGATTTATCTGCACAGGGATGGCACTGCCTGTCCCCATGAACCCTGGCCCAGCTCAGGAGGGTCTGTGCATGGGTGCTCTCCGAGTTCAGAGGAGTCCCTCCGGCACCAGACAAGTGATTGCCTCTGCTGTGAGGTCTGGGTCCAGCCCTCTCGTGGCTTTTAACAACAGTACAGAAATACTGCTCAAAGCAGCATTGCCATCTCCAAAGCCCTCTTCTACCCAGTGCCCTGAATGGGGAATGCTCGCAAGTGGGGCTGGGATTGCCAGACTGCCCCAGCCCACCAGCTGAGGGATGGATGAAGGCTCCCTAGGGCAGCAAGCACCTGCCTCGTTCTCCAGAAAGAAGAGGATGCCGTTGTAGGAGACCAACCGGATCTCCTGCTCAAAGCGCTTGGTTGTGCCAAACTGGCTCTCAAACTTGATCTCTGCATAACCGGTGCCATCAAAGTAGGAGCCGTCAGTCAGCCAGGGGTCTCCGGTGGACTTGGACCTGAGCCACGCAAGAAGACGCCCAAGGCATCACACCAAAGCCAATTGCCGTGCTCTGGGGCAGCCAAGGGTCAGGGTAAGTGCCATGGACCCGAGCTGCCCCCGGCCTGGGTGCAGTGCCCTACCTCGCACAGGGCTTCTCGGCGGCGGTATCCAGCTGGAAGGTGCGTTGGAAGTTGTACAGGCTCACCACCTCCTCATTCAGTGTGTCTAGCTCCAGGCACCCACGGTAGTTGGGATAGCGCAAAGTGGGAGGAGGCTGGGAATGAAATCAGACAGTTAGGGCAAGTTTGATCCTGATTTTCCCTTGAAATCAAGGGGTTTCCCCTCCAAGAAGTTCCAAAGGTATCGCTGATACCTCCTAGAACACCAAGCTTCCCTCCCTGCTGCCTGTCTCACCGTGAAGCTGGAAGGGTAGCCACCCACGTAGAAGACCACGTTGCGCGGGTCGAGGTTGAGCAGCCCCTGCTCCCCCTTGGCCACGCTGTCTCCCTTGGTCTCGTGCACTGTCTGCCTCTCCACGATCACCGACATGTGCCCATACTGCAGAATCCTGCAACAGGGAGGGGTGGTCAAGACAAGGGAGAACCCCAAAGAGGAGCAAACCCCTGAGCAAAGGGCGTCCCCACACAGCCCTACCAAAAAAGGGTGCATCTCCCACGGGGGAGCCTCACAGCAGCAGTGAATTGAAAGGACTCAGCACTCATGTTATCAGCACTGCCACAAGGCTGAATGGACCCTCCATGATGAGCTTCATCTTTCCTCTCCTGCAGGTACCCCCAGACCCTCCATGAGCTGGTAAGACACCATCTCCCTGCTAGTTTTTTTGAGGTATCTCAGTATTGATCATTTAGGGATGACTGAATGATGGAGTCCACAGCACCTCCGCAAGCCCAGGGCCTGTCTGGGCTTGAGCGTAGCACTACCCGCATCCTCTGCGGGGACACTCTCCCACTGAACTTCCTTGGGACGCGTCCCATCAGTCTCCTACCTGTTGATGCTGATGGTGGCAAACTGCTCTCCAATATCCTCATCGACGGTTACGGAGGCTGGCTCCTCATCGCCCAGTTTGTAGACCCAATGCACTTTGCGGTCCTTGAGCACAATGCCCAGGTAGTCTCCAGTGGCCTGAATGCAGGGGGAGAGAGGGCCACACGTTGGCACTCAGGACAGGCAGGAGTGCCAAGCAATGCTCTCCCTGGTGCTCCCAGGGCTGCACTGGCCAAGCACCCCGATCCACCCAGCTCTACCCATCCACCTCCAGCCAGGCTGACGGCTGCACCCAGGGCCTGTTTGTGCTCCCCACAAAGACGCTCAGGGAGCAGGCGAAGGGCAAGGGGCTGACGTCCAGGCACGATCCACCATTGATGCTACCAACACGGGCTCCCACTGCCCGCCCCCTGCCCACACGGCCCCATCTCACCTCCCGGCTGCCCAGGTACAACACGAACCGCCCCTCCTCTGCCCCATCCTGCCGTCGCTGCCGGCTCCTGGGCTCAGGGTTTTGGATGTAGAATTTGAGGGATGTATAGGCTGCCAAATCCTGCAGGTTGCTGGGCATCCGGACCTGCACACCCGAGCTGCCGTTGAACTTCATGGGGACTTTCACCTGGAGGGAGAAAAATCCAAACCCACGGCACTGAAACCACTGCTGCTGCCTCTCTCGTCACTGCCAGCTTTACCAAGTCAAACCATTTTCTGGAGTCTTCCCATGAGAAAGGGACCCTTGTGTCTGGTGGCCCCAGAGCTCTTCTAGATACCCCCCCATTTGCACGCTACCCTCAGGTAAGCCCTCGTTCACCCCAAGCCCCTGGCACCCTGTGCACAGCCCTCACCCTCGCATGAGCCTACCTTGCTGGCGGCGTTCCTCGCCTGCGTGATGAGCTGCCGGATCCGCACAATGTTCTCTGACACAGTGGCGTTCTTGTTCCTCCTGTTCTCCAGGCTGCTCAGCTTCTCCAGCAGCAGTGGGATGGTGCTTTCCAGGCTAGACACTGGGGTGGGAGAGGAGCCAGGGGTTTTGAAGGTTAGTGAGGAAGGGAGATGTGAAGCTCAGGTAGTTTTGAGACATGCAAGTCAAAGCAGCAGCAGCTGGAAGCAGAGTCACAAAATGGTCCCCTAAATCCAGCAGCCTTGATGGGGGAGGTTGTGCAAATGCTCTAGCACGTGCAATCTCCTGCAGTAAAGACAGACACTGCAGGGAGAGAAAAAAAAGCACCCCAAGTATTGCCTGCTACCTCCTTCTACTCTCGCCCTGGAGCTGCAAAGCACAGCTTCTAAAAGCACGGAGCTCTCTGGGGACATCTGTCCAGGCACTGGCTCATGCCAGACTCAGCCCCGGCAGCCCAGCACTCACCAGATTTCCTGGCGTCCTGGACTGCCTGGTTCAGGTCTTCATTTCGAAGGTCTCCGTACTTGTCTTTCCACTCATCCAGATTCTTCTTCATGCTGCTCAGGGTATCTTCCACTCTTGCAGCTGTTTCGTTGGCCTCGGCAGCTGCCGCTTTGGCATTCTGGATTGTCTCTTTTGTGTCCTCTGGAAACAATGGAGGAAAAATCTCTGCGATGGCCAGGAGCGGGGAGGAAGCACCCTTGGGTCACAGCCTGGGCACGAGGAAAGGAGCAGAGAGGACCAGTCTAGCTACCCCAGGACAAACCTTGGTCCCTGCCCAGCATGTCCTGCACAGACTGGAGCTGGCTCAGGAGCTGTTCCTTCTTCAGACGGAGGTCAGCCAACTTGTCCTTTGCTGTCTGCAGAGTGCCTTTAATAGCTGCAGTGAAAGAAATGCATGTGTTGTGTGTCAGATCTCAGTCCAGCCTGAAGGACATCACACCGTTCAAAGAAGCCTCTCTCACCCCCATTGAGTTTTCTCTGCTGTCTCCTCACAGCCTCCTCCAGGTTGCTGCTGTTCCTCTTCAGCTCTTTAGAGATGGCCCCGAGGTTTTCTGATATGACGTTCTGCAAAACAAACACGCACTGCCTAGGACTCTGAAGAGGAATTCAAGTCTCCAGCCCTGACTGCACACAAAAATGCTTGTTCAGGCAACTGCAGTGGGGTGCACTGCTAGGGCATGATGGCGAGACCCAAATCCCCAGAGCTGAGCCCCAGCTGTGGCAGAGGCTCTGCTCTCTGGCACAGAACTAAGTGCTCAAGTGCCAGAGGGAAGGGGCAGCAGAGCCCTACGTGTGGGCATGATAAGCTGGAGGATTGTCGAGGGAGTTTGGCTTCTGCTTATCTTCACGGGGCTCCCCACAACACGTACCATCAAAGCCTCACCGGCTGCCTCATCAGCGTCATGGGCTGCTCGCTCGGCTTTTTTCACGGCTTCAATGATGCTGGCGTAGGCATTGGAGGCATCGATTGCCCGCTGGATAAAGCCATCCTGGTTTGTGCCCTGGATAATGCTGTGTTGGAAGATGAAGCCATCAAGTCCACGGAGACTACTCAGGCTGGGCTCTTGCCCATGCCCCCACAGACAGACCCCTTTGGGCTCCTCATCACAACACCTCCTTCAGGATAAAGCTTTGGAGATGGTATCCTGCTGCTCCCCTGCCATGGTGTGGGGCTGCAGTTTCCCATCCCCAACTCTGGTAAGAGATGGTTTGACTAGTGTCAGGACCGGTGCCTCACCTGGACAGGTTCCTCGCGAGCTCATCCAGCAGCCGGGCGTGCTCCTCCGCCTGTTCCACGATGGGGATCTTGCTGCTGGCTGGGGAGAACTTCTTGACCCGCTCAGTCAGGGGCAGCTTCGCCCCATCCAGCAGGGCTGCCAGCTTCTCGTACGCCTGCAAGGACACATGTCACTCCTGAGGGCTGTCACCCCCTCGCACTCTGCCCATGCCAAAGCACCTCCATCACTCACCTCCTTGGCACTCTCCATCTTCTGCAGGAAGTTGGAGACCTGGGCCAGGGAGTCCTTGGCCATCCTCAGGGTCTCCTGCACCAGCGCATGCTGCTTTTGGAGTTCACGGCTCTTTTGCTAGACACACAGACGCCAGGTTAGGCCCCGGCAGGGCTGGGGGAGGGTGCCCCCTCGCTGCATGGCGGTACGGGACCACCCGGTGAAGCTCTACCTGACTCTCCTCCAGGTTGTTGCGGTTTAGGCTGTTCAGGTCCTCCGTCTGCCTGGTTTTGTTCACGGCCTCGTTGAGGGCATCGCGGAGATCCATCAGCTGGGAGCTGTGCTGCGCCAGCCGGTCCCGGATGCTGCTCACTAGGTCCTGGTTGGACTCCCAGCGGGCATGCAGCTCGCTCTTCACCCGATGCAGCACTGAGGATGGAGGAGATGAGAACTGTTGCTAATTCATTCTCCTGTGTTAAAGGGCTCTTTCTGCGCTTGGCTGTGGAAAAGCCTTGTTCTGGTCTCCCTTGGCAGGTATCAATACCAGAAGTGACCATCTTCCATCCCTCCTCCCTCTTTCAGTCTGGATAGCACAGGATCTCATCCAAGATCATCTCCAAACCCCCAGCGCTAGTGAGAAGGATGGGATTTTCTTTCAGAAAGACATCCAGCTATGCCTGAAAGGCTCCAGATGATGGAGAAACTCCACCTGAGGCCCATTCCAGTGCTTGATTACTCCGGCTGTGAAAAAATTACTTACTTCTAGCAAGAGCCAGTTTATAATTCCAGCTTTCAGCTGCTCAGCTGGGTTTTGCCACTGCCTGTTAAGCAGAAGCGCTTGCTCCCCGCAGTGCCAGCGTGCCTGGTTACGCAGTGGGGCTTTGTGCGGGAGCATAATCCAAGCCCTCGCTCCTGCCAGGGATGCTCCCAGGATGGCAGAGCTGCTGAGGGTGGTGGGCTGCTGACTGTTACTCTGAACCCCTTTCCTGGGACAGCGAATATGAACAGATGGGGGGTGACTTAGTCGCATCCACAATAATGGTAACTCCTGTTTCTAAAGGCTGTCACTTTTGGTCATCAAACAGAACTACCCAGCTAGTGCAATCTGCTCTAAAATTCACCTTAAGGGAAAAGGAACCAAAAATGGAGTGTCACAGGGGACCCTAAAACTACTGTAAAACTTGTTGTGGTGCCTGTGTATTAACAGCACTCTCCAAACATGAACACGATGTGTAGCGTCCGCATGGGCTCCAAGCCAGGCTATCAGGAATGGTGAGACCCAGCGGGATCGGTGTAGCTCTGTCCCACGCCACTGAGTCAGACTCACACTTCTGAGCCTCCTCATGCTCGCGCCTTGCCAGCTCCTCCTGGCTGCCCAGACTTCGCTCCTTCATCTCCCTCAGCATTCTTTCCACCTCGGCCATCTTCTGCCGAAACTCCTCGGTGGAGGTGGTGCTGGCGTTTGCCGCCCCAAACCTGGCCATCTGCCGCACCAAATCTGCAGAGAAATCCAGATCCTCCGTTAGCATTGACCAACCCAGGTCCTTCATCATCCCCCGAGATCATTCTTCTCTTACATCGCTCTCAACAAACTGCAGCCAGCTCTCATGCAGTACTCGGGCACCCGAATTGCTCGAGATCACTCAGGGGTACTGCCCCCCGTTTCTGTCTCCTTGCCTGCCACCAGTAACGCATGCTGCATCCCCAGCAGTTTTGTGGCTTTACCTCCTCCCCTAGATCCACTCGCTCCTGTTTTGCTAAATCTCTCCTGAAGCCGTAGTGCAGACTGCCCCAGTTTCATGCATTTTAATATCATTTGTCCAAGTTTAATGTGTTGTTTTTTTCCAAAGATTGTGTTTAGCCAAACGGCTGGGACTCATGATAAGTCTGGTCAGAATAAAACCCAAATTCTGCAGGGATCTCCATTTCATTTGTATTTCCCCTTGTTTGCTCCATGGAGCTTTCTAAGTGACGCGGTACTTGGTGCTGTTTGAAAGCAAGAGCGTGGCATTCCCAGCAGGAAAAAAGCCACAAAGCGGAGACCCTTCTTTACCTACCCGCAATGCCTTTCTGAATGCTCTGGATATTTCGCAGGAGCTGCTCCCCCCTCTGGTAAGTCTCTCCCGTGTGCTGCTCAATCCGGTTTGCTTCTCTGTGAGTCATTGTCATCTACAACAAAAACCGCTGGCTTAGCTGAAGTATGAGATTATGTTTTATGTGATCTGTCAGTGGGAAAGATGTTCCCAAAAGGCACACAAGGCTTGGGAACGTGCAGCTTTTGAGGTTCTTGAACTACGTCTCCCCCAACAGCCTGCCCTGTGCTGCTCACCCACAACGAATTCAGTGATGGTCTTACTTAGCACCTTCAGAGAAGCACAAGCAATAAACGCAGGTCCAATGCAACAGGCTCTGGAACCTGAAACAGTCCCAAGACCACAGAGGACAGCACTGTCCTGCACTCTTAACACAGGAAAAGCCCCATAGCCTGGAGCCAGGCCCGCCTGTCCCGAGCAGGACACAAGAAGAGATGGAGGGCTGCACTTCGGCTGTTCAGAGCACAGACGTACGTATACACAGAGGCATTTTGTCCATGCAGCTGCCCAGCGACATACATCAAGTAGAGACTTTTCCTTCTTCCTTAGATTAGGAGCAGGCAGTTTACAAATCAAATCAAATCTTGCTCATTTTATAAGTTCTCTGATGACACGACTGGTGGTTTTTACACTCTATATAGATAGCACCTTGCAAAAGTGTTGCTGTACTGAGGCCTCCAAGGACTATTACAACAAAAAGGTGACTCATTTGCTGACAAGGGCCCACGTTCTCCCTGCCACAGCATGGATACATCCAGGATGGACCTAGATGTTGATGTTCCATCCTCATACGCTCCCTTCTATAAATGACATTTTACTGAATTTATTTTTACTGGTTAAAGTTGGAGCCACCTCAAAGGCAAGTAATAAATCAAGAAACAACCGTCAATATCACAAGATGTTCAGCAGCCCTCCAAGGGCGGAATGCAGGTAATCTAGCTTGGGCATTTAAGTAAGAGACCCCAACACCCAAGCCTAGTGCTGGCTGGGCAGGAGATCCAGCCTGCCTGAACTAGGCTCTTCAGCCTTCCAAGCCCTCATTTTAGGTAAAAGGAGGGACTTGTGCTCTGGGAAAAGAAGATGGAGAAATACCCTACTTTGTGCTGCAGCGCGTTCAGGTCCTGTGTGAGGTCCGTGTTCTCATCCTCCAGCTCATCAGCCCTTTGCCTGACCTTGTTCATGGCTCTCTGGTACTCACGGAGCTGGTTCTGGAAAAAAAAAAGAGACGAAATCAGGCCAATGGGCCAGGAAATGTGGACAGAAAGCGATGTTAAACCTTTCACGTACAGCGACAGTCATGATAGTGCTGTTAAGACCATGGAGGCGAGCCCAGGCGATGGAGCTGGCGTTGAGGTTGACCAGCTGACTGTGAATGGAGGGGAAGGACACCTCGATGCTCTGCAGATCCTCCAGCAGAAGCAGGACACAGCTGTCGCACACTGCCAGGGGAACGGAGCGGTCAGCGCAGGCCCTTTCCCGGGGCTTCCCTCACCTCTTTTCCCCAGGCCCGCAGGATACAGACCTTCACACCTCATGCTGTCTGGGCCGTTCGCCACGGGGACCTCGTACTGGTGCATGCAGACGTCGCACTGCTTCCCTGTCAGCCCGTTGGAGCAAGTGCACTCCCCGGTGCGCGGGTCGCAGGAGCCCCCTCTGCACTCGCACCCTGCCGAGTTTAATCACAGGGAAACGCCCGCGGCATCATTTTGTGCCGTTACCACCCGCGACAGAGGAAGAAGTGGGTTTATTCCAGCTGTGCAATTGCATCTCTGCTTATCCACACGCCACTGCTGGGGGTCTCCCTGTGCAACCTGACAACGTGCACAGGACCTCAGACAGCAGTCTGTTATTTTCCACCTTCAGCAATTCAACAGCACACGTGCCACCACCGCCTTGTCCCACTCCTCCGCACGCAGGACCCCACGCCCGGGAAGCAGGACTCACTTGTACAGCCGCTCTCGCTGAAGCCCCAGTAGCCCGGGGCGCACTGCTGGCAGCGCGAGCCGCTGACGCCAGGCAGGCAGCTGCACTGGCCGGTCTGCGCGTGGCAACTGCTCCCCACAGCGCCCACGTCGCAGTCGCACCTCTGGCAGCCGGAGCATCCCTCGAAGCCGTAGTATCCCTCCTAGAGAAAAGCAGGACAGCGGGTGCCCTCTTCAGCAAGAGGGCACGTGTGCTTCCCTCCTCGGGCAGGCTGAGGTGACGTGGGACCCCAGCCTTGCTTTCTAGGAGCGTTTTGACCACCACAAAACTCGTATCAACACGGCAAAGACGTGGAGCTGCAGTAAGAACCCAGACACACCACAGCGCTGCCCTGCACACCTGCCCTTGCCCTGCAATGCCCACGCTGGATGCATACAGGACAATGGGGTTTATTGTCATTTCCCAAAGGGTACCGCATTACTGCCCAGGCTGCAGCTGAACGCTGTCTCTGTCGCGTGCTGACACATCTTTAATAGGCTTTTGCCACGTATAGACAGACCATGCAAATCCAGCCTTAACCTCCTGGCCACCAGCGCAGCCGCCAGCACCGCTCTGCTCACAGGCCTGGGGATGACACCTCGGGGCTGTCCCTCGTCCCCGCTCTAAGGACAGGCACCATCCCTGTATGCAGGCGGCCCTTACCTCGCAGCGGTCGCAGTGCTGGCCTGTCACTCCAGTCTTGCAGAAGCACTGGCCAGTTCGTGGATGGCACGAGTCAGTCCCGCAAGGCGAACAGTTGCACTCTGCCAGGGAAAAAAAAAATCCATCCAGTTAGACACCAAAGAGCCCGCTCAGCCACTCACAAACCTTATTCCCAACAGGGAATCCTATTTCCCCCTTATCTATCACAGTCAGAGCAAAGACAGAGCCTCTCTCCTCTTGGATTTGCCCCTCCCAACAACTTATTCCCACGAGAGCTGCCCAGAGCAGACCCCCCATTTGTGAGCTGCAGTTTGGCTGCTCTTCCTCAGAGGGAGATGAGCAGTGCTGGGAGCGGGTTGTGCAAACCCCTGCTCCCGAGGGAACGCCAGCGCCGCCGCTGCAGGAGCTGCTGGGGGCAAGGCCGTTCGAGCCTGGGCGCTGCTGGGCAGCTCGCATTCAGGGCTGGATTGGAGGTTGTGGAGTTGTGATGCTGGAGGGCAGGTCTTTGGAGTTGTTTTCTTTTCTTATTATCATCTTTAGAGGATGCCCGCAACGTGTGCAACCAAGCCTGTGACTCACTGGGGCGACGCACAGCCTGGCTAAGGTGCTAAACACATCCACAGGCAGTCTGTCCGTCCTCCCCCCTGCCAGCGCCGGCTGCCTGCCCCACTCACGTGTGCAGTTCTTGGCCGCCACCGCGTCCCCGTAGTAGCCAGGGGCGCAGACCTCGCACCGCGCGCCGGCCGTGTGGTGCATGCACCCCGTGCAGGCGCCCGTCAGGGAGTCGCAGCTGCTGAACAGCATGTTGGGATCCGTGTTCCCGCTGCAGTCGCAGGGCTGGCATGAGCTGCCAATCACCAGGGGATTGCCGTAGTATCCTGGGGCACACCTGGAGAAAGAGGGCAAGTTAAAACACAGTCGGGGCACCAGGGGGATCCCCGCAGCTCATGCCTGCACGATGCCCGAGCTGTGCAATCGTAACAGTGCAAGCACCCAACACCGTAACTGCTGCAGCCCTCCGGGATCTCAAAGCACTTTGTGTTTTGCCTCATGATACCTCAGAAAGCTGCTTTTATCCCAGACTGCAAGTTAAGGCAAAGCATAGCTAAGGAATACACCCACGGTAACACAATGTATCTGGAGACAGCACGAGGGCATTTGCAGGCTGAAAAGGACTGAAAGAAATCCTGCCGGAGCGAAGCACACCGGGAGCAGAGCCAACCGTTTCGTCTGCAGTCTTTACTAGGACAAATTCTCTTCTGCCACAGCAGTGGCTGCATGGGACTAGTGTGTCTGAGCCCCCTGAAACACGAGGGCCGTCACCCTTACCGCTCACAGCTGGGTCCAGTGTAGCCGGGCTTGCAGAGGCACTGCATGTTGGAGCCCTTGTGGACACAACCGACAGCAAAACTGAAACGATAAGGGGTAAACAGGAAGGTGCAGTTACCCCTGACACGGTGCCAGGGGAGCTGATCACTTGGTCTGGGCTGCTGGGGCCTTGGGTAAGAGACCATGGACGTGGTTTGGGGCCACGGACGTGGCTGGCATTGGGACACCCCCCAGGGCCGAGCCAGTGCCCCGACGTGGCCCAGCACGGTTCCCAGCAGTTAAGCAGCGAGGTCAAAGGGGCAATCCCATCCAAGGGCGCTTACTTGTTGGAGGCAACTGAAAGGGGGCACGGACATCCAACACACTGCAGGGGTTCTTCGGCAGAGTGGCTGCCCACGTAGCCATCCTTGCATCGCTCACAGTGGTCTCCCTCCGTGTTGTGCTGGCAGTTCTGCAAGGAAAAGGCGGGCTGCGGGCTCAGCACTGACGGCAAGAACCGGTGCGTTGCACAAAGAATTCCTCACCAGATAGCCGGATGCTTCAGCCATTCCTCTTTCCCAGAAATGCCTTTCACCCTAAGCTGACCCCCAGCGGGACCACCCCTGAACTGGCACACGCAGCTAATGCTCCAGTTCTGGCACGGTCCTGCCAGCTCACTTAGTATGTGAAGAGCTTTTTAATTGCACGCTACACACCTTACAACTCCGAAATATCATGGTGTTCTACTGTTTACTTACAAGGCATATCCCAGAGCCCGGCAGGCACCGATCTGAGTGGCCGTTGCAATGACATGGGATGCATTTTCCCAGAAAGAGCCCCTTGGTGTCCCTGTAGTAACCTGGAGCGCATTCCTGAGGAGACAGAAAAAGACAGAGATCTGAAAAACAGCCCGATACATTCAGGCAAAGCAAAGAACTAATTTCGTTTCCATAACAGAATTCCCACAGGGTTGTACTGATGGAGAAAAGATTAAAAGCAACAAAGATTTTTCAGTGCAGTTTCTTCCTGCTCCTCATCAATAGAAGATAACCGGCCAGACAGAAGGACCTATTCTTCCAAGCTACCACACGCACTTAATTTTGGCCTGCAACACCCGAATTATTTCCCCATCATGCCTCTTCCAAGCGGGCAGATGCAGCTAACGCGCCTCTCCCTGGTGCCCTGTGCTGTGGTGGGAGGGGAGCTGGGAGCAGGCTGGTGTGGAAGAGCCTGGGAGATGTTGCTCCTTCCTCCGGCACAATCTGAGCTGTAATTTTAACTGAAGCCCTCAGGGGTCGGCTTGGAAGCTGGTGCTCTGGCATCACTGCTTTGTACAGACATCCAAACCCCAGGGCTGCCACCTGCACCAAGCACAAGAGGTGGCCGAGGCCCCAAACGGCGGCTGTTTGACCCCCCTCTGCCTGAAGCAGCACGTCCCCTTTCACCCCTACCTGGCAGGAGTCCCCCTGGTAGTTAGCTGGGCAAAAGCACAGCTCCACGTTGCTGGCGCGGATGCCCGTAGCTGTATCCGTTGCCATCTCCAGGACCACGCGGCGCAGGGACACGGACGAAGAGAGCTGGGAGAAGAGTGCCCGGATCTGCAGCTGTTCCAGGTTTGCCAGCACCATCATGAGCTCCTCTCTCGACACAGGGTTGTGCGTCTCTGTGTGCCTGAAGTTACTCTAGTGGGAGAAGACCTGACATTACTGGCAGGAAGCACAGGCACCTGAACATCCAAGCCCAGCCTTCACTTCCCTGTCTCCCCTTTGCGCAGGTGTAACGGCCCTGGTTCTTCACAGCCAGTTCTGTTGCAACAGGCAGCACCGAAAACACTGAGCCCAAAGCAACTGTCCCTTCTGCCTACGTGCTAGTTTTGACCTTTCAGTAGCATCTGAGCACTTAACTTGGTACACGCTTGTGGGTACAAACTCACCTCCACCAGCTGCAGCTGGCCTTCGTGTACCTCCCCTGGGGATGGGTAGGTGCCTTCCAGAAACATGATGCTCATCTGATTTCCCTGGGAAAAGCAAGGAAGGTCTCAGTCACCACCCCATCCCTGCTCATGCATTAGCAGGGGGCACCAGGGAATTTCTGGAGCTGCACCTTCAGGATAACGTCCGGGCGGGACTCCATGGGAATGAACACGTCACCCCTCCGTGGGTCGGAGTGCAGCTCATAGCGCAGGTGCCCACCATAGGAGGAAACCTAAGGGAGAGACAAATTGCGTGTGCTGCTGCGAGTCCACACCACTGAGATGAGTCAGAGCTGTCCATGTTCAACCGCAGCGTGAGCAACGCCTGCGTGTCAGCGGGCACGCTGCTGGCACAGGCTGATGGGGTCTGGGTGCGCATGACTGCTGGTCCAGCTGCCACCATTCTCTTACCTGGTCCCCAAGGTAGGAGCTGGGTGCAACCCAGTAGAGCTCCTGGTAGGCATCTAGGAGGTTCTTGAGATCAGCACGGAGGAGCTGCTCCCGCAGGCTCAGAGTCGTTGGCACTTCCTGGCGGTCGCTGCTCAACAAGAGCCACCCGTTCATGTCGACGAACTGTGGGGGAACAGCAACCATAGATCTTCTAGTGGATCTACACAAAGTATTCAGGTGCTGATGCTCCAGAAGAGCAAGTCCCAGAGCAGCAGAAAGGCTAAGAACAGGCTTACAACCTCACATGCACCCTGATGAAGCCACTAGAAAGCTGAGCACCACCCCTGCCTCCCACCTGGCACAGGACCCCCACGCCATGACTTTCTACCCTATGAGACCCCAGAGACCAGGAAAAGGGGCTGAAAGTGGGAGACGGGCACAGGGAGACAACGATAACCCTCCTCGCAGTGTATCTTCCAGAGGGGTAGGATTAATGCAGGACAGAGACGCGAGGGCAGCAGGGAGGCAGGCGGATGGGAACACAACTGAACTGCAGGCTCCGGTGGCCCTCGGCCCCGCTCACCTCAGCTCGGTGCTTCTCAGCACTGCGGCAGCGATCGGTCGCACCGAAGCAGAAACACTTGGTGCAGCCCTTGGGGTTGCTGGCATCCAAAGAAAATGTCCCCAGGCGGCACTGGTCACACCTCGGGCCCTCCACGTTTTCCTGGAAAACAAGCAAAAGCTTGGCAATGTCAGCAGCTTCTCACGGGGCCTTAGTGGAGGACAGAGACGGCTGTACGAGTGATCAAAGTGCCTTGATGTGATGCTGAAAGACGATTAAGTGGTCCCTGAAGAGGTTTGCTTGCACAGCACCATCAAACATGAAATCCACCTGGAGAAAGCGCTCGTGAACGGCTCCAGCGAAGGGGCTGGAGCAGGCAGCTCAGCAGCAGTTTGAGTTACTCCGCTCTCGTGCAGGAGCAGGAGTCAACAGGGCTGACAGCTTTACCTGCGACGGGCTCTGACGCGGGGCTGGACCCAGACTGCCCGTCTCCCCAGTGACAGCCCAAAGCGTAAGCCTTCACGGCCAGGGAAGATGGGGAGGAGGAGTCTTTCAGGGCGCTCCGAACCCACCACCACGCGGGGCAGGCTGGCTGCAGCTCAGGCACACAGGCACGCTCCTTCTCCAGCCCTGCTCCCTCCCGGCACGCCAGACACCCGCAGCCAGAGCAGGAGAGTCGAGCCAAGGAGACAGGCACCGCGTGAAGGCATCGAAGGACTGACCTTACAGTGACACTGCCCTGTGACCGGGTCGCACACGCTCGCTTCGGTGCCAGCCTGGTGGCAGTCGCACCGCCGGCAGTTGGGGTAGTGGTAGTAGCCAGGGGCACAGAGGTCACACTGTCGCCCGATGATATTGGGCTTGCACCTGGATGGGACGCAAGAGCCGCAGCATTAGAAACCCCTGCCTTGCGCTGCTGTGCAGGGAGCAGCTGGGCTTTCAGAGCTTCACCCACACGCTGGCAGCGACACAATGTTCATGAGGATTTCCCCACCCTGCACGTTTCCTCCCTGCAGCCTGCCGACGTGTCCCATCGCTCCAGCAGGGACCAGGGATGCTGCCAGACGTGTCCGGTGCCAGGATCGGGCTCCCTCACCTGCACTGCCCGCTGTCCACGTCGCAGCCTGGCTCCGTCAGCTCCTGCACACCGGGCCGAGAGCAATTGCAGTCCTCGCAGCCGATGAGGGGGTGGCAGCCGAAGGTCTGGGGCTCGCAGACAACACACTCTGGCTTCAGGGTGTGCGGAGGGCAGATGCACTGCCCCGTCACTTCGTCACAGAGACGTGTCCCGCAGTCGCAGGCTGGAAGGGGCAGAGAAGGGGCTGTGTTTGGGGGAGCAAGACCCAGGCAGCCCAAGGAAAGCGTGAGGCAATGGATGCAGAGCTCAACTGCTCTGCGAGCAGCTGGGCTGTTTTCACGCAAGTGGAGCCATTACAGGGCTGGAAAATGCAGCCATTTCCCAAATTAGCCTCAACCCTGTAAGAGGCAAAACAGCAAGTGCTGGGAAAGCAGAGCGGGAGACGGGACAACTCACGCCTACAGTTGGGGAAGCCCCAGTAGCCGGTGGCACAGCGGGAGCACTCTCGCCCGATGACGTTGGACTTGCAGGGACACTGCCCGCCGAAGGGCTCGCACTGGCTGCCCCGCGCCCCTGCCTCGTGGCACCGGCAGGGCTGTGCCCCGTTGTTGTAGAAGAGGGAGAGCGAGATGGCCGAGTCGCGGCAGAACCTCGACGATGTGCTGGGGCTGCAGGGGAAGGCAGGAGTCACCGTGCTGCACACCCCCTAGCCGCCTCACCACCCCACAATCTGGCAGGATGTCCTGCAGCAACGGGTACTGACTTAGTGGGAGGGAGAGCCCGGTGACACTGAGATCCCCCAAATACCCATAGGTTTAGCCGTTAGATACGGAAAGCCTCCCCTGCCACACATGAAGGGAATGGGGTTTGCTCCCCGAGGGGTGTGCAGCCCGTGGACAGCAGAGCAGCCACCCAAAGCCAAGGGTCTCACTTGATGTAGAAGCTGTTGATGCCACAGCTGCTGATGAAATCGTAGGACTTGTCCAGGGGTTCCTCCTGCAGGTACTGAGAGCTGTAGCTGTCCTCGGGCACCACAAGGATGTAATCCTGCAAAGCAAGGATGAGACGAGTGAGCCAGGCTCCTTAGCTGAGCCAGACAGATGCAGTCCAAGATGAGCTCACTCAAAAGGCCAAATGCACCCTGAACTTCTCATCAGCTCATCCCTTGCTGGGACAGAACATAACACACGTAGTGCCCAAGTACTGTAAAGACCAGGGGCCACCTCTCTATTGGGGTCTGTCCGTCAGGTTCCATCTAATCTAACACTCCACATGAGGAGTAGCCCAAGTTCACTGGAGTGAAAAAAGGCAGAATACCCCAAAAGGGCAGCATTGGCTGTGCTTCAGCAGAGAGGCAGGCAGTCCCTGTCATCTTAAAACTTCTAGACACGAAGGTACCTGGGTTCCAATTCTGTCTTTCAGCCATTTATCCAAATTTTGGTCAATCTTCTAGTCCTGTTGCCTGAGAATAACAAGGGCTACCTGCTCCCATGATGAGACCTGCCTAGACAACGCTATGCAGGCGCAAAATATTGCTGGGGCAGAAATACAGCTTATTCTGGATTATCACAAGCTACATATGCAAAGCAACAGCTTCAATGTCTGCCTTGTTTTGGTATCAAAACCACACAGTGAAGGCTAACTGTCATATACAGGTGCTGTCTCTGCAAATTCCCCCCTCAATTCTACACCACTACGGTTGGAGATTGCAACTTTTTAGGGTAGTTCAGATAGTGGGAAACATTCCTGCGGTCACACAGTGACAAAACTCCTCAAAGACAAACTCCAGCCCTGCTGGAGCCACGTGGCTGCAGCCTGGTCCAGCATGCCCCAGGAGCCCCGCAGCGAGAGGCTCACCAGCCACAGCCGCTTGCCCTCTGGCACTCGAACAACCACGGTCAGATCATTATCGGTAACATCCAGGACAATCTGGTCCTCGGAAACTACCAGGCTCCGGCACCCGTAGCCGTGTGGGCAGAAAGTAGCAGTGGTCTGACCTGAAAAGACAACAAACCTATTGGTCCCACGTTTCCCTTGCAGCCCCCATCGCGCCCTGCCGGCTGGGAACAGATACAGTCAGTCTCGCTTCATCTTTGCACTCCTCAGTGAACCCACAGTTACCCTCTGGCACCCATCCCAAGGTTTCTGCCTACCGGCAGCTTCCCTCAGGTCCCCGCTCTTCTCACCTTGCCAGATGCGCCCACCGTTGATTAACACTTCCACGGGGAAGGTGGGATGGTTGGGCTGGTAGTAGTGTAAGACAAAAGCGTAGCGTCCCAGTGTCTGGATCCGACTGTTAAACACAACAGCAGCCTGGCCCAAAACAGGAGAACAAAGAGACAAAAAAACAAATCTGACACCTGCGCTCACAACCGGGATATTTCTTTATTATTGTACAAATTGTGCTCTTGTTGCACAACTGTCAGGTCTTGAGACTTTTGGTGAATCACCCCCCCGCGTCTTCATGCTCCCCCCTCTAACGGCGCCACCTGCAAAGCTTTTCCTGGGAGCCCAGAGAACCAAGCAGGGTTGGATGGAGCTAAGACAGAAGAGTCCAGGGGAATTACAGGTTCAGGGACAAATTTGAAGTCCAGATTAAATTCTGAAAATGTTAAATTGCTAACTGCTAAAGCGACTCGATAGAGAAGGAAAACTTCTCCATGCTCCAGGTGTCCAGTGCCGCAGCACCAGCAAACCAGCCCGGCCCACATCCATGCCACTACCTGCGGTGGTTGCAGGAGGATGAGCTCTGCAGCGGGGTCCACTGCCGTGGGAGGCCGAGGTGCAGGCTCCATCGGGACCCCGGCTGGAGCAACATGAACAGCCTGAGCCAGCGGGACATCAGGGGCGATGGGCAGAGCCTGGCCCCCCTCCAAAACGATGGACTGAGAAAGCTTCAGGAACCTTGAGGGAACACAGGAGCTGCTGCAAAACGAGGAGAAAATGGGATGTAAGGATCCCTGACAAGGAAGGAGAGAGGCTAGGGGGGATCCTGGCAGGAGAAGCACGCCCCGAAACACCCGGCAGGTTATGAAGCGTGCCTGCCGAGGGAGAGCTTTCTACCAGCGCCCCTGGTGCTCTGGGACACGGGCTCAGCAGGAAGAATGGGAACCTTCCACAGGCTAATTCCTGTGCAAATATTTATTCAAAGCGGTGTCAACAATTCGGAGACAGAGAGTGTCTCTTGCTGTAGGTGAGCAGGCCCGGGAAAGCCTATTCGGGTGACACCCGAGTGCCTGCACAGGAGGCAGCGTGGTGTGCAGATAAAGCACCAGCAGCCTGACTTCCAGCCCTCGCTCCATCGCTGCCTGCTCGCTGGACACGGGCAAAGCGCTTCACCTCAGCCACAGATTTCTTTCTACTGTGTCAAGAACTCAAAAGGCTCCAAACCTGAGGGAAGCAATTGCTTTTGGAAACAGCCACATTCATGCTAAAACCCCGAGGGACCCGAGACTCTTACCTGTTGGATGAGAACGTGCCATGGACGCTGATGCAATGCACCTTTGGCTCGATGAACTCCATGGTGAACCGCGCAGCGGGTATGAGGTACACTTTGTGCTGTCGCACGTGAAAGAGAGAGACGCTCGGTTACACGACAGCCTCTGCCACCGGGAGCCTACAGCAGTTTTTGGGCCCACCAGCGATCAGGCTGACCACACTAAGCACCTCCTTATCAGACATTTCAGCTAATGCACGGCAGGTCACACCTCTGTTTACTGCCCCTTCTTCCCTGGCACAAGCCCTAAGGCATTTAGGACTCCCGCGTATTTACGGGATTCTTCTATTCTTAGCTAAGCAACCGTGAATGCCTTCAAGGTATAACAGGGAGAGGCACTGCCACCCTGCTGCAGAGCTCCCTCTGCAAAGAGCAGCTCCTTCTCCCCATCTTCTCCCAAATCCCAGTCCCATGATCTACTTCAAAACACACCACTGACCACGTTCTCCACCTTGGACTGCTTGTGACGTAGACTAAGATCTAGTATCCAGGCCAAACAGGACTAGAAACCCCTTCTACAGGCTAGGTATCGCTCCTGCCTCTCCTTGCAACCTGCCAGCAGAGCTGCCCTTGCGGGGAGCCTTACCAGGAAGAAATCGGCCAGATCAGAGGTGAACTGAACGGTGGCCTCTGATGTAAGTTCAAAAGTTGCCATGCGGCTCTGGGAATCTACAGCAATCCCTCGACAAAGGAAACTGTAAGAGGAACACAGATTTTTGAAGCCAACCTTGAGCAGGATCACGACCCGTTTCTTGTCTTGCCAACTATATGTCCTGAAGGTATTTATACAAAGTCCCTGTAAATCTTTTCATGCCTTTTCTGGCAAGTCATAAGAGTGAAGTTTCCCAAGGACACCCCAGACATTCATTTCCTATTACAAAGGCTACAGTCTGAAGTCAGACACTTCTACAGCAAGGGACAGGGTTTGACCTGCACCAACAGCTTCAATAAACTTGCCTGCAGGACATTCCCTAAATCAGGGCCCCTACCAATCTACTCAGCTGCAAACAGAAGCAACAGATTATCTCCTGGCAGAGGCATTAGAGGACTACGTTGGCACAAGTATGTATTTCCCAGGGATGGCTAATCACTAAAACCCATGTCCAGCTAGAACGAGCTTGGACATACACAGCTTAGATGTACAAAGCTGAGGCATTGCTTTCTTCATGTGATAAAGCAGAAAAAGCTCAACTGGGGAGGGCGTCTGTCCTCGCCATGTCAGAGGAGGACCCAACCCTCTCTCCTTCTCAGAGATGACCATACCTGTAGACACACGGGTAGAAGATGAACGTGCCCTGCTGCACGGCTAAGTGCGGCGAGCTCACAGCAATACCCACGGTCTGCAAAGCGTTGGTGTTGGCGTACTCCACCACCAGGACATATTTCCCAGGCTGGGCAATAGGCAGGGACAGCTGGACTTCCACCTGGAGGACAGAGAGACAACTGAGCAGGGGTCTCCTGTCCCACTCCCCATAGTGAGTGAACGCAGGATGTCCATGCTACAAACCAGCCTCCTCTGCAGCTGAGGGGACAAGAGGCCAACTCTTACCGCATACCATGCGTGTCCTTCCAAGCCCTTTGCACGTGAGACACTGCTTTTGGGTGCCTTGAACAACAGGGCATGCAAGCACACAGCTGCAAGACTGAGGGGCAACAGTGGGGTGTACATGGGTGAAAAGCCTTTCCGGTAACCCTCCCCGGTGTACGTAAAGCACCAGGTGGTGGGAGCAGAGGGACGAGTGCCGCAGTGCCCACGTGAGGGATGAAACAGAAGTGCCACTCACATCGCTGCCGCTGCACGTGGCCATCCGAGGATGGGCGGGGGTGAGCTGCTCTGTGGGACACACTCTGGGTAACCGGTTGTCCAGCCTGCACACCGCGTCCACCCCTGGCACAGCAGGGAAGCCATCCACAGACAGGTACTTATACAAGAGGCAGCTAAAAGCGTTCAGAAAAAAAATTGCGAAGTACGGTTGTTACATCATGATTCTAAGAGTCAAGAGCACCCATGCAGCCTGATCCCAGCAAAATTTGCAAAAGGCTTTGGTAAAACATGAAAGTTCCACTTCCCAAAGGAGCATGTCCGGTTAGTGTGGAGCAGGAGATTGTGTACTATAGGACCAGTGAGGGCAGCAACAAAAAGAAGCTTCTCCCCTTGCAATGTGCAAGGTCCTGGGGACCACTGCTATAGCAGAGAGGACAACTGGTGCCCAGAGCCCAACCAGCCTTCCTGCCAACACGGACAGAGAGGTCCTGGCAGAGCAAGCAGATGCACCGAGATGCTCTATGCACTGCCAGACTCTGCTCGTTCATTTTAAACAGTCCACCAAGATCTAACTCACTGTTGCCATTTTCCAGGGATGTTGACTGACATACAGCCCAGCACCGGGAACCCAGCCTAGCAGGGGAGAGGGTGAGCTGGCCCTCCAGGGCCCATGACACACACAGACTGACTGTGCCATGCATGAGGAGATCTGTGTGTTGGTGCCTGTTCAGCGGGCTTTATTAACCATGGCAAAGCGCTCCATTAAGCAGTTTTACTGCATCCAGATCCCCACAGAGTGTGGAGTGTATATATATTTCTTAATCCCAGGACAAGAGGAGCTCAGCAGGTCCCACACGGCACAAAGGTGTGGAGATCCTTACTTCTGGGTGGCTTGTTCAGGGGCTGGCTGGTAGGTACACGGCTCCGTGACCTTTAGCTGCAGTATTGGAGCTTCATAGTATGAGCTGGGTAGCAAAACCAGATAGTCCTAGGAGGAGAGATGGGAGAGTTGGTTATGTTTGGGACACTTGCCCCCGGGGGGCTGCCGAAGTCCCCTGTGGTGGATGGAGCACGGGGGCTGGTCCTTACCAGCAGCACACCCTCGGCTTCAACAACCAGAGACCAAGTGTTGGGGTTGAGTACGAAGGGCTCCCCAAAGCTGTTCTGAGGGACGGTGACAAAGGCTGGCTCCGTGCTGGGAGCAAAGACAATCTGCTTGGTCTGCTCTGTACCTGGAGTGGGAGGGATGAGAAGCTGTGAAGGGACTGGGATGGAAAACCTGGGGCTGCAAATAGGAGGCTACGCTCAGGGAAGCAGCTCTGTAGTGCAGCGGGGACTCCCAGGCTCCTGCTCTCTCAGCGCTGTCGTAGCAGATGCACCACAATCCCACACTGTCCCGTAAGAGAGACATCCGCTCTGAACCTGCTCAGTAGCTTAATGGGAGGGGAAAAAAAAAAAAAAATCACTGCAATCCTTAATGCTAATCCACAGCTCTCACAGCATCCCCGGACTACTGCACGCCAAGGAGCGTTTTGCCAGCTAGAGAAGGAAGGAACTCATCTGTGAAGAATTTATTCTGAGACAGACAAAAAGAATTGCCCAGATACGTTCTTCCTTAGGGATATTCTGACCCAGCTCCACAGGTGAGATACCTGTCTTCTGGCAAACTCTCAGACCCCAAGCTGTGCTCCTGTCTTTCTTGCCAGGCACAAACTCTGCACAGGAGATTCACACATTAATTTTAACTGACAGGAGAGAACAGGTCCCGCTGCTGTTGAACAGCTCCGGGGCTCAGCTGACACAGTCCCATAACCTTTGATTTCTTTAACTTTGGATGCAATAACAATACCGCACCTAGGAGCAGACTGTCTGCCTGTCTAGCAGTCTCAGGAGCATTTTGAAGAGCGCAGGCGAGAGGGATTCACTGAGTATGGCTGCATGACGAGCACATGAGATGAAGAAGGAAGTGGGGAATGCGGCACGCTGACTATCCTCGTGTGGTACATGGACATCAAGGCATAATGCAGAGGGCCAGAAGCTAAAGCAAGGGCTTGTGCTACTGCTGGGATGGGTCAGCCCCTTCCCACGCGTGCTAGCTCCGCGACATGCCTGGCACCAGCTGAGGCCGAGCCCTCGCTTCCTCAGATGGGAAGCGGAGGTGTGGATGCAAGGAATGAAGAGATTTCCCTGAACAGGCAACGAGGTAGATTTCTTGAAAGTTTCACATCCCTTTGATACACAACTCAAACTGAGGTGGGCTTCTGGAGGTGGCGTGGGAGAAATCGGTCTGCAAATCATATACTTGGAAAAGGCTTCCCTTTTCGTAAGCCACGTCTTCCAACTTATCTTCTTCCCAGGCTGCTTGTCCTTCACCGCGTGAAGCCTACGCCACCCAGGCAGAAGGTGGCTCAGCATTTCTGGAGCCCATCTGGCCTGTCAAGGAAGCTGCCCTCCCTGATGCCATTGCTGGTGTGTCAGACTGGCAGCTTGCCCTCGGCACTGGAAAAATCAAATGTTGCTTCCGAGCAAGGAGGGAAGCACATTATAAGGCAAATGAGCTCTGCTGCTGGATAGGACAGATTAAATACTTCCTGACCTTTGGCGGGATCCTAAAGCATGAGCATGGCTCATGCTTCTCTTGTCTTTCTGCTGCATAATATGACTGGCCGTAAAAATAACCAGCTATTTTTCTCCTCCAAAAAAAAGTAGAAAAATAGTATCTTGGCACCTCAAACCTTGTGTATCTTATCAAATGCAAAACACCTTCTATGTCAATTCAAGACAGAGGAGAGAACTTCACACGCTGATAAATGAGGTAGCTGGTGTTGACAGCCTTGTGCTGTGCACATATGGTCTGGAAGAAGAGCTTCAGCAGGACGATGTGGCTGTAGCATCAGAAGGGGTAAAATCAACCAGCCAGCCACCCACTAGGGCACTCGCATGGCCTCAGGTCTGTCCCCATGCAGCCTTGCTCGTATCGATTCCCAGAATATTTGTTGTCCAGGTCTCCAGGCTTGTTCCGCCATCTTTCGGTGGCTCTTCTTTTTCTTCTCCAGCAGCTCATGGCTTGATAAGAAGGCATTGCACTCTGGTGTACACGTGCAATTCCACGCCACTTCCAAACCCCACACCATGTGTGGAGCCAGCAGGCCCATTTGGGAGAAGCACAAGGCAAAGGCACTGGTGAAATAAAACCACATCCAGCTGCCACCGTTTGGATCCAGTTTGGTTTTGTGGAAACTCAGCTTAGTTCCGCCTGGGGCACTGGGGCGATCTTGTCCCGTGCTGGAAAGGCTGTACGGGATCGTACAGCAGCCTTATCTCACACCAGCCTGGCCGCTAACAGTCCTCAGTGCGCAGCCCCAGGACCGGGCGCCAGCTCGCTGCTGCTTTGTTAAATAAGGGGGGCTGCAAACTCAAATCAGCCTGTCGATTGGAAGGGCAGGACTAATGGGATAAAGCCATATGGAAGCGTCTTCTGGAAAGGATGATGCAGAAGGCTGCCTGGGATGGGGAAGAGGTGGCGATGGTGCAGGGGAGCAGAGCGGTCTGGGATCCTTACCTCTCCTTCGTGGCTGATAAGCTGTAATTTTGCCATACACAGTGGCCCCTCCTGAATTAATATACCTCAGGATGACATGGAACAGATAGAGCTCTGCCTCCTTCACGTCTACAGTGACTCTGATTTTATTCTGCAAAAAGCAAAAAAGCACACGGGGCACACGTCACTGGGGGGTCAACTCCTGGTCGCTCACCCGCTCTGCGGGAGAGCCTTACCCGCCTGCCTACCTGCCTGCCTGCCTGCCTGCCTCTCTTCCCCCTCCCTCGACATCCCACGGCACGGCTCTGGCCGGCCACCTGAGACGGGCACACTCGGGACGGGCGCACCTGGGGCAGGAGAAGGGGCAGAGGAGCAGCGTCGCAGCGTGGGATGCTCTGAGTTAGTCTAGAAGTGAAAAATGCACTTACAGTTGCCACAAACATTAAACTTTCCTTCCTCAACGACCGAGACCCTCCCTTCCACACTGGCGGGCCCCCGGCTGACGTAGCGGAAGACGAGGCGGAAGAGGTCGGGGGAGGTCACATTGAGAGTCACCACTACCTTGGGCTGGTGGGAGAGAGAAAGGGGAGAGAAGCAGAGCACACCTTCAATTACCTCCACCGCCGACAGCTACCAGCCCAAGCGCAGCCGCTCGGCTCACTGCTCCCAAAGCAACATGCCATAGCGCGAGGAGGAGAACAAGCACACCGGCCCTACTGCGCAGTCACGGCACGGGCGCCTCGCCACGCCGTCCCTTCTGGGGCCAGCCACCAAGAAAGCAACCTGCCTGCGGGAAGGGGGTGGGAAGGCTCTGCCCACATCTGGAAGATGCTCTGGCACAGCAGGGCGGTTCGGCTATCCCTGGGGCACACGCCATGCCAGAGGAAAGGTTTTAAGAAGTTCTCGCTTTTGTTACCGGCATGTTGCTTTTGGGCTTTGTGCCGTAACCAGCCAGCGGGTACCAAACGCTGAAGCACCTGCGCTTGCCTTTACGGGGCTCTGCCCAGATGCCGACAGAGGAGGCTGCAAACTGAGCTGGTGCCTCATCCTCGGGATCCTGCAATTCTAAGCACTAGCGGTACTAAGGGAATGTGCCACTGATGGGCGGATCAGCCCTCCGCCTGCTTGGACCATGGTTCAGGAAGACCTCAGTTAAGCAAATGCTTAAGTCCGACCCATTCCAAAGAGATCTAAGCACGTGCTTAAACGCCTTCCTGCCTACAGGGCAAAGCTGGGGTCTGCCCAGGGAGACTCCTAATGAGGGCTCCGTGTTCCTCAAAGCTCCAGTTACACACCATCTTCCCGCTGGAGAGCAAACTGGAAGGATCTTGCAGAGAGCAAACTACAGGTGAGACCTGCCAGCAGAAAGCCATGCACTAGCCCTTCTATCAAGGCCTATTTCTATCTCAGATGCCAACGCTGCATGCCAAACAAAAGCCACGAGCTCGAGCATGAGCTCCATCCTTAAGCTTTAAGGCTGGGGTTTTCTCAAGGGACCCTACAGAAGTTTGTTGCTTAGCTCCTACGTACAAATTCAATGGGAAATGACTAACACGTCATTTCTAACACTAACACGGCCCTTCTGTTACTTCACCTAAGCATGAAAAAAAGTGAAGAAAATTGAAGGCACACACACCACAATAACGAACATCTTACATGGGACAAGACTGTCAGAGAATCGCTGCCCTGCGCCCTGTCACCAAACACACACACAGGCGACACTTCCGCAGGGGCCATGCAGAAGAAGAATCCACCAAGGAGAAAAAAGGCTCAACAGACGAAATAGCTTCACTTACAGGGCTTAGACAACTCCAGGTTAGTGTAAACCACTGTTACAGCAAACCATCTAACTGCAAGAGCGGAGGCGGAATGGTAACAAGAGGTCCAAGTTGAACATGGCAGCTAAGGAGGAGCTAATTTATTTTTGGAAAAGGGAGGGAAGGTTATGCAGAGAGTTGCAGGAAAGAGCAGAGTCAGATGAAAGAGCCGCAAGAAAACCCAGAGACAGTGTTTATAGACATCCCTGTAAGTAACCACCAAGCTACCACACCTTTGTCTAACCGGATTAGGACGTCAGGGGATTCCCAATTTAGGATCTTTCCCCTCATCAGTCTATGCCATCCCCAGCACTCCAGGAAATATCTGCGCAAACAGGCTATATATACCCTGTGCTGTTTATGTTGGCCATCGTGTTACTTGGGGGGTTTGAGAAGCGCTTGGGGTGAAAGATGTGTGCCAAAAGCACGTCAGTCCTGCACCGGCCACATCCTCCCCAGGGGGAGCCGGACTGGGATGGAGACACCAGGCGTACCTGGATGGAGGACATCTGTGCGTATCCTCGCCAGCTGAAGCCCTCAAACTCCAGGGGGTTGTAGCCGAAGCGCACGGCCCGGCCAGCCGGCGTGGTGCCTTCCTCCAGCTCGAATTTTAAGTGGTGAAGGTCAGGGAAATAATGATCCCGTGCGGGTCTGGGGAAGAGAGCGAGCACCGTTACCTGCTGGGCTGTGTGGAGGGAGAGGCGAGAGGACACCTCCGCCAGGCACGCGGCTGATGTGGCAGCAGCCCAGACGGTGAGGTCCCCAACCGCGTGGTGGCCGAGGACACCATCCCCGAGGGAGCGAACAGGAGGTGCAGCACCCCAAAGCGCATCTCCCGCTAGCAGCTTACTGGGTGCAGGTGGGGCCGCGTGTGCTCTGCCGGCAGCGACAAGCTCCGCTCCGCTCCTCGCAGGATGCTCCCAGAGACCCGCCGACGTCGCACTGGCAGCCTGCGGGCAGGAAGCGCCTGTTTACATTCCTGCCACTCTAACGAGCTCCTGGTCACTAATCAAAGGCGCGGCCCAGCAGGCGGGGAGGCTGGGGCCGCTATTTTTATTCCATTGTATCCGTTTTCATATTGGCCCCAGCCCCACTTGGATCGGCTTCTCTTCCACCTCAGCTCCGAGCTATTTCCAGACGGCTGCAGGAGGAACAAGGTCTGCAAACCCTCAGCCGCAGCCTTGCTCCCTCTTCCCAGCCCTGCCAGGACCGCGTGGGCTGGCTGAGAGCGGCCAGATCTCCTCCTTTCCCTCTTCCCATGGGCATAATGGACAGCAGCCAACCCCGCATGTCCATGCCCACCCGCTCCCAACAGGAGGAAGGAGTAGAGCTGCAAGCACATGGCCAATGGTTAAAACACACAAGTTTCTGGCACCCGAGGGGGCACCTTTCCTGGCCATTCATTCCCCAACCTGACAGACCCGTGCCCAACAATGGCAAAAGCATGAACTCAGGTCTCCAGATCCACAGCAAGACCCAGCCCCTGCTGTGGGCCACCGGATGATCAAAAGCAAGAGGTGAGACATCTCCTGCCCCTTCTCTCCAAGGCCAACAGTCAGGTGGGACATGCAGAGCTGCTTGTGGCCCCCCTCCTTCACCCAACACATCACGAAGGGGGCTCACCTTGGCAGCCAAAGTAATTTGCGTTCTCCATATTGAAGTAGCCGTCTTTGCACGCGGAGCAGAACTGGCCGCAGACGTTCGGTTTGCAGAAACACTGCCCGTCTCCCTAGGAGAAAGCAGGCATGGAAGCTCATTCCCTCCCGTTGCTCGTCTCGGCTAAGCCATTTCTCAGTTATTTGGGTCCTAGTCTGAAACACTGGAGAAGCATTTTGAGTTTCATGCTCTACATTGCTTCCTGCCTGTGGGTGGGCCAGATAAGGGCCAGATAAGTTAAATTATCCAACAATGCAGGCAAACAAAAATCCAGGCATCCTGGGCCAGACCCAGAAATATTTAGGTGCCTAATTTATGACAGGTCTTAATCCTATGTTCTCAAGCAAACCCAGATTGCGGCGCAACCTCCGAGAGCTCAGCGTCAGGACAGGCCTGTCCAGCAGCTGCTGGGAGAGACGGAGCTGAAACACTCCCAACACAGCGCACGCTCGGAGGTGCCCGGAGGCAGAGAGGAGCAAACCCACCTGCTGGCACTCCGCGATTCCGCTGATGGTGCCCTTGGTATCACACTTGCAGCCTGGAGAGAGGGAGATGAACAAGAAAGCCAGAAGATCAATCAGCCCCTGAGAAGCCGCCTGATGGGGGACAGTACCCACCGCACCAGAGGACACCAGCTGGGATAAGAGGAGCTGGGAACTGGTCAAGTAGAGGGTAGTGCTGCCCAAGGGCTCTCTTTTCATTTTGGACAGTTAGTGTTGAGGACATGTCTACCAAAGACATTTGTCTTTTTTGCACGTTTGGCCGTGAAAAATGAAGTGTGCAGTCTGCAGGGAGGGCTGAGAATGACAGAAGTCATTGCACGAGCTCTGTGTTTCATCCCAAGCAAAAATCTCCAGGCTCCAGCCTTTCCCCTCTCCAAGCAGGGGCTACCCAGACCACTCCAGCTTTGACACGTCACTTCAGGGTGAAGAAGGAAACAAGGAAGGAAGGAAGGAAGGAAGGAAGGAAGGAAGGAAGGAAGGAAGGAAGGAAGGAAGGAAGGAAGGAAGGAAGGAAGGAAGGAAGGAAGGAAGGAAGGAAGTCCCTTTACTTATGTGGTAGTACGTATGTACTCTAGGTTGTGTCACCTGCTCCAGTGCAGGTCTGAGGAAGGCCATCTACTCATTTTTTTTCATGTGATTCCAAGTAAGGAGAGTACATGGGTTAATTTCAAGTCCCAGAAAACAACACAAATGCAAGAAAATTACTAGTTCCATATGTTGCTTCTAAAGTCCTGAAGAAATTCCCAAGGGGTCTTTAATTCAGGACTGTTTTGACCAGACTAGATTAGTTGGTCACACTGATGTGGACGGTATGTGCAAAGCTCATTTTAATGGGAAAACTTCTCTTTTGGTTTCTGTGTATAGTTTCTTTTCCGCTCCTGTTTTCTCAAGCTACTCTGTTCTTCTACTTCCCTTGTAATGCTTTTATTTGCAAAGCATACTCAATTTGATTGTTGGTCTCAGTTATTTAATATCCTTGTATGGTTTGCCAGTAATGCAAAATAAATGGTTTCTTCTTTAAGCTTATTTTTGTTTCTTAACTACTGGAAATGTAAACACTTGTAGCTGTAGCAATGCAACTTCAGTATATAAGTCGAAGTGTCTCAGGGGGAGCTCACCCCACATCGTGGGCTTCCACTTGCCATAGAGAAACTGGAGAAACTAATAGTTGTTGAACCATCCTCAGAAGTACTGCAAACTCTAGAGAAACAAGCAACTGCCCATTGCCGATTGAGATTTTCAGATAACGTGGTCCTGTGTAGGATTTAGTAGTTGTCAGACTGGGATTTTTCAGTCTGGATTATTCTGCCATTAAATAAGTGGTTGGACCCCCCCCAATTCCTGTTCCATTTTCACAGAAAGGCATAACATAGGGGACTCAGTGGCTTGATTTAAGCAGGAGACCTTTTTCTAGCTTGAGCAGAACACATTCCTATTTCTTTAGTATAATTGTATCCATCCCTATTCTCTTGTTGACACTATGCCCAATATAATGAAGTTGTTGCTCAGATGGAGTCATCATTGAGCAAATGAATGAAAAATACTCTTAAGCATGGGACGTAAGACCTAGTTTGAGCACAGTGGTTATAAATACTATATATTGTTTAAGGTCACCTTACCTTGTTAAGAATAATTTCCCTACAGTGTTCTTTGCAGTTATATTGTAAATTCAAGTAATTTGTATGGTTGGGTTTTTTTCTTTTATATTTCATGGGAAATGACATTGCATTTTCTTTTTCCTATTCGTCGGAGCATTAAAATCTGGGAGACTTACAGTTAGATGCAGTCTAAATGACTGAATTTTTCTCAAATTGATGTCCACAGTTATAATTACCCTGTCCTGAACTCACTTCCATTTGCTTCTTTACTTTTAGAGTATCTATGATCAGAGAGGTTAAGTTGGTGAGAAATTAAGCTCATACTTATCTCCTGTAAATTTGATGGGGAAGATGTAAGAATCTTATTTAACTAATTATCAGTGTTTCTTCTTTGCAATTAACAGTATATTTAGCAACTTCTTAGGCAACTTGAAACTGTTGGTTCATAAACCTCTCAGAATAATAGACATGTGAATGATATGATGACTTTATACAGCTGAGTATCAGTACAAGAAATCACTCTGAATCTTAATTACTAATTTATTAATGAAATAAAATATTACAGACTCATTAGGTTGTTGAGATTGAGATTATATTATGGCATTGTTAAAGGGTATTGCACACAATGATTCACAAGGTCTTCTGCTACCTTCTGTTCTAAATGATGAACCCAGAAGTCAGCGATTGAGAAATCTCTTCTTATGATGTATTAAAAGCTCAGAAGCATGGACATCTAAGCAAATCTTTCAGCTGCTTATGTTAATACTTATGAGTATGCAAAGATGTCTAAAACATATCCTTATATGTCGAAAATATCCTCTCTGTGACTTTGTCATTCTTGGCTCTCTATGAGAAAACACTCTCTTATTCCTCAGCATGATTTAATTTTTTTTCAGTATCAAGAATGTTTCTGAAGCACAGTAAGCGTAACAGATTTGAAAAATTAAACTGCTTGTAGGCAAGGCAAGAGGTATCTATGCTGAGGATGGGGAGAATGTGTACTGTCTCCCACAGCCTGTTATTTTGAGCACCACCAAATGGTACTAATGGGAGGTTGCAGCCCTTCATCTCCCATTTCTGAATCGCATGAAAACCCCCAAATTCAAGCAAAAAAATAGCAGTCACAGGATGTGCAAGTTATCATTTGGAAGAGCAGACTGCAGTGAAGAACAGTAGGAACACAAACATGGTCTGGAAAAGGTGGTTTAGTTTCCACCCTTCAGACCTTCACCTGTACTGCACAATACAAGAGGTGTTTGCATTGTGGGGTTGCTTAGCTTCTTGACACGGCTCTTCCCCAGACCCTTCTTCAGTGCACGCTTAACAGTGCTACAGTTAAGCAATGCTGAGCTATTTGGTTTCTATATTTTGAGCAAACTTGATTTGGATTCAGACACAAATCATCATTTTAGCTTTTTTCCCCTCCCTCTGCTGATAGCTTAAAAGTTTCTCAGGATTGTCTCATCAAGCTCCACACGAAATGCAAGATCTGTCACTGCAGTCTTTCAATATTGGGAGGGATGTCTGCCTCCTAAATATATACTCTGAGCATGTTTGCAAGAAGAAGGACACCCAACTTTGACATTCTAGTCTGAGAAAGTTCAAAGACATTTCTGCAGGAAGGTGCTGCATCACCAGATTGTAGATGAGCTGGGACATAAAATCGAGTTTCTTTGAACGAAATACACCATCAGGAAAGTGTAGGGAATGTCATGTTAACGTGCTAGTGAGGCAGCTGTCTCCATACTCTCTCTTCGTAACTACCTAGTTTCTGGGGCTTGTGTTAGTGGTTATTAGGTTACAGAGGTGCATGCTCTTATGAAGTGTCTGAAGTCCTTGAGTAGGCCATACAAGGAAAAAAAGACCTCTGAGCATGGAGTGGAGAGTGTATGTTTTCCAGTCCTAGAGTAACCTGTACAGCTGGGAGTCCTCCTGCAAAGAGGTAGACTTGGACCTTCCCCAGGAACAAGATGAAATCAGGGGCTCCCAGATTCTGCATGAGCACCAAGCTCCTTTTTGCTGCTGCACGCAGCACAGACGCAGTCAGGTTTCCCACCTCTGGGGGTACTGGAGGGGTCAGCTCACCGATGGTGTAAGGGCTGAGCCTCATCCTCGGGAAACTGCTTTCCTGAACATGGTGCCTTCCAGGCAGATTCCACCTCAAGTTTAGGCTGTTTTTTCAGTAGGCTTTAGAGAAATCACTTAGTTATATCAGTCCAATTGTCACATATATGTTGGAAATGCCTACCTTCAAAACAGGATTTGGGTTATAAATTCTCAAAGAGGTGCCTAAGCTCTCCTATCCCTTCTTTTTCAGGGGGATTTCTCTGTTGGCATGAACAAACCTAGGAAGAAGGTTTGCTTCCCTTTTGAAAATCAGTTAACCTCGGCTCATTAACATGAGCTAGAGAGTGTACATTAAAACATCCCAGTGAAGCATTCAAAAATTAGCAGGATTATCCTTGGTAATCTCCATCTTCGAAGTGCTTTACAAGCATTAAGGTCTAGCTTTCGACTGAAGCATTTAGAAAAAGAGGTGGTGCAAGGGGCTGTGTCCAGCCAGTACTCCTGCTGCCCGTGCCCAGCTGGGTAGTTTGAGCCCTCTAAGCTCCTCTGATGGGCAAACTCCAGACATCAGAGTGAAGGGAGGAGGAATATCCCCATCCTTTTCCCCGTGGTGGGAACAGTCGTTTCCAACCATGGGCAGTTCCGAGTTATTCAACCCACATGACTGGTACAGCTTTGCATTTTTGTAACTGAATCGTATCTACTCTTCTGTGTAGTAACTGGTATTCATTCATAACTGAAACAAAATAATATAAAAATTTCCCTGAAACCAAGAATTCTAAGTGTCGTCTGCTGCTACAGTCCAGGAGTGCATGCTTCAACTGTTACGGTCATATCGCATGAACTTTGTTTTAGAGGGGGTGTAAGTCCTGAAATCACAGAACAGGGTTAACAAAATAGATGAATATATGCCTAAGTTACCCATTACATTCTTATGCATTAGCCTTCTCAAGATTTACTGATTTGTACTGTACAGAAACAGGCTTGATGACAAAGTCCATGAATATGCCTCTCTCAAGAAAATATATTCACCAGCTCCCTGTGTTTATCGGAATTATCATAAAGTAGTAATGTTTCCTCTAGACTGGCAAATCCTTTTGAGTCATATTATTTTTCCAGCTGAAAGCCTTATGCTGTTGATCAGTGTTTTGTTGACCCAGCTCTCTTGCAGTGTAATAGGTAAAGCCAATATTCTCTGTGTATTTATTTTAATACCTTTTTTTTATATTTCATTTTTTCATTACACTGTTTTAAGAAATTCATAAAGCGTCCCCAGAGAACTTTTTTGTTGAGCCTTGTTCACACTTCTGGTATGATGAAATTATTTGGATTTCTTATCAGTGCACTTGTGCAAATGCATGGTGAGAAATGATAAAACTCCAAAAGAAGTTCTCTGTGTTAACAGATAAGCTGTGAGGGATCAAAAAGGGTGATGTTCACCCAGGTGTAAAATAACATAAATTCCATGAGTTGAAAAGCTCCTTAGTATTTTCCAAAGCCTCATCCCAGGAGAAACTTAGTGGCGAGGTACTTGACAAAATGCCATGTTTTGAAAACAGATTCGAGAAAAATGCAAAATTGACAAATGTTCTCCTTTGAGGTTTTCCAAGTTCCAAGTTTTTTGATATCAGAAAGAACTTTAAATTATAAAATCTGAGCTATCCAAACAAAAAAGTTTAGTTTCAGTGAAAACAAATTGCTGATTCCAAAGCACATTTTTGAGGTGAATGGTTCAGACATAAACTTTTGGTGGATTTCAACATTTTATTCCAGTTTGGGATAGGAGAAAGGTTTGAAATCTATAAAAATTTTCTGGGATAGATAAGCCTTTTCCTCTCCAGCTCAGCTGACCCATCATGGTTTGTTAGCCTCATTGGTGTCTCCATGCTGTCCTTCAATCCTGCAGAAGATAGAAAGGTCAAATCTTGAAGATTTTTTAGGAAAACTTTTAAAATATCTGTAAAAATTAAGAAGCTGAAAAAAAATATGTGATGTTATATATTTTTATAGAACCTAACATTTTAAAATGTATTTGAATGTATTGAAATAACCTGTATGTTCTTAAGGAAACTGAATTTATTTGAAATCTGCTTTAACGAATTGGCATTTGAATTGTAAGTCAGTGCAGAATACAGTCAATTTACTATGTATGATATAGTCTTTTCAGAGCTTTTTCACTGTGTTTTTTTCTATTACTTTGCTAATGGATCTTACTGGTATTCTGCAAATTTTCACGTCCTTAAGCATGCAAACATCTCAAAACCTTTTCCTTTTTTTTCCTCTTATCTTCCACAATATTCTTTTCTTTCACATTTTGATCTCCTGAAAAACCTGAGATGGGTTTTGTTGGAAGTGTCAGGTCTTGATTAGTTATATAGTTCTTCTCCTCAACAATTTGAGACCTTAGTGAAACAAACAAGCAGCAAAGCTGTAGATACTTTGGCTAAAATTGTTTTCTTCTTCACATCCTTCTGCTGCCAGACTCTGCTTTCTTCTGGTGACATAAATCATAAATTTATGTCTAGACAAATATCTCAACTTCCTGTACAAAGCAGGATGTTTATAAAGCCTTTGAGGATGCCTTTAATGAAGGAGAAATAAGAAAAGGGTTTCTGCTGCTGCTTTAGGATCACTTTAGGACTCATTCTTATCTGGGCAAACAGAAAGCATTTCCGTCTTGGTGGCTAAGTGACAAAGCTTGGTGCTGATGGTATTGGATAACGTAACGCTGTGTGAACATTGCTCAGACAGAAGTATGGTTCTATGGTTCTAAGTGGATAGCAGGGCATAAAACAAAAGCTGAGTAAATATTTCTGCTTTTCTCAGTTTGGCAGCCAAGCTAGCCAAAGGCAGGGGGAGTAGATGAGGAGAGATTTGGCTCAAACCGCGTGTTTGAACTTCTTCAGGATTTCTGTCCAGAGGGAGAGACTGGAAAGGAAAAAAGGTTTTGTGTTTAAGATGCTGTCTGGAGAGGGCTGGAGGAAAGCATCAGTGGCTGCTGCCCTTGCATCCCACAGCCAGGGTGCCGAGACTGGGGCCAGCAGGCTGAGGGACAGGGACTGCATCCTTCCCAGCCACGGCTCATGGGCTTGGTGGCTTTCACTTTCTGAGGAGCACTCAACCCTTCGTAGCCCTTCACCTGAAGTCAGGTTGAAGTTTTTCAGTTTGTTTATTCTCTTGGCATTTTTCAACTGTGTGTAACCACGCAAAAGCTCCCTGTATTGAAGATAAGGTCTTGTGTCCTACCTGCACTCCCCACCAGGACAGAAAGGGAGCATTGCTGTGTTGCTGAAGTCAACGCTATCTAAATATTACAGAACAGCTCATAGTCTACAAGACACTGAGATCACCCGGACCCAGAATTATCTTTGTTTAAACCACTCTCCTCAGAGATGTGAGATGTGGTTTCCAGGTCCTCAAGCGCAGACACTCAGTCTGTAAACAGTGAACAAGTGGCCTGAATACTTTGCTATCTAGACAATCTTTGGATCTGTCTGGAAAAGTTTTTTAGCTAAAGCTACTTGATTAATTTGACCCACTCTTTTAGATGGCTGCAACATCATCAGAACTGCTCGTTTGTGTATGTGCTAAAAATAAAGAAATCATTCAGCTTTAGTCTCAAGCCTTTTGTTCTTTACTGCCTTCAGCAGTGGGATTACTTCGGGGCAACGAGCAGCACTTCACCTAGCCATGAGACAAAGTGCTCTGTGTACCTTGTGCTGACATAGATAATAATGTTATCTTTATAAAATATTCTGTCATAGGACAGAGAGCTGCACACTACATAAAAGTGCAGCTCCAGAGGAAGAGTAAAAGTTGGTTTCACTACTAATATATATTGGTGGTGGTCTTTGTAAAACCTACCTCAACACTTCCCTCCCAGACCGTGGTAAAGGTTCAAATGAGTCCTGAATAGAGATGAAAGCTACTGTCTTCTTCCTCCGAGTCCCCAAGCTCTCCAGAGGGGATGAGTAATGTTTTTGTTCCAGTAAGATACTGTGCATATCATCGCTTATATATTCTGTTCTTTTGTTTCTGCATCATACAGGCAGAGCAAGGAGTAGTGAGAGTGGGAGGACAACTTAAATGAATGGTTTGGAGACACTAGTCATCATGTCTGAAGTAATGGTAAAATTATCATATTTGCTGCACCAAACTTAAATATTAGGGTCAGGAAAGGATGGCAAGCTTCCCTGTTTCTTCCTGTGGTTAGCTTCTTTCCTATGGGTAGATCTGAGGTATGTGTGATGAGGCACAGAAAATCATCAAAATATAGCAAAACCATCAGCTAAGCTAGTGATTTCAGAACATGCATTAACCCTTGGTAGCCTGGACACACTCCCAGGCCTGTTAAATGATTTCTGTTAGAGGCAGTAGTACCTCAAAGCTCTCAGTAATATTCTGTGTAATGGGTGTCCTGCTTCCCTATCAAGAAATTACTGCATCAGTCAATATTACTCAATATCTAGATACAGCAGTATAAACAAGAAACATTTATTTTCCTTAGAATGTGAACTTTCCAAGTCTGTTGTATCTTGTTAAAAAACCCAAAACATTTGGCTAAATTACAAGAACTCATCAGTTTATTGCGAAAACTGTCTATTAATATAAAAGAGAACTTGCTCCTGTATGTTTAATAAACTCTTGTCATAGGCAGTGAAAGTCAGTGGAAAAAACCAAAACTGATACATGGAAAAGAAAAAACCCCTGGCAAACTCCAAGATAAGCCAGGCTAGCTGTATGTGTATGAACACATTAGGTTATTTTTTCTGTTTGCCTCAGAGTATAAATATTGTAATAGGGCATGATTTGTTTTCCCAGCCTTTGTCTGCAGCTAAGAAGACAGAAGCTCTGTATCTACTATGGCAACAGAAAGCTGTGTTTGTACTGGATAATTTCCATGAAAACTCCTGCTGTTGCCTCCACGGGTTCAAACCCAGTGTGTGAAAAGGCCATTGGCTAATTGTAGCCCTGTCACATCTTGTTCTGTTCAGAGCAACGCTGGTCTGTGTGTGATGCAGAGGTTTAAACCCCGGCAGCTGCTGTCATCTTGGTGTGAGAGCTCCCACCATTGCTGCAGGATATTGTAGGGTTTTCTCAAGGAAAACTTACTTCTTGTAATGTTTTCCTAAATAATTTTCAAAAATAGCCTTGCACTGCTAAGGCCAGATTTTGATCATATTTAGTCTCATTTAATCTAGTGAAGTAGATAATCCCCATATTCCTAAGTAGTTTACTAATTAAAAGATAGCTACATGAGCAATTTAGATGTGAGCCTTACCTGCTCCTGTCTCTCCATCCTCCTTCTGTCTGGCTCCAGCCCCACAAATGTGAACTTCCTAGAAGTTTCTCCACATTTGGTGCTTTCAGAAACTTGATCTAAACCTAAAAGCAAGAACAGAAAATTTTCCTGCTATTTAAACACCAGAACACTTTTTCTCCCATTGTGGTTCCCTTTCATTCCCTATATTTTCCTTTTTGACAAGTGGACAAAGAAGTTTCATTGCTTTTGTATTATTTAATACTTTCATTCATGGAAATGCTGCAATATTTATAGTATATATATAAAAAACGCTGTCATGGAAAAGACAAATGGTCCTTGTGACTGTCTTGAATTTGGAAAATGATAGTTTCAGGCAAGTGAATGTCTTTGTTCAAGGCTTTCCTTAGGGAAAAAAAGAAATAACAAAAATATATTGTAAATTCTGCCTCTGCTTTAGGCTTAGGCACTAGAGTTAGCCCTTCTCCTTAATTAGGTTTGCCATCCAGGATCTTTGTCTTTCAGAGAGATGCTACAGCTGGAAGAAGTGGATTTAACTTAACTATTAATTTTAAAAAATGATAGAGATGATAGTACTTTTCCTAACTCTTGTATTTCCTATCTTCTAGTTACAGCTCTCACCCAGGAAACTGAAGGCACTGACCCACTGGCCTTAGTCTATACCTACAGGAGAGTTACTTTATGACCAGTTTTAGTCTGGTTTGAACTGGGGACACTCTTCTTCCTCACCTCTTGTTTCCTTTACCCACCCCCTGAGTGTTAAATTTGTGCTCCTGTGCAGAAAAAATTTGTGATTCCTGAAGAGCAAAGGAGAGACTTTAGTAGTTAGAACAGCCAGTGGGGAGAAGTAGATCCTTGGGGTTAGTCTTGGCTTCTGGCATTGCTTCTGTACTTTATAGACTGAAACATACATAGATTGTCCCGAGTCAAAAAAAGGGACTATATTTTTCAGTTTGAATTTCATCTTAGTTTTGTACCTAATGTACTTTCATTCAGGGACTTGAAGAGAAATTTTGTTTGGGTTAATCTGAGCAGAAGCAAAAAATTAGTTCTCTTCGTTTAGCTCTCCCCTGACATCATGAAACACATATTCCCTGCTCTGCCAGGCCACAGCTTCAACAGAAAGGCTGGAAAGCTAATACTAGAGTAGAGAGATGAGGGCATTTTACAAGGAGATTGTTTTGACCTAATTTAGGCTGAAAAATATATTAAAGGTATGCCTGCCACATATTAAGCAGTCTTTAAGCTAGTCAATGGTTGGGTGCCATCACCCCTGCTTAAGTGGGGAACTCCGAAGCCATGGGAGAGGGCAGAGTGAGCTGAAAAGTTATTCCTGATGGCAACAAGAAGAGGGAAAATTTGTTAAAGCAAGCGTAGCTGAGACTGAGGATCAAAACATTTTTTAAAATGTAATTCTGTTGTTGGTTGTGGGGGTTTTTTTGTTTTAGGAACTGTGAGGAGATGGGTAAGGTGAATGGGCCAGAAATACCGACTTTATGACAGTTCTTGTCTGTGGGAGGTGATTTATTGAGAATTGTCACAGGCAGCTGTACAGGATCTTTTTCTAAGGGTGCAAGTAGTAGCAGGTATACTCAGAAGCTGCAAGTTGTAGCTCTGGAGCTATGTAAGTGTAAGATTAAAAAGAATACTTTTGATAAGAATAGTAGAGTTCAGGATGGCTTTCTCAGAAAGTGAGGAGCAATAGTAGCCTGTACAGCCTCAAACCAGTAACCATGATTAAAAACTAAAGACACAGCAGCAACATGTGCTGGCAGCCGGACAAAGGACTAGATAGGTCATACAGTATGTGCTGCAAAGTTACAAGCTTTGGTAAGTAAAGCTTTGGTGAAGTCCATATCACCATGTCTTTACTATTGCTGTTAAGTCCAAGTTGGCTAGATTTTGCTGTGTAGATAACCTGAAGCAATTAAAAGGCCAGAATTTGGAAAGACCTTGAAATATGGTATAGCCTGTTGGCCCTCTTCTCACAGCAGGCTCAATGACTTCAACACCATTCTTAACAGATATTTATTGAGTCCTCAAGATAACTCTAAGAAGCGCTATGACCACCTTAGTTGATCTACTTCAGGTTACAACTCTCCCTACTTTTTCTCTGATGTTTAATACAAGTCTGCTGTGGTGCAATTTCAGACCATTTCCTCTTCTTTTATGTAAGATGAATATGGAGAACAAATTGCTCTATTCTTCTTTGGAAAAGCCTTTTATGTATTTTAAGTTTTTTTAAATTATTCATGCATTTGAAACAGGTCAGATTTCTATTGCTGTAATAAATAACCCTAAGTCTCTCATTTTTTCCTACTTTCCTACATTTTGATTTCCATTGTTGCACTTCTCTGGACTCTCCTGTTTATTCACATTTTTATTGAAAGTATGGTGCCCAAAATTTGTCACTTTTCTGGTCTTGTCTTACTAACATTGAGTAAAGCAAAATGGTGATTTAGTCTCTTCCACAGTAACAAAAAACTGTGAGTGTAAAACTGAAAGGGCAATATTTAAGGATGTATTCAGAGGAACCTGACACTTAAATTAATATGCTGTATTTATTTACTTCCTAAGAATGGAAACCTGATCAAATATATCATTTTCCCCATTGTGCTAAGTAAGGCATTTATCTCCAAATATTACTAAATTCTGTAACTCATTTTGTCGCAAATTAGTTATGAGAGAATGGAATACACTTTTTGTCCAAACAGCTCTAAACAATTTATCTTGTTCAGCATATTCTACTAAGTATTCAAAGCAAGTTGCAATTGTGACTGTTGCTCTCAGAAAAGATTAACAGTGGACTAATACAATGTGAAAATTGCATGCTGGCTCTAAACACGGCATATTTATGCATTTCCTTTGAGAAGATAACAGCCTTTATAGCTCCAATTTATAATGTTACAGTTGAAAATTTGAAACTTGCTGAAGTCTTCTACCTTTATGAAGTTGGACACCCAAATTTGATTGCCTGAATTTTTCTTTTTCATATTGAATATACTAGAAAAATACTAATGTGATTTGCTACCATCACATATTAGGCAAAAGGAAACAAAGTATTGCTCAAGGTAAGAAAACATACCTGTTGCTTCCATGTGAAGTGGACCAACTACTGTTGAATTTCCACACTTTCCTGATTTTAAAAACAAACAAGTTCCAAAACAGTATAGTGAAAATCTAAAAATTAATCCAAGTACACAGCATTGTGACTTAACAACTAATAATAAGGTGGCAAACTCCTTCCATTCTGTCCATAATAAAGCAGGGGACCAGTAGGAACTGTTACAGGTAACACCAAGCTTTCCGTTTAACAAACTAGATAAGAGCACAGTGATGCAGTGTTTCATTTCTCTGTAACAGGATTGCTTTGACTCCTCTCTGACACCTGTGGGAGTAGGTACCTATTCCATTAAAAAAAGAAATAATAAAATTAATCAAGATTCAGGCATTGGCCAAGGCCCAAATTAATACATCCTTAGTGTGGTGATATATAAATAAAACCTATACATGCATATAAAGGTTGGTAAAGGTTGTGTGCATGAATAAGTTAGTTTGTGAGTATATGAAATCTCTAGCAAGTTCAACTGAGAGAGTAGGTCTAGCTAATGACTCTTAATTTAAATCAGGCAGAAGAGAGATGTAAGCATCAATCACTTGTGGTGCAGGTAAGTGCTCTGATTGGTCAGGAGTGAACTGCTCTTCACTGATTTTCTTCTCTCCACATGAAAGTTTTCCTTTGCCTCGGATTGAGAAATCTTGTGCATTAACAGAAAAAATTTCATGTTTGATGCATCAGCATTTTTTGACTTAACATTTTATTGAACAATTCTTAATCAGGCCTAAACAGTCTTCCGTTTCTCTAACTCAATTACATGCTCAGCTCCCAACTCTGCAAGCCCATCATCTACTTGTGCCTGTTTGCATCAGAGTTTGGCTTAAAATTATTCATGATTTCTAATTTTTGCAGTGCTTGCAATAAGAAAAAAAAAATAAGATAAATATGCATTAATCTAAACCTTATATATGTGCATAATTTAGATGGGTACACTTTTGTTAAAGATAAATGAATGGTGAATAACAGTTTAAAGCCCTTAGTGGACTTCATTGTTTAATCTGTTTTCCTTCTGCTTGTTCAAGCATCATGCTCCCTTGTATCAAACAGCAGATATAATTAAAAAGCCTTGGTAACGAGATGATAGAGGAAATAGGAAGCACCATTTCATGTGAAACAATAGGGGCTGTCTGTATGGGTGATATAACATGGCTACAGGATTTCTGTTCTGAAACTATGTTTGGAATCTGTACTGACAATTCTTAAAAGACCAGCAGTCATTTATTGCTAATTGAATTATTTTACATATTACCGATTTACATATTTGCCTTTAAAAATAAATGTATTAGGAGTTTAACATCAAGAAAGAAATAAAGGAAAAATATATAGAAAAAGTTAAACGGAAATATAGAGTAAGATATCCTGTAACCTAAAGCTTTATGTTTTTCTCTTTCACCCAGCAAGTATTTTGTCCCAAGAAAAGCTTCAGCCACTTTTCAGTCCCATTGGAAACTCAACGTGCTCCAGCTCTGCTGTACATCCAGCAGGGGAGACGTCCCTGTATCTTTGGGTGATGTTTGCTGATGCTTATACAACTTTACCTGGACTCACTGTTACAAAAGAATAGAGTCAGCTTTTTGTGTTTCATGTCAAACAATTTATAACTCCAGAAAGAGCTAAACAAAGTGAAATTCTATTTCAGCAAGATCTTAGGTTAGGCTGCGGTTATAAGACTGTAAACAGGGGCTTAGGAAGAACAGCATATGAATGTGTCTACCATCAATATTTAACAGCTAAGTACCTTTCTAATATTCAGAATAGCTAAGCTAAGATCCTCAGTGCTTGTCTTATCATAAGAGGTATGAATTTAACACAAACAGCAGCATTTTCTGAATGCAGACTTCAGATTGTCTCATCTTTCATCTTGCTTTCCTTGAAAATGGGATGAAGAGACAGTGTTTTGTTTCTTCTTGTATTCTAACATTTTCTGGAGCACTCACTTCTCCCTCAGACTCACCTTCTCGGTAGGATGTCCTTTGCGTTTCAACTTTAACTGGTTCCTCTAGCTTCAGACAGCATCATACAAAGAGTAAAATCTTCCTTTTTACATATCACACACCATAAATCACAAAAAAAATGAGTATTGGGTAACAGTTCTGGTAAGCAAATGGTATGTTACTGGCTTTTGATCAAGACCACATATGGCACATGAACCAGAGACAATATAGGCTGAATAAGCAGGCACTTAGAGCAAGACACCTTCCCTCAAGCTATCAGTTTGCCAGATTGTTTTTGTTTTCCAATGTTTTCATGCTAGCAGCAGGGCAGGTGGTCACAGTTTGATATACATAATCTAGAGGTTATCAGAGCCTCACCTTGGCCATTGGTCAGCAGGGTGAGCTGCTGTTTGCTGCCACCACTGACTGATAGTAGTGAATAATTAGGTCACCCATGTGTTTAAGCCAGGAGCATGACTAGGCACTGTGCTGAACCAAGGACCTGGGTAGACCTGCTCTTTGTAGACAGGGTTCTCCTTTAAGATAATACTCCCTCAATATTAATAGACCATCTGCAAATTATTGAAATAAAGGATAATCTCCACAGTGGAGGAGATGGAGGAAGCTTCCTTTGCTTCTAGCACTGGCAGAGCACCAGCCTTGGGATGTTATTTATATCACAAAAAGCCAGAAACAGGAGTAGCTTCTCTCCCAGCTTCTTCCTTTCTGATTCCTTTCTCACATATCTGCAGCTGGCACAGAAGCTTTGAGGAGAAATAGAAGAAGAGAGTGTTTAATATCTAGTCTTCTAAAAATGATGGACAAAGGGAATTACATGGAGTCCCTAGTGAGATCATTAACGGCTCTGATGGAACATCTCAGGATCATATGAAACTGAGCAACTTTAATTGTCCTCTCAGGATGGACTATCTAGCTCTTCCACAAAAATTTTGAACCTTGATATTTAGTTTTTATAATGAAAGAATACATTTTAATTTTATTAAAATACATTTAATACAAAACTGCTTCTAAAAATCCTTTTAATAATCCCCTTAAAAATTCGGCCTTCAGCTGTCTGTGACATTGGAACTTGAAACTACTTTCTTTAGAGTGCCTTTTCTTAATTTGGAAAATAGTTAGAGAATATGCCTGCTATTTTTTTCAGATTTTTTTTACCTGAGCGAAACGGCTGTTCATTGAAATAGAGCTTATTATCATGACAATGCTTCTGCAAATCTGTAGTCCCTATTATTATGGGAAATTGCCATTAGGAAACTCAAAGGATTCAGTACAGATTTCTGGAGATCATAGGCTTGCAAAATCTATCTAATGCTATCTATGCATTTTTCTATGAAATATGTGACAGTGTTTCTCATAAACAAAGCTAATCTTGCTAATTCATTTAGTCCTTTTAATATACCTTATTTATCCAGGAGTACATCACAAATCCCACATTATTGTGCAACTGCAATATATGAGCATATCTGGGCTTGAGCATTTTTATGATTCTGCCTTTATATTTACTGAATCCATTTGAAATAAAATAAACAAATATAAAGAAGAATAAGGAATGTGGTTGAGGATTAGCTGGCTTTTATTAGACACAAGATGAATGGTAAGTTTTCTGTTCCCTAGTCAGAGGAATGTAATTTTAGGCTTAGGTTTCTGGTGCAAATGTGTAATATTAGTTTTTCTTCAGCAACGTTCAATTTAAGTCAGCTGTTTTGATGATGATCTCACTGTTCAGCTCTTTTAGTTACAAGTGCATTTTTATTTGTGTGGTGTGCAAAGGGGCAGTGGGATGGAAGGCAAACCCATGAAAGCATGGGAAACAGATCAGTTTAGGACATTTGAGAGGATTTTTGCAATATTTTCCCCCCTGGTTTTAATTCAGCCTTAATGGAAACAAAAAATGTCAATGAAAAAAAAAAAGAAAAAGGCTAACTGCATTCAAAATAACAGTTCATGAGAGCCCCATCCTGTCAAAGTGAAGTCTGTTTGTTTAGTTTCTCTGAAGAACAGATTTTCCAAATACCGAAGTTGCCCCAAAAGGTGATTTATGAAGAAATCTATTTTATGAACATTTATGAAGAAAATCTCTGCCTGGTTTTGCTTCTTCATGATACACAGAGTCTGATGCCATTGCTTTTCTTTGTATAATTTCTTCCTGGAATTGTTAGTATTACTAATAGTAAGTTTATCTATTAGGATTTTGTCTGACATGCTGGAAGATTCTCAGATGTTTAGGTGTATTAATCCTTTAATAAAAACGGTTGCTGAATATATATTAGATGTGTCCTTTCTTCTGATTTGTCTGCCTTTGGAATTGAACCAGTAATTGTAATGACAAACAGATACACCCTCGAGTTTCTTGAATTTTATGTGGAAGCTATGTGACTACAAGGGAGTCATTTCAATCCTATGAAGTCTTGTAATTTCCCTTCTCAAGTCAACACTGGCTAGGTCTAAACTGTGGAACAGGGATGCCTGAGGAATATTTCCCGTCTTCTTGATCTGCACATATCTCAGCTGAATTTGGATTCACTTTTTTTATTCTCTGCTCCACTCCTCTTACTTGATAAGCTTTAATTTCCTTAGGAAGTAAATGCAGTTATTTTGCGTAAAATGGAGCCAAGTTGTGCTCTAGCTAAGTTGAGACTTCAGGACACATTGTGGAGCTTACTGGTTCAATATACTAATGGTTAAATGTAGACATAACTTTCCAGGAGAATGAAGACCTTGAGCTTGTACTACCAAAAGAAATCAATAAACCAAAACCAACAAAAGTTAAATTCTGTATTTTGTTGTTCAAAAATCTGCTAGATTCTCTTAGCAAAGACAATAAAACCCGTAAAAATCACCTTCTCCTTTAATTCTCCCTTTTCTTTCCCTTGCCCTTAAGTCTGGCTGGGAATTGCAGTTGTATTGTATTCTTAGACACAATTTCAGGTTGTTCTCAGAAGCTGTGTTAAGGTTGTCACAGCAACCCAAGGCAAGAATTACCTTGCCTTTGCAGATTCTAACTTCAAACCAAGTATTATTGCCAAATGAGGGGAGGCTAAACTTTGTGGAACTTTATAAAAGCCACACGCCTATTAATTCTCCCTGTTGCTATTGACCTTCTCCAATCTAAGTGCTCAAAATCAGCAATTTCACTACAGCTAATGCAACAGCTTACTCAGTTGGCTGCAAATAATATTTACTCAGCTGGATGAAATGCGTAGATCAAAGACCAAATTAGTTTGTGAAATGTTATCCAAAGATACTTTCTTGTTCCCTGGATATTTGATACAGAAGCAGAGACTAATGAGTCCCAAAGGCCAGACTCCCAGTCTATTATTCTTCTCTCCTAGCTCAATTAATGACATTTTCTCCTAGTTTATTTTTAGGGCTTATAAAATCCAGCAATGCACATGTTTGTTCCCATTCCACAGAGACCAGAAGAATAAACAAGTATTGCAACTCTGTGTATTTCTTTTCCAATAAAACAAAACAAAAAACCCAAAATGCAGTTATCTTGAAGTTCTTAATTCAGCAGCCCCAGAGTTAACACCTTTGGGCTTAGCTCTCTTGCTCTTTCTTAGTTTCCTTTCCTTCAATCCACATGTCTGGTTTTCCCCCATACGGCTCTGTTCCCTACGTATATACTGAGCCTGATTGTCATCCAGTTTTGAGTAGATCTGTTTGCACATGTATGGCAGCATAGAGATATCTTAAAGTGAACGGGAAAGGTTCTTTAAGCAGTGTAAAGGAGCTTAGTTGTAAATGAGAACGTGATCCTCTGTTACGGTACAGATGACTTTATCTCACAAAGATAATCCATATAAAGAAATCCAAAATAGTACAGATGGCAGATTTTTCAAATGAAATCTAATTTCCTCTCAGAAAGAAGTTATAGTCCTTGTGGACCTATTAGTTTGAAACCAGAAACTGAGTCCACCACATATCTTTCCCCTGAAAAACACTTGAATTTCCTTTTTAATTTAGTTTGGGTTTTGGTGGGTTTTTTTTGAGGGGAGTACACTGACATTCTGCTAGGCAGTGATTGAGTCACTAATACATATGCAAGAGGGAAATGTTATATCTATACACATGCACATGCATATATGTTTGCCTTGCCTCAAAGCTGGCACTTTGACATTTATTTCAGTTTTAACAGGTTGGATTATTGCCTGTATTGATCTCTTCCCTGTGATATGCTCCAAGGATTCCATTGTGCCCTCCACCATTCCCCTGTGCAGAGCAACACTCACTTGCTGATTTGAAAGAGCTTGAAGTCCTTGGTCTTGTAGATATTGTAGCTGAAAAAAGCTATTAGATGACAGATGGTGGGTCTATACATAAAAAAGTTAATTTTTTTTTTTTAATTCTAGAATTTCCCTCTGCAGATTGACTGTAGTAAGGAACAAGAAATTTAATTTTCCTCTGGAAGTATGAACATTGTTATATAAATAAATACAAAAAACAAAAATGTGGTTTACACATAATATCTGTCTTCTGTGCATCTGTATTCTGCAGCTGTTTTCCCACATTAAGAGAGACTTGATAGTTTCCTGTTTCTTGATCAATGATACTTATAATACAATGAGGTCACAATGGTATCTGCAGAGATCCTGAGCAGGGATCCTAATAAAATATCAGAATTTGCACTAAATAAGAAACAATTATTCTGTTTTCTTCTCTTTAGAACAGCAGAATATTTTTTAAATAAAATGTTTATGCATAGACTGGAAAAGAATGAATACAAATCTGTATTTTTTAATCCTTTGAATTTGAATGAGAAATGAAGTTGTAATTGTTGGATATTTTCACTTGTACCATGTAATTTACAAAGTTTTAAAGAGAAAATAGATTATTGTACAAGCACTCAAAATCTTGATCATGAGAATTCATCATTTTGAGACCATGAAAAGAATAGATGAGCAATGAGGAATTGGGTTCATCTCACCCTTGATGCAAAAGAGAGAGAGATGGTTTAGCAATTAAAGAAAGACAAAGTACTACACAGTAATGCAATCTACATATGTTTTCAGTCATAACAGTATATGAAACTTTCTTGATTATGGTCATTAAAAGCAATCTCAACATTAAATCTTATTCTTAATCTAATCAAGCTCAACATTAAAAATAGTTAGGTTTTATACCCACAGTTCTGATTGAAAGACTGTTCTAGCAGTCTACTGGTTGGTTTATTAGAAACCTTTTCTAATTTCCAGGCTAAATATATTAATGGATACTTAACATCCATTTGTTTTTCTAAGATAGTCTAATAGGTTAAATAGCTCCTAGTGGCAGGCTTTCCTCCTTGTATTTCTTGAGAGCAATCTTATCTCCTCCCAGTTTTATTCTTATTTGTATTTTTTTACTAAGTTAGCAAATTAGGCTGCTTTAGGTTGTCACTATAATTGACAACCTTATGGAAAACTTGATATCTGTCCTTCTTGCTGCTGCTGTTGTGACCAGGGTGAAGAGTAGAGATATATGAGCAGCTTTTAATTAGAAAGCTTGAGTGTGGGTAGCAGTCTTGACAGTAATTTAGCCCACACCGAACTATTTATTGTTGCAGTTGGACTGTTGACAGTACCCAAGCTTGCTAGGTTAAAGCTAGTATTCCTACACAGCACTGTATCATCTTCTGTGACTGCAGTTTAGAGATAACCGGCCTCCCCTCCTGAGATCAGCGTGCTGTTCCTCTGAGCATCCTAATAGCCCTTCCTTGAAACCAGTGCAGTCTGGGTGAATCTTTCTTGAACATAAGTGTCTGGAATGTCAAAAAATATTCCTGAGAAGTACAGCTAAGATGACATTAATATTTTCCTACTTCCATTGAAGATGTTTCTACTCTAATAACATCTAGATTTTCCTGGCTGCATCCTTTTGAGTCTTTGTAGTGCTTTGTCATTTCCCAGTATCAATCTATTGTTTAAAGCAAAAATCCTTAGCAAAATATTAATGAGTTTTCATTCTTGTGTTAATAAGTTTGATGATGCTTCTGTTGCAGGCATGCTTGAGGTTACCTGGATCTTTCTTGTTTGTTAGTCCATTCTCACTCTGCGCTGGCAGACAGCTTTGTTTTACTGGCAGATTTCATTAGCACTTTTCCAAACTTCATGTTACAGTCAGTAATGAAAAATTAAGCAGTTGTAACAACAGAAGAAATACCTTACCGAGTCAGACCAGTGTTATGTCTTCAGCAGTGGCAGTAGGAGATAGCATTTAGGGAGTGTATATGCCCCTCAACACTGCGCACGGTCCATGCCAGAACTAAAACTAATTCCTCCCTCCAGGCTGATCTTATTCCTGTCCACTGCAGCACATATCTTCCAAACTTTCAATTCTTCTGTGCATTCCTAATTTTTTCTCTCTAACTAATAATTTCCCATGTGATACTAAGAGCCATCGGCACAATTTGAATACACGTTTCCATGTTCCTGTTCATTTACACGCACCAACATATGTGCTTCCAATCCCACATAGCACATTTTAGTGTTCAAATTCTGTGAGGGACTTTATAAATGAGCACCTTGCTTTTACTCATCACCTGAGGCAAACATCATATAACCTCCTTCCCCTTCAACTCATTTAATAAGGGAGAAATCTCCCTTTCTCTAAGAGAGCTATAACGGCAAAGATGCAATGAAATCTGAGAGCAGCAGTGTGGGGTAACACAATACATGTCTTGTGGGCTTAAACCCAGATTTTTAGGTGTTTAAACTGGAATTTGGAGCTTGTATTCTGGTAACTCTCTCCTGAGTACTCTTTCCTGTTGCAGGATCTTTTAATTAATTTCAATTTACAGGAAATTAACTGAGGGTCTGTTGTGTGTTTAAAAATCACAGCTAGTCCTTAGAGTGATGACAAAACAATCTAGCCCCTCTGGAGAAGACTTCCCCTGTCTCTGGGGAAATCTGTGGCTGTAGAAGAGTCACAGCGATCACTGAAAGTAATGAAGTTTATTTCTGCTTGCTTCATGTTTTGCTCTAGTTTATTTGCACTTAACTCAAAAAGCCTTAGAAAACTGTAAGACGTCATTACAGGTAATAAAAAATATTTTCTGTTTTATTCACAATATTTTATGATAAAAATAGAATATAAGTTCACTATGGCAGTATAGTTTTTAAGCTTCTGCAAGATCAGGCCAAGTACCTATGTGCCATGAATGGGGATGGTCAGCACACAAGCCAGCAGAAGGCATTCCTGCTGGTATAGCTCAAGTTCATTAATACAGTAAATTTACCCTCATCATTTTGTCTTCCATCAACTTTACTGTCATGCACAATCCTCCTACTCCGAAATATATTAAAAACTCAATAAACTCAATCCATTTATGGTACATTTCATCTAGACTGTTACATAAACTTATAGTTCCAAAAGACTTTTCATTTATCAAGAATTGCCTTGCTAACCTTTATCAAACTAAACCTTTCCTTTGGCTTTCTTAACTTGGCTGCAATTCACAGGTGGACTCAATTCAAACTGGTTTGTAGCAAATAGTTACCTAATTCCCCCAGATAAGTATCATCATGCAACAGATAACCATATTTTTCATTTTTTTAATTATATAATTTGTTGATAATTGAAACTGATTGCAAATATTCCATTTCCAGCTGTCTCTAACACATGGTCAGTAAGTATGTTCCCCCAGCCCTGAAAAAAACAAGACAGACCTTAATTCTCCCATGCTGCGGGCATCACTTTCACCTGATTCAAGGCCACCTGAGGAACCTGAATATAAGGTCCATGGAACCCAAGGAGATGCACCCCAGGGTCCTGAGGGAATTGGCTAGTGTAGTTACCAAGGCATTTTCCATAATATTTGAAAAATTGTGGCTGTCAAGTAAAGTTCCCAGTGACTAGGAAAAAGGGAAACACCACATCTATTTTTTAAAAGGGTAAAAAGGAAGACCCTGGAGATCTACCAGCCACCCAGCCTCACCTCTATGCCCAGTAAGATTATGGAGCAGATCCTCCTGGAAGACATGGAAGTCAGGGAGGTGATTAGAGACAGCCAACATGGTTTCACCAAGGGCAAATCATGCCTGATTAATCTAATGGTCTTCTACGACACAACATCTCCATCAGGGGACAAGGGAAGAGCTACAATGTCATCTACCTGGACTTCTGTAAGACCTTTGATATGGTCCTCCACAACATTCTTGCTGCTAAACTGGGGAGAGATGGGTTTGACGGATGGACTGTTAGATGGATAAGGAACAGGATGGATGGCTATGTCCAAAAAGTTATAGTTAATGGCTCAGTATACAAGTGGAAACCAGTAACAAGTGGTGTCTCTCAAGGGTCTGTACTGGGACCAATATTATTTAATATCTTCATCAGTGACATAGGCAGTGGGATTGAGTGCACCTTCAGCAATTTTGCAGATGACACCAAGGTGTGTGGTGGAGTTGATTCACTGGAGGGAAGGGATGCCATTCAGAAGGACCTTGACAGTCTTGGGGACTGGGCCTGTGTGAACCTTATGAAGTTCAAGAACATCAAGTGCAAGTCCTTCACCTGGATCATTCATATGAATTCATGCTGGTGATGTGCTGTCATCTGCCTAGACGGAGACACTTACATGGAGATCACCAGTGTTATGCTCTTCATTGCCTGTAACATTCATTGTCCACTTTAAAAACAAGATAAAAAGCAGTGGTTTGTCCTTTACTTGAGCCATTTACTTGTTTTTCCAGTAGTTCTTAAAGCATTGCAGGCAATTTGTAGATAGTCTTTATATTTGCAATAGTTTGTCTGGAACACCATGTAATTCTTTAGCTTTGCATAGTACTCCCTGAAACAACTGGCTTCAAAAAGTCAGTGAATATCAGACATGCTTGATTCTATTCTTGTTTTTACCCTGTTAACAGTCAGTTTGTATACTTTAGAGCAGTGCAGCTTCAGCATATTCTGAGATCATGTTTCCTTTACCATCTGTTTCCTTTAAAACTACCTTTAATCTGATGATTATTACTTCCATCATGATTTTACTCATTACAAACAATAGGCTTCTGTCTCCATACTTATTTGGTCAGCAGGGCTTTTTTGTTCCAGTATTGTCTCAACGTTTACCTGCCATCAGATACTTCTTGTGATTTTTTTTCTAATGCTTTGGTAGAATTTGTCTTTCTGGTTTTAGCAGCTCTACTGATATGATATCTTTCCTTTCAGGTTTCATACTTACAATAGCTTCTGTTCTCTATTCTTTTATGATCATGGTGCAAACTAATATCCATTTTGCATCTCATCCTACTCATCTAATGTCTAGAATAATCACATCAGGATAGCCTGTGGACCTCAGTGTTTTCTCAAAATGCTGTATCTGTACTCTAAGCATCTTTTAGATACTTACATTCAGATCACAGATCTCTTTTCCTCTAACCAATTTAAAATTTCTGTGCATTGTTTCCGTGGAACAACCTTGTATCATAATGTGAGGAAATTGGGATGCTCTGCTTCCAGGCTGATGCCAGGATCTCACATTGAGGATATTGGAAAGACTGAAACCAGTCCTATGAAATACAGTGTTATGACTCACTAGCATTTGGGACAAGGAATACATCAACTGCAAGAAATGGTAGTCAGAGTTTGCAATGTAGTTTCAGTGGTGCATGTTAAGAAAGGAGATGCTGGATTTCAAACCTGAGCAGCCCTAGCTTGTGAGCCTTAAAGAGGAGGTGGGTGGCAGCCAGGACTGATCCTTTCATGTTGTCTGCATTTGATTGAGCTGGTCACCTGGGCAAGTATCTTTTATCCAATAGACTTGGCACAGAAACAGTTAATCAAATCAAAGTGGCCCTTAATCTCATTCTTACTTCAGAATATCCCTGAGTATTACTTTTTTTTCTGTTATTGTTTGAATCATGGAATCATAGAATCACCTGGGTTGGAAGGGACCTTTAAGATCATTGACTCCAGCCATAAACCTAACACTGCCAAGTCCACCACTAAACCATGTCCCTCAGCACCATGTCTACCCATCTTCTAAATACCTCCAGGGATAATGACTCAACCACTTCCCTGGGCAGCCTGTTCCAATGTTTGACAACCCTTTCTGTGAAGAAATTTTTCCCAATATCCAAACTAAACCTCCCCTGGCTCAACTTGAGGCCATTTCCTCTCATCCTATTGCTTGTTACTTGGGAGAAGAGATCAACCCCCACCTTACTACAACCTCCTTTCAGGTAGTTATGGAGAGCGATAAGGTCTCCCCTCAGCCTCCTTTTCTCCAGGCTGAACAGCCTCACTTCTCAGCTGCTGCTCGTAACACTTGTGCTCTAGATCCTTCACCAGCTTCATTGCCCTTCTCTGGACACACTGCAGAATCTCAATGTCTTTGTTGTATTGAGGGGCCCCAAACTGAACACAGAATTCAAGGTGCAGCCTCACCAGTGCTGAGTACAGGGGGACAATTGCTTCCCTAGTCCTGCTGGCCACACTATTCCTGCTACAGGCCAGGATGCTGTTGGCCTTCTTGGCCACCTGGGCACACTGCTGGCTCCTATTCAGCCGACTGTCAACCAACATCCCCAGGTCCTTTTCCTCTGGGCAGCTTTCCAGCCACTCTTCCCCAAGCCTGTAGCGCTGCATGGGGTTGTTGTGATCCAAGTGCAGGACCTGGCACTTGGCCTTGTTGAACTTCATACCATTGTCCTTGCCCCATTGATCCAGCCTGTCCAGATCCCTCTGTAACACCATCCTAACCTCCAACTCCCGCCCAGCTTGGTGTCGTCTGCAGACTTACTGAGGGTGCTCTCGATTTGCTTATTATGTAAATGTTTGGACACAATACACAATATCATTCCTAAAATTGTTGTGATCTGTTTGTTCCCAGGGGTCCAGTTTGAAAGTTGTAACCATGGAGCTCACTGCTCAGATGGTTAGAAATAATTTTTAAAGTTAAAGACAGACACTGAGGATTTATAATCTTTAATTTTTTAATTTTTTTTTAAACCATCATTGCCCTTTCATTCATATAGCTCTTTTCTCCTATTTTATATATTCCTAGTGTATCATATTTTTTCTGGTCTTTGTTCTGTTAAACAAAACAATTCAAATTCTTTTGATGTCCTGCTAAGATCCCCTTTTGATTCCTTAGTTAGTCTCATAACCTCGCTCTGGTTTTGTTCTAGCTTAAATTAATCTTTTTATGACAATGGGCAATCAGAAACATACACAGTTTTCCAGATCAGTTTCTCCTCAACACGCTAACAGCAGTTGCTTGTCTCTGGTAGAAATAGCAAACTGGATGTATTGTAGGACTGAATTTGCTTCGTGGTATGGGTGCCTCAGTGTTATTTCACAATCAGCTCCTACATTCAGGTCTCAATCTTCTGTCATTTCCAGGAGAATGGAAGAAACTTCAGTTCAGTTAAAGTTTTGCAGATCTGTACTGATACGTACTTAATACTATCCTAAACATTGAAGTCAGACAGTTCTTCCTGCAAAATATTCTATGTCTCTGAAATCAGGATGACGATGACTCCAATTTTGACTGTGCCAGTGTGACACAAAGACTGCTCTTCAGAGAGTCTTGAGGTACGTAGATTTTTTTTTAAGACGTTCAACAAAACGTTTCATTCAGCCTGTTAGTTGCCCATCATCACTATGTTTTCATGTTCTTTTGAACCGGTTCCTTATTGACCTCACAGTTTTCCTCATCTTCTCTAGTATAAGTGATAATTCCTTATATGAAATTCTATGTTATGCCTGGCCAAAAGCCAAATGGGTGCAATTTTCCCTCTTTCACTTGTCTAGATATTCAGCTGTCTCTTTAAAGACAGATAGCAGCTTGGTTTGGGGTGATCTCTGGTAAACCCACGCTGCATTTAGAGATCCCAGATTTGATGTTCAGAATTCTGACTGTGAAAGAAGAGATTGTCGTGTGTTGAATGACGGTGACAAATCACAGCACACGTACAGCCGATTTACAAGCCATCATGGTAGTGGTGTTATCTCTACACTTGTGAAAACATAATTCTGTGAGGGTTACTTGATGAACGGGCAACTCTCTCCCATTTGCCTTTGAGTACAGCTTTTATCACAGAGATTACATGGTAGATACTGGAAATACAGATTTAGATGAGCTTAAAAATATATTTAAATGGATTTATACCTGCAGATTTGCCCTGAATATCAGTGGCTATGTATAGATATTTTCATATATATTCACATATATGAATATATGTGTATATTACATCTTCATATTATATACATATATGTATATATAGCAATATATGTCTATTAATTATATGTATATTCATTTATATGAATATAAATTCATATATATTAATACGCAGTGATGGAGTAAGACTGACTCAGTGTTACCTGAGAGAAGTTACACAATCTCCAGAGTCCTCATTAGTTGACACATTTCTTTGTGAGGGCAAGTTCTAGCAGGTGGCTGAATATTTCTGAGGTTTGGTTTATACCATAACTGACATGCAACTGTTTCATACCTTTTCTGAAAACAACTTCAATACAACCACAGAAAAAATGTGTCTCTTTTTATTCCTCTCTAGTGTCTCCAAATTTCAAAATTTGAACCTTATAATATCCAGATGTGGTGTTAAATAGTTTCTTTAAAACTGAATTAATGTTTTTTTTCTCTATTCTTTGTTCATTTGATTTTGCTTAGTTCAAATTATCCATCAGTTTCATACCATTTTTGTTACTAATAACCTTATTTAAAACAAGAGTTAAAACTAGCATTTGATTTAATTATCTGCTTGGAAAGAGACACCATTCATCAGTTCATATTACAGTTAGTTATTGTGTGTGGCTTTCCCCAGTGGAATGGCATTTTGTGGTAGTTACTAGAGTTATCTTTACACAAGAGCAACTTTTTTTTTTTTTCCTTGTGGAAGCTTATTTTCCTTAATTAGTCTTCATTAATTTTAAAAACGACATTAATGCTGTGTCTGTGAGGGCTCAGCTGTGGCTATATGAGACAGTGAGAAGAGGGTATGGTAATTGCCTGCTCTTTTTGTCTCACTGCTGCTGAAGGGGAAAAGAAATAAAACCATAACTTCTAATATCTGATTAAAGGAAGTTCATGGTGCATACATTTGATTTTGCTGCATGAATCTTCACTTATCTCGTGTGTGCTCACATACTGTGAGTCGGGCATAGAAAAATTTGAATATACTTCTTTATCAGGAAACTTGAGTAGTGCTTAAAATCCTTCCAGAGATAGACTGAATCTTTCCTGCCTCTATTAGCTTCCATTTGGATTCAGATTCCTAGAAGGACCTACCCAGGCAAGGCATTAATAATATCTATACATATTTGAAAGAGCTGAAGTGTGGGTTAAAGGTAAATATGTGTAGATTTAGGGTAAATTGAAATTGATTCCAAGCAGTACATCTCATGAACTAACAATGGTAGGACAAATGCTACAGTTCTAGCCAGAACACTCAGTGCTTATAATCTTGATTCTCCACTCTTTTGCACCTATAAATACTTTATTAAATACTGAAATATCAGGTTAGCCTTGCGGCTTTTCACTGAATGGCTCTATTTCATCTTTATCATTGTTTGATTACGTCTGTGTAAGGTTTGCCATATATATCTGTTTGTTGCCGTGCGGTTTATTCTCATGTCATAGTAGGTTTTCTATCTCCATTGCACCCAAATTCTGGAATGCATAACCAGGAACACCCAGTATCAGTTTATAAAGTAACTCTCAGCTGAACCACCGTGCAATAAAAATCGTGAATTGATTGAATCAATTGAATTGTTAATTGCAATAGTCTCTCTCTGCTTTCCAGACCTGAATTCTTTGTTAGGGACTTCTAATTCTCTTTAATTTTCTTCTGGAAGGGGGAGAGAAGTGGGAGGTTGCACTTCAGTTTCTGTTTTGCCATGGGGCTCATCATACTAAAATCAAGTGGGTGATTTCAGTACAAAGCTCTTTGATTATGCAACATGAAATCATGTAACAACGCAATTGCTGCAAAATTCATGGAATTATTTTAATTAACTCACAGTAATTCTTGCCTTTAATGTGTCCAAAAAACAGCAAAAAATTTATGCAAATTAAGAAAATGACATTGAAAATGTTCTTATATATTATCTGATTTTTCTCCCCAGGCACTCTGGGGTCCATTGTTGCCTGAAATGGCTGTGGCTACAGCATGAGCATCAATGAGAAATGAGGTTCAGGGTATTCATAAAGCTCAGCCAAGGAATACAAAAGAGATGGTATTGCGATTAAACTAAGAACAAGTTAGAAAGCGTGAAAGGAAAAAGGCTGTACAGAAACCAGTAGCAGATAATTTATCTGATGATTTGCTAACTGGAGTCAGGCTGGAGAGACAGCCACTCTAAGAAAAGCTGAAATTTCAAGGTGAAACAATAAGATCCAAATTTTTCTGGGAAAATAACAGACAAGGAAATTCCAGTAGATTAAATAAACCAGCTGTAATACACAACCCGGGGCAAGAGAGAGCCAATTCACCATGCAGACAGCTGTGTTTCTTTGATTTCTGTGGGAAATTCCACTCCGATGTGGAGAAATGTTTCATAGAGGGAACTTTTATTCAAACAGGCAGGTTCCTGTGAAAAGCTTTGATTTTGAGGAGTCCTTTTTTTTTTTTTTTTCTCCATCAACTGTCTCCCTCCCAAAACCTCCCCCCTCCTTTAAAAAACATCCTTCAACATCTTCAGCTGTGAGCAGGTTTATCAGAAGGTGAAGGACTCAGACTGAAGGAGATCTATTCCGTTCTGGAAAGGAAGTGGTGCTACCACTTGAGCTCGCAGAGTGTCACGGGCATTTTTTTTTAGAGCTCCTTAGAGCAGCTGCATTAAAAATATGTATATAGGTAATATTACTTCTATGTCAGTGGTGCTATATTACACAGCTGATCATCCTGACACATGATACGAGACCTTTATGCACAGCAATGTACAGAGTGAAAACTACCAGCCATTTTTATTTGTGTTATATTGTCAGAAAAGAAGCCAACTGAAACTACACAGTACCCATAAGCACTACTATTTATTAAGCTAACACTTTTCTCATTCACTGCCACGTGTAAAAAAATGCGTATTTTAATGTCAAAAACGTTCCATTTTTTAGCAGGGATTTTTTTCCAAGTGTTTGAAAGCCTGTGACATTACAAAAATGTATATTTTATCAACACTCTTTCTTGCAGATGACTGTGAAAAGGCCACTGTTTTGCTAGAGGCTACCACGTATTGCTTTCTTTATCGTAAGTCACAGTAATTCAAAGTAATGATGACATTTAGCTTTAGAATATGTTTTTCTTCAGGTGACCAGAATTTTTATGATGTATTTGGTAGATGCTAATTTAAGAAAAGCAACAGCAATGATCACCATCTGATTTATTTTTGCTACAGGTGAACCCTGCAATTTAGCTCTTGTCAGCATGCAAATTAAAATTGCCTTATGTTATTTAGCTTGGTTAGATAGCATTAATGTGATTGCTTATGCACCTTCTGTCTCATGGACTTGAAGTGCTCATTTGAGGCTCATCAGCAATGAGCTATCTTTGGTGACAGCTACTGTAAATGTACTCTGGGGAAACTGATTTAAGAAACTGGAGCTTTTCAAGGTAAATGTTTTGCGGTGCTTCATTCCAATCCTCTGTGAATTCATCAGAATCCTATTTAAAGATCACTATCTGCAAAGTTTGTGGGCTGCCACCTTGCAAGTTAATTCTCATCTTGCTGCAAACAAATATGGCCTTAGAAAGAGTGAAACAAAGCATTTGCCAGAGATTCAACCTCTAGTGAAAAAACCCCAACAAGCCTGTGTCAGAGGAGCTTGTTTAGAGCACAGCAGAATGAATCAGAACTTTGCATCATGAAATCCATGACATTCATACTTGTTTAAAAAAGAAAAAAGAAGTTGATTTTGGAGTTTTTTAGGGTTTGCTTACTGAAAGGCAATGAGCTTCACTCAGGCTTCAGACACTGACCTTTTTACTTAAATAAAAATCTTTTTTTACCCATGAGGGTACCCTTTATTATGATGGAGGCTATGGAATGGCCAGGGTATCTGTTTGCTTAGCCCTGGTCTCTGGGAGAGATGGCGTTCCTCTCCCCGCTCTGCATGTTGCTGCTGGAAAGAATGTGCTGAGCTACCATTCATTTGGTCCAATGTTAGTCAGGAATCAGGAGACCATGTTCTTCAGGAAATTCTAAAATTCCGAAAAATTCCTACTTTTCAGAAAAAAAAAAGTGTATTTTGAATTTATTTTTTTATTTTTAATTAATGGCAGTATTTAATTCAAATCTTTAAAAGTGAAATCAAATCTTTGAGTTTGCTGCATGGAGTTTCAAGGCCCATTATGGTACCCTATGCGTGGTGTCGGGAGCTTGGAGTCCTGAAGCCATGAGGTGCAGCGAACGAGTGAGGAGCTTTGCAGCCCACCAGCTTAACCCCAAAGGTGTCCAGCCTTCTGCTGCTTCCTCCAGATGGGAGGGGAAGCCAGCTTGGTGTGGGGTTTGTGGGTCTCCCAGACACCTTGCTACCCAGCTCTTCTAATATCAGGGCTTTCAAACCCTGTGGCAGATGGGGTTTTGGCATGAAAAGAGTGAAAGCTTGTGATTTCCAACAGAAGAGCATGGCACGACACGTGGTGAGATTGCCCTGGAACCAGGCAAAGCCAGGACAGCCAGCATCTGTGAGGCAATGCACTGGCAGAAGCACTGACAGATTTACAGCCAAACTCTGCATGTAGTTCACTGATAGTTTTTGGGAAACATTGTTTCCAACAAATTAGCCTCTTTCATGCATCTGAGAAGTAGTCAGGAATTTCTCCACCAGCTGTAGATCAGAGGCCTCTGTGGGGTCCCACAGGCTTGCGCTTGTCATCACTTTTGCTTGAGGTTCACATAATACCCGAGGGTGCGTGCACGTGAAAAAAGCATTCAGTGGTGGAATATCATCAATCTGTGGAAAATAAGTGGTTTTACGGGGAAAAAAAAATTCAACCTCGCCAAAGTGAGACTGGAAAAGGTACAAGTGGTTGAACACTTAGAAGGCTGGAACTCTGGCATTTTGAAAATGCTGCCTTCTGCTTCATTCGTATCAGACCCAGATGGTGTGGCTAATGTTTTCCAGTTTCTAGCCAAGTCAGGGGCTTAGACAGTAGCAAACTGCCTGAAGTATAAGCTGTAAGGAGAGCAAATGATAAATCATGTGGAGGCAGCAGCACACTGAACACTTGGCAGGTATTCCTATGTCTCTTCCATTATGGAATTTACACATGTGGTTTTCCAAGAAAACCATAGCTTGGGGCAAAGTCAAGCCTTTCTGTTCTTGGAACTGCAGAAGCTCAGGAGCCAAGAGCGCCTCTTAGCTGAGGCACATACCCAAGTACATGCTTGACCTCTTCTCTGGATGCAGCCAAAACCAGTGATGCTTATTTCGGGTGTTCCACGGCAGCAAACAAGCATGTTTGCAGAGTATCTGAAAACTGTAGCTTTTTTATTTATCTACATTTCTTAAAGGTATATATATTATATTTATTTCCTCCCTCATATATAGGAAAGTTCATATAACATCTTTCATACCTTAATTTCTCGTGACGGTAGCACTTATCTCGCTCCCTATCCATCACAAGGTCAAAGGTAGTGCGCAAATCTCATCATCAAATTAACTAATTACTAGGTTTGGGACACATAATATCCACACATATTTTTAAAATGCAGGGATAGGATCAGGTTTATGATATTAAATGACCAAAACTGTCTTTCCTGTGTGGCTGGGGATGTTTTTCACATACTGTGGAGCTTGTTCACTTGGCTCCAACAGTTAATGTCAGCTTTATGCCTTTGTGAAAGCTATGGGACAGACGGCAATATTTGGTCTGAAATAATTTGTATGTGGTTTATAACTAAGAAAAATGTGGTCCTTTGCCTCTCTCTAGTCCAAAACACATTTGTCTTTCTAAGTGTGTTGGTAGCAGACAAATCCCATATCGACAACTGTGGAACCCTGGCCTCAGTTTAAGTAGCAAGAAAACCTGGTTGTTTTAATTTCGCCAGTCCAGTGATCAACAATGTTTCTGCAGTGAGGAATCCTGATCAAAGTCTTGTAGCTTTTATTCAATTAAACAATCAATTTCCATGCGGTTAACTTCAGATTAGCTGCTTCGATACATCCACACAGAGGTTTCCAAACAAATCACAATTGTTCAAATAGTGAGTGCAGTGGAAACATTATGTAAATGTTAACCAGAGTAATTCAGCTGCTTTTTTTATCTTTTTAATAGGAGGCTGTGACAATCATACTGCCACATAATTAATAAACAAATTTCTTAAATTTTAGCTTTAGCAAATGGCAGTTAACATGAAACAAATAACACTGAAAAACTTAAAGACATTCATTGAGAGATTTAAGGCCAGAAATACAGGCAGCGGAAGTAACCATTTTAAAACGTATTAAAGAGTCATAAATAGCACCTCAGATTTAGTTTGCCTTCAATATTAAATTTTTGATCAAATCTTATTAAAAACTGTCTAAAATAATACTAAAAAATATTTTTACATGTTCTTTGTTTCTGGTGCTTGCAATACCAGCGAAAAATCAATTTTTTAAAAAAAGCAAGTCAGCTATCAATCAAGGACTCAAACCTATTCACCATTGAGAGCTCCTGGGAAGATTTCCCTTTGGTGTGTGGGGTTTTTTTGGCTTTTTTTTTTAGGGGGAGCTGTACTTGAAAAGACTTTAAAAAAATATTAAGGTTGCTGTGGGTGTTAAAAGACTGACCTATATTGGCAGTGACTGTTCCCGTCAATCAAGTTGAGGAACACGATGTTTATTCCCTCCCCAAAGGCTTGCACTCTGCCAAGAGCCCAGCAGAGATGCCTTGTTAGGGGAAGACCTTGCTTTCTGACCACAGGAATGAGGGCAAGGAGGTTACAGCACATCACATATGCCATTCCTTTTTGTGTCAGCCCAGTGGGAAAACAGACGATAACCATAAAGATGTATATATTTCAAAAACGTATTCCAAATCAGGTCAGGCAGACAACAAACAGCAAGCCTACCTAAGATTTGTGGGGTTTGAAGTATGTGCAATTCTTAAGCAAAAGGCCGCCCTGTAACAGCTGTAATTCCTAAAGAATATAAAAGAAAACTGGTTTGTCATCACCAGTCAAGAGGAACTGAGCAGATGTGAAGCCTCACCAGGCAGAGCCTTTTGTCCTCTCTGTTGCACACAACTGATCGTGGCCAGGCCCCTTGGGCACACACATTTAGGGGTTTGTAAGTATACTGACATGAGCGCGTAAGTGAAAGGAGGCCGTGAGAGAATGAGCCTGAGGGGGTAAAATTACCCTGCCTAGAGATTTTGTGAAATAAAATCACCCCTTCCTTCCCCAGTCTTGTCCTTGAGTTTTGTTATGCTGATTTCCTTCAGATCAGTTCTACAGCAAAGCTGTCTGATATTAACGAAGGGTGAAGCCTGTACAGGTAAGAAAGTGGATGCTCCCACTACTTCTGCAGCAGCTTCTCTGCTCTGAGGAGAGGAGGATGCCCTGTGAAAGCACCCTCTGAAGCTCTCCTTTAGTTGCAGTGTTGTGGAGAAGAGGTGAGTGCAATCAGAAAGATTGATGGCTCTCGCTGAAAAGCCCCTTTAAAGCACCCTCCCAAGCTAATATTCCTGGTTATATCACAGTGAATTTAGCTTGTGACTCTATATAAGTAACCAAGAATAATAGAGTCTGATTTACCGCTGTATTGCTCTAACTCTGGACTCAATCGAGTTACACAGGCATAAAATTCAATAGTGAATAAATCCGTAATATGTGCCTATCCATATAAGTCATTTCCCAAGAAAATGTAAGCATCCTCAATATGATCTCCTCCATAAACAACAAAACCAGAAAAATGAGTTCTGCATATGACCATTGTTACACATCCACAGTTATACATTTTAAACTGTTTCTTCCCTGCTACATGGATCCTACTGTACACAATCCATCAAGTAACTCCTGCACATGGGTATTGTCTCAAAAAGAGTGATTGTAGAACTATTTCCAATACTTATCTGTTTAAAGATTTCCACCCAGGGTAAAGCAAACGTAACCCAGCTGCTTCTCCTGGCTGTACTCATCATACTGACTGTAAGCAGATTATGGTAATTATGATGGAAATTACAGGAACTTGCCTTCTAATTAAAATGGAAATGGAATTTACAAAACAAATATGTAACAAACTGTGCTTTCTCCTATAGTAATAGAAACTAAAATAAAATCTGTACGGTGCTGCCAGATGTTATTTTGTGCTGACATCATGAGCAGGAAGGGTAGGCTCCTTCCCACAGTTTATCAGCAACGGACAGGCTGAAGAGCAACAGGCAACTCTCCACCTGGAAGAGCTTAGCCGGGGAGTAATGGCTTTTACCTTTCTTTGAAATTCAGGTTGTGCAGCATCTCTATTGTAAATGTATTAACGCTGTTTGATTGATAGGAATTGAATGGAGAGAAAGCAACTGACATTTATCCTGAAAGGGTATTTTAAACAATTGGAACAGTATGGGAGGAATCAAGAAGACTGGAAGAAAGTGAAATTGGAGCAGCAGGAAATGGCATAGAAAAGAAATCGAGGAATGAGTTGGAGCAAAGCTGAGAGCTCGGAAGGATACCGAATGTCCTGGTAAAATATGTGGGATAACAGAAAGCTCACTTTTTGTGGAGACAATGAATTCTATTACAAAATGGTGTGGAAGTGTTCTGACAAATAAGTGGCAAAACAAGCATTTCATCAACAGTTTCAACTAGGAGTTTCATTGAAAAAAAAACCCCCCAAAAAACCCCGAAAACCCCAAAACGGAAGATACCTGCAGCCTATATTCAGTGATGCAGGGAAAGGAGAGGAGCTTCTTCAGTCACAAACTTTGAGGCTCACAACAGGACTGCCATCAAATATGGCTTTGGAGTTCACTCTTCCAGTGTATCTCCTGTCGCTGCGGATGCCGCACCCTGTCCTTGCCTTCCTTTGTTGTTTGAAAGCGCCTATATTACTAGGCTGTGAACAAAGAGTATCTTTGCTTTATGTTTCCTGCTACAAGAGGAGAAGACACCTGGCTCTGACCCATCAGGGTGATGATCAGAGCTGCTTGCTGACTATACAGGAGACATACTGATAAAAGGGGGAATAACCATACACTCTCTTTGGGAAAGCAGGAAGAGGAAGGAAAATTGGAAAACATGGCCTGTGAGTGCTAAAGAATGAGCACACCCTTGCCTCTGGGCCAGGTGTATTATCAGGCATTATACTGATTTGAACTGCCATCTGTCAGGCAGCCCGAGCCTTTTCTATTTGTTCCACTAAAGAAGATACATACAAACTCAGAGTGCACTACAACAAAGCTTTCTTTCAATTCAGAATTAAACTGAGGAGCCTGTACCAAATTCATATCTGGCTTGGATTCAGGGATCTTGGATCACACTGTGTGAGACCCTGGTTCATCCACTCACAGATCCATTTACCAGCCTTTTCCTCAGGCAAACCTTCTGTACCAGGGTGAACTCCTTTCACAGAATCACAGAAACACAGGGGTTGGAAGGGACCTCTAGAGATCATCTAGTCCAACCCCCCTGCCAGAGCAGGGACACCTACAGCAGGTTGCACAGGACGGCATCCAAGCGGGTTTGGAATGTCGCCAGAGTCCAAGACTCCACCACCTCTCTGGGCAGCCTCTTCCAGTGCTCTGCCACCCTCAAAGGAAAGAAGTTCCTCCTCATGTTTAGATGGAACTTCCTATGTTCAAGTTCGTGCCCATTACCTCTTGTCCTGTCACTGGGCACCACTGCAAAAAGACTGGTGTCATCCTCCCGGCACCCTCCCTTTAAGTATTTATAGGCATTGATGAGATCCCTCCATCACTGATGAGATTTCTAAGATATTACTCAAAATAGGTGGCAAAGGGGTGTTGATTTTATTGGAACTATCTGAAGTGTGAACTCACTGGGCATTTTTTTCTGACAGAATACTTTTTCATCATGAACTCCAGATGCCTCTGAAGCCACCCTGACTTATCCCTCCTTCTACATTTGTTTTCTGTACTGTGACCCAACTTCGATAGGAATAAGTCAGGGTAGATTACCCCCCTCCCAGCCAGAGATATGAGAGAGGGGTTTGAATTCTCTCAGTAGAGAGAGGAGCTTTTTCAGAAGTACCCTATCCTGAAGGCTAATATAGAAAAATGGAACACACTGCCACATCCAGAAAAGACCTCAATTTTTGTAAAGACTAACAATTTGTGCCCCAGATACAACCAAAGAACTGATTTCTCAGGAAATGATGTGAATATTTTGAATCACTCCTTCATAAAAGGCTCATAAAGGGTACAGTCTACCCTATTCACCAGCCAACAGCATTGCCACTTCCTCTGTCACTAAAGCCCAGAACTAGTGTTTGCAATGAAAAATTACTTTCTATCTTTAAAGCACAGCGAAGTACTGAGCACATTCATAGATGGTCTCAATTTGTAATAAATCATGAAACCCTTGATTGTATTAAATTGTAGTCTTTTTGGCTAAGTACCATGCACCACGTTTTGCCTGAGCTCACTGTGACACTAATCAAATTCTGATTTAAATCTTACTTTTTGTGAACATAATGTTACTTAGCAAAGTAAATTCAAATCCATACTGATTCCATCAGCTTCTGACTAGACACAAGTGTTTGACTCTAAAGCTTGTAATTTTTAGGACAAACAAGCTTGATTATATTAAATGTATGAATCCAGACTTTTTAGATCCAATTATTTTATTGATAATAGCTCTGAAACTTTCTTGAAATGCTTGTAAAAATCAGTCTTCATTCAGAAACTCTGTGTTCAAAATTAAAAACCAATGGGCCAATTTAGTATTGTTTGTTTTAGGGTACCCACATTATCTGGACAATTACTTGTTTTACTGCGGAAAGGTGAAAAACTATGCTACTTTTAATTATGCTAATAATAGTAATTAGTAGCTGATTAACAGTGGACCCGTCAAAGTACTGACGTGCTACATATTTCTTATTTAATGTTTTATTTGCTGCAGTAATTTTCTCTTCTTTTACCTTTTTTTCTGAGATTCCTCCACTTTTGACATTTCAGCTTTTTACCTTATTGTTTAGGCAGACAATCACTCAACACAGCAGATGGCAGCTTTAACTTGCTTCCATTTGCTTAGCACCTGATGCTCCTTTGAGAACCCTTACTTTATTCTGGCTTGTTGAAATATTAATTCTCTACTATGTGACTCCATGTAGATATTTCTTCTGTCCATCTGTTTCAGTGAAATTACTTTTTAGTTCTAATTTTGAAAAACATATTTCGTATACTACTCGAGTGTCCTGCCTCAAAGAAGAAAATAAATATGGGTTAACAGTTGTTTTTAAATGACTAATAATACATATTGACTTTGTCTTATAACATCATCATCTTGTCCACTAAGTATTGATATGGAACCTGGAAATGATAAAATTAATTCGGAAAGTATCTTTCACTATAATAGAATCATAGAATCACAGAATCACAGAATCACAGAATCACAGAATCACAGAATCACAGATTGGCTTGGGTTGTAAGGGACCTTTAAAGATCCTCTAGTACAACCCCCCCGGCCATGGGCAGGGACATCTTTCACTAGATCAGGTTGCTCAAAGCCCCACCCAAACTGACCTCGAACATTTCTAGTGGTAAGGCATCCACAGCTTCTCTGGGCATCCTTTTCCATCATCTCAACACCCTCATCGTAAAAAGTTTATTTCTTATGTCCTAAACCTACCCTCTTTCAGTTTCAAAGTGTTGTCCTTTGTCTTGTCACTACAGTCCTTGGTAAAAAGTCTCTCTCCACCTTTCTTGTAAGACCCTTTTATATATTGAGAGGCCACAATGGGGTCTCCCCAGAGCCTTCTCTTCACCAGGCTGAGCAACCCCAACTGTCTTAGCCTGTCCTCATAGCAGAGGTGCTCCAGCCCCCTCATCATTTTCATGGCCTTCCACTGGACCCACTCCAACAGGTCCATATCTTTCTTGTGCTGGGGATTCCAGAACTGGACGTATTCACTCTGTCGTAGAAGGCCAATAGATTATTCAGGCACCATGGTCTGCTCAAACATGACACTTCAAGCTGAATGCTTTTGTGGTGAGTTGAGCCTGGCTGTCTGCCAGGTGTTCACCAAGTCATTCTGTCACTCCCCCTCCTCAGTAGGACAGGGGAAGAAAATACATGGGGTGGTTAGATAAAAGCTTTTGTATAGCAGCTATTAGTTTTTTCTTTTTTTTTTTTTTCTTACCACAGAATTACGTCAGAGTATTTTGCAGGTAGCTGCCATTGCATGGCAAACTTCATCAAGCCAAGACGACTTATATATAAATTACTTTTTTGTGTTGGATATATTATTTCAGATAGCACTTCAAATTTTGCCTGGAAGACCTAATCAAAGTCACATTATTGTAATCACTAAAATAAGAAATCTTAAGATTTTTTTCCCAATATTTTGAACTATCTATTATTAAACAGACCATTTTTTACTGTAGTAATGTCTAGGAAATTCAGCTGTAGTCCAAAACTGAATTGTGCATGATATGGTGTGGAACACTATCAGCTTTTAGAAAAAGAAAAGAGTAAAATAAAAGTAATTGTTAGGAACTTCTATTTGCACTCAGCAGAACGATAATGGGCAATGTCTTTAAATATGAATTACTGGCTATCAGAAGAACTACAGCCTCAGGAGAAAGAGCAGTTAAATACCCTTCTGGGAAATCTAGGACAAATAGACAGTTCTCCAAGGCATGGGTCTTCCTGTGAGCCCTAAAAGCTTTCCAGAAACTTCTTCCTGTGAAAATTTTATGAGGCTCCTGCCAATCAAACTAGCTAAATATCTAAGTTCTGTCAGACTACAAGTAGCTATTCCTGTGCAGGTATCTGACACTAACAACTCCTCTGCTACTCAGTACTGAGAATATCTGAACATATCCTGTCAATTACTGGCAACCTCAAGCCGCTCTTGTGGCAATGTGGAGGGACCACTCCACTTCCACAGTAAGCGTGCTGCTCCTTGAGAACCAGGTCCTTCATCATGCCAGGTTTTCCCCTCCTCGCTATCCACTTTAAATCTTGTTTTCTCCAACATTAGATGACACTGACATACGAAGCCATAAAACTCAGGCCATGAAAGGCTGCGTTATTTATTTTAATATTGCATTTATTTTTCTTGTGTGAAATAATGTAAAAATTATTTAACTCTACTCCATCTCTACAAGATTCTGATTTCAGCATATCTCCACAGCTATCCAGGGCTGGCTGTAACTGCTTAGGATGTAACAGGGACAATTTGGGTACAATGGCAGTGAAGCTCTGGGCCCCTAGACATCCAGGTGTAAACCTCACCTCCACTGGTCCTGCTATGTGCTCAGGTAGCCAGAATGCTCTTGCCCGTCCCCAGGCTGGATAGTTTCTAGCTGGCTATACCACCTGCAGCTGTGTGAGTGACAACCTGAATTGAGACAGAAAGATATTTGGAATGAAGAATGTAAAGGTAAAATCCTCACTCTGTTAATGCTATTGGGATTTTTCTATGTATCTTTTGGCAACCAAGGAGTTACTCTGCCTCCACGTTGTCTGTATTCCCACCAGATTCTGGCCTTAGATTTTTGAAGTCTGTGAAACCAATGGCTTATAGCCTGAATGCCTACCCTCGTTCACATGAGGAAGCATGTGTCCTATATCTTGTCATCTTCTTCTCCCATGGAGTTAGACCTACAGCAGTGTTTTCATACCTCAGTGGACAATGAGGATGCTTACAGCATCCTGCAGCACACAGAAAGGGAACGACGAAGGACGACATGCACCTATCATACATATGGCATCTTAAGTACAAAAGATTGTACCTGCAAGAAATATTATTTATGGGGATGTCAAAACATGTTTGTTGAAATGCCAGTCTTCTGTGTTTTAGCTTATTGCCTCAACCCCATCCCTGCAGGCACAAACATGCAGCCTTGGCCTGGGTTCCCCAGCACCAGTAATATGAAGGGATTTATTTCAGCCTTGTTTCTAAAAATAGAAGTTGGAAATCCACCTGGGCTTTGGGAAATTATTTGGTTGAGGTTTTTTTCTTTCCCCTTGGATTTTCTTTACCGTAAGACAGAAATAGCAGCAGATGAAAGCCAAGACATGAAATGTCAATGTCAAGTCCTGGATCCAAAGCAACACCAGGAGTATAGGGAGGTCTGGAAATGCCCCTCACAAAATCTCTTCCCAGAAGTGCATTCTGCTTGGCAATTGTAAGCAAAAAACTCACTTTGGCAAATAAGCTGCTGAAGTGGCCAGCTTAAATGACTGAATAGTTGTGTCTGTGTAGAGCAAACATGAAAAAAATATTCTTTTTCATTTTGCAAATCTTTAATGAGGAAATCTTAATGATGCTTTTTGCTTTTTTGTGATTTTTGAATGCTGGATCTGCAGCCGTCTAATCTTGTGAATTTGTGTTCCTCCTGCTGCAGTGATAATACAATCTGTAGATACTGTTAGCATATCATTTAATTTTAATCACTCACTCAAGGATAATTTCTGCTTTCATTAGAATCAAAGTCTATAATTTAAATAACTAAAGTTATTGCAGCATCAGGCCCCCAAAGCAGACTTTAAAAACTACATTCTTGTTTTTGGCCACTGAAAAAAAAGAGTGTAAACCATCATTCAAAAATTAAGTCCTTCATGACTTTCCTGAAAAATCCTCACAGTCGAAACATGTGCCTTAGCTGAGTTAGTCATGGATATGTGAAAATACAGCGTGACACAAATGCGTACAATGGGGAGAGTTAGGACTTCTTTGCCTTGTCTCTATTTTTAGCTTGTGCCGTGTTTAAAGGCACAATTATTCTAGCAAATATACATTTTTCTCTAAACTAGCTTGGAGCTGTGTGTTCACTCAGACTTCTGTGGAGCCTCCCAGCTCTCTTCTCACTCACTTCTTACCTCAGAGATGGTCCTAAACTTTCACGCAGCCACTTTTGGCTGACTGGGACCTGCCTCCACTCATCATCAAGGTGGCTCCACAGAAAAGCTCCTCCCTTGCTGCTGCCTTCTAGGAGCAGAGTCAGCCAAAGCCTCCCTCTTTTGTGTTTGGACCGCATGAAGAAGTATTGAGTTGATTGGAACATTTTCAGAGAAATGTATTTTTGCTGGTACACACTGCTTAGCTAAAGCTTTTCATGAGGACATAATAAATCCATTTTTTAAATTGTATTTTTTTTTGTGAGATTTCTCAGAGCAGTGTTCTGTTATCAGATTTTATTTGAAAGCAGGAGAGAGAGAGGCAGAGGGTAGGAGAGAGGAGAATAATACAAAAACCTCACCTTTTCAATCCAACGACATATTTCACGAGAGCACTGGAAAATATCTGGGGTTTGTTCTGATGTAGAAAGTACCCAGGAAATGGAATGGCATTCCGCCTGGTTCTGCCCCGTTGTGAAGAATACAGCTGATTAAGAAAACAGCCAGACTCCTCTCAGGGCATTTCTTTGGTTGCTGTTAATTGCAGAACTGTTTTAATTCAGCTCCTCACCTTTGCGCCCCTGATTGTGCATCTGTCTGCAGGTCGTTGCTAAGGTGAGGGTTTTCCCTGTAGAGTAAGCTAAAATTGGTCATTTAATGAAGCTCATCAATCTCTACTTTGCCTACCAGATGGAGTGCCTAAAGGCTTTGTGCTTGGCCATTACTTGTATTTCCCATTATCCAATTTATCACTCATTACTGGGAGAATTTGCTCACAACTAGAACGTGCTGGCTGTATACTAACTATACAAATGGTGAGACCCCACGCGCCGCTGTGCAGGGGGCCCCATGCTGAGACCCCCATCAACACCACCTGCAGTCCTCAGAGGACTTTTCCTCTTCCATCGCAGGCTACATTTTACTGTGTTTTTCTGATCCTAGCAGACCGAGAGCTGAATTTTGATGTTTAACTTCTGTTTCCTTTGCTTTGTGCCAGTACATTTTCAGGTCCCAATTTTACAGTCTCTTTACTAAAAAGACAAACCTAGATTTGTATTTACATGGATTAGCCAGGAAAGGATCTGCTTTCACAGGTGTATGACATCTCCCTTTCACTACTACAATGCAGTTTTCTCAGGGCGTTACCAAATGACCTGCTGTCCAGGCAATGGCAGATACCGTGCAAAATGCTCCTGCCAAGTGCTCCATGTACTCCGCAGAGCTGTAAAATGACGTCAAAGAGATGAATGAAAGCTGTGCTGAGTGATTTTGTGGAAGTTTTTGCCTCCTGCTCAAAAAAGTCAGAGAGGAAAAGTCTAAAAATGGTATGTCTATTTTTTATCTGTCCTGCCTCCTGATACTTTGAGATTATATAAAAAACTTAATAGGTTTTATGGGGTAGGAGGTGATTAAATGAGCCCTGGGGTAGGTAAATGAATAACGATGCTTCACCCTGGTTTCAGAGAGCTGTTGTATCCACTGAACAAATATTGACATGAAAAGAAACTCAAAGGTTTGTGTGCAATGCTGGGTTGTATTTGTAGTCTGGTTTCCTAAGAAAATGAGACTAAAGTAGAATCTACGTGTCTAGTCATCCATCTGTCTCTCAGTCCTTCCACTAATAGTTTCTAAACCAGTTAATGAAATGTTTGCAGTCTTGTTTGAGAAGAGGATTAGGATATTAAAGCTCCTTTGAGTTTTAGTTGAAAATCAATATCTGCGTAAGGACCGAGAGAGACATCCCTGCCCCCCTGAAGAAAAGGTGGGCAGAAATGCTGCCTTTGTGCATGGTGGGCAGCAGCGTGTCCCAGCCAGTCGGTCACTGCGGATGAAGTCCTGCATCAACCTCAGCACGGCTGCTTCCAGTAGCATAAGAGATGCGTCTATGTGCCAGCAGGTGAATGAGCTGAGGTGTTTGTGCTGGGGGAGCTGGAGGCAGGACAACTGCCGATTCAGTTCTGGCACAGTGCTGCTTTGTATACATCCTAAATCAGAATATGGGGCTTTCGAGCTAAACAGTTGATCTAAAACACTTGCCCATGTTTTTTTCTCCCAGGGATGAAGTCTAAATCATGAAATTTCAGCTTCTGCTCTAAGATTTTTCTTGACCATCTATTTCCCTCAAACAGGTATTGCCTCACGGAAGTGTAGTGTGATATACTTAGTTTTAGTCTTTATTGCCTTGAAGGCATAGAATTTGCCAGAAAATTGACCTGGTGTCACTAAGTAGCTTTCGAAAGTTAATGATTACATTTAAAATAATTACGCTGCTAGTCCTTCAGGTCTCTACAGCGTTTCCATAGCACTGCAATGCTGCCATCATTTTGAAGCAGTCATCCTCAGGAAATGCAACTGCTGTCTCTACATCAGTGGGATACCACGTAGCCAAATACTTGCAACACTTTGAGGTCTGTTAACTCTTCAATTGTTGAACACTTCAGCATGAACACTGTGGCAACAGATGCATTTGATAATTTGTGGTTCCTGAAGTTTCTACATGGCTCCTCTGGGGTTGTCAAAATATTTACCCTACCATATACACTCCCTGACAGCATGCGTATTTCAGTTACCCACTTTCAACAATAAACAGTGCAGTGGACCCCTCAAAAAAAAAAAAAAACAAACCCAACCCAAGCAGAAAATAGGCTATACAATTAATTTCTTGTAAATTAATTAACAGATTTTATTTTCAGATTGAACTGTCACCAAGTCCTGTGTACTTGTCTTGGAGCTTCAGCGGTGCCTTCTTACCCATATGATGACCCAGAACTCAACTGCAGTAGACATTCAACAATTTCCTCTGACTATAATTATAAGTTACATAAAACTGTGTAAAGGAAATACATTTGGTCAAGAAATAGGAAAGGTATCAGAGGTATTTTATTTTTCAAATCCTCTTGCTCTTATATGTTGCTCCAATCCTGAACTGGCACTTGCAATGTCGCTAAGGTAGTTACTGTAGCAATCTGGGAGCAGTGGTTAAACTGAATTATAAAAATATCAATTTTGTGGCACCACATTGCTTTTCTTTTTTCAGGAATATTGGAAATGTATCTGAAAAAGATTGTTAAAAATAAAGAAGTATGGTCTTCATCTTTATAATCATATCGAAATAACCCTCCAAGTATTACTACCACCCTCACTGGATCCTGTAGCAGAGTGCAACTGAGCTTCCTATTTTTAAAAAAAAAAACAAAACCAAAAACAAAATCCCACAACAAAACCAGATAGCACTTAGGGATAAAAACATCAGAATTCTCTATAAAACATTTTTCCTATAACAAGAAACTTGAAGAAAATACCAGAGCAGTAACAATGAAAATGATTAAAACACTCATTTAGTGCCCAAGCTATTGAGAAGAAGAAATTGTCATATTTTGAATGTATAATCACATTTTAGGGAAAGTATAAATAAAACAACAACACTGGTCCCTCAGTCAGTGCATGAGCCTCTGCCCATATTGAGTGAAGAATATTGATCAGAGGGGAAGTTGCGGAAGCTTAGTGTTTTTAAGAAGTGTATTCTCCCAGCCAGCCTCTCTGTGCATTCAGGAAGCTCCCATATTGTTGCAAATACGGAAAACTCATAGTTACTGACAAGTACTTAGGAAAATCAGGCCATTAATCTCAACTACACATCATTATCAGAGTTGAAAGAACTCCCGCTAATTTATATAAAAGTGCATGAAGCTAACCAAAGGGTTAGCTGAGGCTTTGGAGTATGAATTCAGTCAACACTGACAGCTAGGATGGATAAAAGTGCATAGGTACTGAGTGTAGTGGAGAGACACTCAGGCTGGTTGTCTGAAGATCCCTGGCTGCACCATGGTCCCTAATTTTTTGGCTATGAGAGTTGGGATGCAGTGTCACTGGAGGTAGCCCCGTGTGTGACGTTTTCCAATATGATTATCTCAGGCTTTTGTGCTACTCCCAAAGCAACTAAAATGCTCTTAGTCCCATTCTGGCTCAGGAAGCTCAGCAGCAATTTTGATGCCCTCCAGAGAATGATGCAAAAAGCCAAGGGCACTCAGAGCCCCAGGGCACAATCCCTGCCTGCCTACAATAAACTCTTCAAGTTTATTGAGAGCTGGTTGTGAGCATCAGGTTATTACTGAGGCTATCTGATCAGCAATTGCATTTTAGAGTGGCAGTGCTTGGATTCGCTGCTCTGGGAACCTACAAAGAGGGAAGAGGAAAACAATGGAAATTCTGTTGCAAAGGATGAGGGGTTTGCTAATTTAAGCTGATCCTACGCCATCGCCTCCCACACAGCCCGTCATGAGCTGCATTCTCTCGGGAAGGGGCATAACGTTTCCGGAGTGTTTCAAGCACCCTGGACACCCCTGTGCAGAGGATGCTTCAGGGACAGCTTTCCTAACAAACTGAAATGTCTTCTGATGGTACCCGGGGCTGGCAGACAGCTAAATGACATCTGAAGTCCCTGTCCTGGAGGGGCCATGCTGAAAGCTAGAAGATACCTCCTAGTGAGCTTATGTGGAAGTCAAGGACACTGAAGTGGGTGTTTGAGAGTGAAGCATTAGTTTTGTTTCATAGCTGGGGACTAGAGTCTAATGAATTTCGTTACACATGGGGGAGACTGTGGTGACTCACACTAGGATTGTGTATTTGTGCCTAAATTACATAAACACAGTAGGATGTCTGTATGGCTGAGTAGAAAGAGCTATTTAGTAACCGAATGCACAAACGAGGTGCCCCTGATGGCAATCTTTACAGATTATCATACTGATCTGCTGCCTAATGTCTTGGCCGGTTCTCCCCTACTGCAGCAAGACCAAAAGGGAGAAGTTACAGTCAATCTTTTCTTTCTAATTTCTGTCTTCAAAATGCAGCCTTAAGAATGTTAACATTTTCTTTAGGAACAGTGCTGTTTTCTAGGGGCTTGTTCTTTCTGCAACATGTCCCCTGGCCAGTGGATGTGCTTTTCATTTCTCACAGTGTCTGAGGCTGGGATCAGAAGGTGTTCACACTGGGAACTGGGAGGGAAATCAGTGCTGGGCACCTGTGAAACTTCTGGGTCTTGGGAAAAGGTTGTCTGATGAACATTGAACTGGCTCCCTCACACACTTCAGTTTTCTAGTCTGATTTGTAATGCAAAACATTACATACTAATGGTTATCAACATAATGAACACAAGACTATTGTGTAGGACCATTACACCTGATGCTTGAGGGCATTACCTCCTCACCTTCCTGTCTCATGCACTGCTGAGCATCAGTGTTTGCCTAGCACTAAGGTATCATATTTATGTTGCACGTGGTTAGTCATTTATTTTAATGATCTCTTTGTTCTTTAGAAAGTCTGTTTAATGTACCTTACCATTTACTGTTGCCATTAAAAAAAGTAATATTGAACTCAGTGTAAAAGTGTCATGAGAATTTCAGGCTCCAAATACTTCACCTTTCTTTTCCAAATGAGTAATCTTCATCTGGTGAGTCTGCCCACATGCTAATGTTTACAGATGTAAGTGCGCATCTGCATGTGGATTTTGTACCTTTGTTTCAGTGTAAGCCATATTTTTAAAAGAAATATAAGTTCATCTCTAACTTTAATCTTCAATTTCTTACAAAACAGTGTTTGTATTAGCTTTTTTTTTACCCCCAATGAAGCTGGAATTTCAAAGAGAATTTTCTTTCATTGTATTGATAGTTGGGGATTGGGGACAGAGTTGCTTACAGGTTTATTTTAGTGTTGCCTCTCTGTAGTAAATGAATGCCCGGGATTGAACTACCATAGTACCCTTAGCACATACCAACTGTTGGGAGATAGTACAGCCCTTTCAGCTTATCAAAGGTGTCACAATCAATCAATTCTTTTCTGGTGAAAATAAGATTTTTTACTTGATGGGGTGGATTTCTGCCCTGACTGGTAGGATTGGTAGTAGAGCACAATCAGAAAAGACTGAAAAGTAAAGAAAGTACTTGTACTTCCTGACTTTCCAACTACAAAAATGCTTTAAAAATGGGATTTTTCCAGATTGCATATAGTTTGGACTACAACAATGTTCACCACATCACTTCCTCAATTCCTCCAAAGTCACTGCAGCAAATGCTTATGTGGAAAAGAGTCCTTGAAGGCAATTTAACAGCTGGAAACACAGAGGAAGAGCCAGTCCCTTGTGAGCAATAAGCTCTCAGCAAAGAGAATTTAAAGCAATTTACCAGTTCCTCAGTGGCTGAGCTATGAGCATGTTCTGGGGGAGTAATGGGATAGTTATATTTTTATTATCTAAATGACACTCATAATGCCAGAGAAAATAACTGCTGCAGCTGCAGGGAGCCTTGCTGGTCACTTCATGTTGCCACTCAGCTCTCCCTGTGGGGCACAATGTCCATCATGAGCTAGGCTTTCTCCTTGAGGACAGGGCAGCTGTGCACTACCTCTCCCTATGAAAAACTGAGTTCCTAGATCAGCACCAGATAGTTACTGCATAAGGTGGGGACTCTGAAATCATTTTACCTGTTAGTCTGAGCTCCATTTTATTTTTCCTGAAAAAGCCTGTTAAAATTTGCTGAGTAACATTCCCTTTTCAGTTTTTTCCAGGAGTGTTTGTAACCTGGCCATTAACCTAGCAATTTCCAACTAGCTTTTTTGTTGTTGTTTTGGACTAGAAGAACTTGCATTTTCTGTTAATAAACTATTTTTATTTTCATAAATAATAGGCTTCTATTTTTAAAGACTGAACATCAAACCACTTCCAGGTAGCTATAAGCCTATGTTTGAATTCTCTGTACACACTTAAAGTGTTGGGTCTGATGGTACAACACAGAGAAGGAGTTTAGTTACCAAAACTAGGAACATGGCAGAATTATAATGTAAGAAGACTTGCGAGGCGTGATATTTTTCTGTTGAATGTGAGGAGTCACTGATAAAGTATCTTGACTAACCCAGCAATTACTGAAGTCTTTCAGACTCGCCTTGTCTTGATGGGGAAAGCTCTGTACACCCCACCCACACCCTGGTTAATTGCTGGCTGTGGCAGAAGCTGTCCATGCTACACCAAAGGGGTTGCGTTGCTGGCATGAAGCCTTAGACACTAGAAATCATTATCGCTATACTCCTCTCCTTGGAGCAACTCCAATTTATATCATTTGAAGATCTGACATAAAATGATACTGGTTTGTGTATCGTCTGTGTTTCAGAAAGTCTGAATAAAGGAACAGGTCTAAAAGAAAGACTTCATGTTCTGCAGTAGAATTTACAATATTTTGCGTTGACTGAGTTTCAGGCAGGACAATGACAAGACCTGTGCCAAATTAAGGGAAGGACTGAAGAGAATGGTGCAACTGAAACCCCTTCACTGAGATGATTTACTGCCTGACTTGGTCTTCTGGTTAAGTGAACCATCAATGCCAGGTTGTCACCTGATTTAGGTCAACAAGGAAACCACATGCTGACAGATTACCTTTTCTACCTAGAACATGGATGAAGGAGGTCACACTGGCACTTATTCTCTTTCTGATGTGCTGAGGATGCTTGGCTGAGAAGCAAGAAATTAGATCCTAGTTCAGTCCTAGAGGGGAGGGGAAAAGTGATGAACCTATAGATCCCACCCAGAGCTGAAACCGGCAGTCCTTGAAGTGTTTTGGCAGGAGGCACCTTCTGCTCCTCTGTGCAAAGGTTGCTCGGTGTAAACAGGAGCAGAAGTCCTGGGAGAGTGAGAAAGAGAAGGACTGGGGAATGAGAGGCTCTACTGCCTGCCGTGTGGGGTTTTGTGGGTTTTATGTTAGATAGCCATTGGGAAAACCACTGAAGCACCAGGGAGGGAAGGAGCCATTCCTGCGTAAGAGCCTATTTGCCAAGGTACAAAATTACGCTTCTGCTGAGACCTCCTCTCTGGTTTTGGGTTCCTCTGCATCCCTGTCGGTAGAGTGGTGCAGCTGCAACAAAGAGCATTAGAAAGGTCTCCCTCTGTCTAATGTGTCACTGGGTGATTAGGGCAGTGTCCTGCAAACTGGCTGGGGGCAGAGGAACAAAGTCCCACTTTATGTCTGGGCCCATTAAACATCAGCCCTCACCTGCTGTTGCCTTTAAACAATGGTGAGCAGGACTGCTGAATCCTGTGCTTCAGCATCCACACTCAGAATACACCAAATAATTTGGGGCATTCCAGGGACATAACAGTAGGAATCACCTAGTTCATGAATCACAGGACTTCAAGCAGGAGATAGGTTTCATCACCCTAAGCGTGTGCAAAAACACAGCTTTACAGACAGAAAGCAGTTTTCACTGAAAAATGCAGGTACATATATTGATTCAAGCATCTGAAAGAGCAAAGTAGATATTTTCTAGTTTGCTTCTCTGAATTTAGAAATCTAGCTGGGGATTAGGCACATAAGCAATATTTTTGATCCTGTAAGTTGTCTTTGGGTTCTTTTATAAAAAAAAATTAAAAAATTACATGATTTAAAAAGGTTATCCACCTCCTGTGAATCACTTCTGCTACTCAATTCTCACGCTGTCCCAAGATGAACAAGGAGCTGAGAACTTTCTATTGTCAATAAATAAGCATTACATATTATCGTTTGATGTAAATGCAAATAGAAAGAAAATTGGTTATTGCAAAAACACTAGGAAACACAGTGGTACAGACAATCTGAGATGGGTTTCTGGCATCAGCATTTGCAGGTTTTAAAATTATGTCCAAACAGGTAACAGCTCAGAGAATAATTCACAGTACAGAGTGTACTTCGTGTAGAACAACCATTTCTTACTTGCTTCTGAGATCTTAATAGTTAGAACTAGGTAAGAAATGATACTGCCATTCATTTAAGGTACTTTTATTAAGGGACAGACATGAGAAAGATAGCTTTTAAAAATTCTAGATTAAAAATAGTCAAGGGCATTTTTTAATAATGTGTCTTTTATGATTATAAGTAGAAACCATAACGAGGTGACAGAAATATCTTGATTTTGATTAGATAATGGTAACAAATTCATATTTAATTTGGCATGTACTTTAGACACCCAAAGCCTTTTTCTGGGAACAAAACATTCTTTTATAGTTTTCTACTAATTTTAGGATTTTAAAGGTGACAAAGTACTTTAAAAATAAACATTCATTGTTACTAAGCAGCAGCTGAGAAAAAATAATTAGTGTCGTAGTTGTGTGCTTTGCTGGTTTGCGTTGGTGTGATGTGGCTTGAAAGAAAAGTCATACATTCATTGGAAAGGGACAAATATGAAGGGCAAAAAAGTATTTTAGGCACCATACTTAAAAACTTTACCTTATAAAAAAGAATTCTGCATGCAGGAAATATTTTAATGAGTGCATATTCTTCTTTAAATCCACAACTTGTTTAGTGTTCATATAGAAATGGTTATGTTTAGACCTGTCACCATTGTTGAAATTTCAGTTGATATTTCAGCATTCAATAAATTAAATAACAAATCTAGTGACATCTTTTGCAAGTTATGAAAAAGGTTCATTATTAACTAAGCAAAACACAGTGGTATAAGTCTGAAGAATGAATTCAGCAATTCTTCTGTTTTACTAGGATTTATGATGTTGTGGCCTATAAAACTACAAAAAAATTAAAATGCAAAAATAATAACCATAAAAGTCCTTGTATGATCCAACGACCAAGTAAGATGAAGCTAAACCCTGGATTTCAGACAGACAAGCTATCTTCCTTTCATGGTTACTTTAGGGTTTGGGAATTTTTTTCCATGACAGTTGAGCAATGAAAAATTAGGGTTATATAAAATTAAGACACTTTTGGTATTATCATAAAATAGTATTTTTGGAAATACTTATGAATTCCCTGGCACAGAAGAGAGCTGCCGTCATTTCTCATATGATCCTAGAACACAGAAAAAAATGACCAAAATGGAATAAAAGAACAACCGTACAGGAAAATTCCCACAGAAGGAAAATATTTGCATTCCCTTTAAACATTGGGATATATATATTACATACATAGATTAAAAATAAACCATAATTAATATATAAATAAAGATAGCTTCTCTTAAAATGTACAGCTAATGAACAAATCAGAATAAAATAAAATGGTACTGAAAAGAAAAACAGAAAGAAAGAAAACATTGTCTTTCCCTTTTTCCTCCTTCTCTTGTGGATATATACTGTAGATCCTTTACACTTCTTTCTTAGTTTCTCAGCTTCCTGGTGTTGTAGCTGAATGTGGAAACAGAGCTAGAAAGCTGTATTTCTGCTTTCCATCAAGAGCCTGACAGAGCACATGTTTGTCATTTAAATATCTCCAATATGTGCTGCCGGTGGGAAGAAATTAATCTTTTAGATAGCATTGTGCAGCTCAACTAGGCACTGGAGGGAGAGGCAAGGACTTCACTTGGAAGAAGTTTATTATTTATACAGCACCGCAGGTGCACATGGTCTTATGTACTAAATCAGCAGCACTGGCCAAATATGCGTCTCGCTTCAAAGGGCTGCTAAGGCTGTGGACATCTCCAAACAACAACTGGTTCAGGGAAGGAGAAATTCATCGCTGCCCGGAGCGGGGCAGGAAATTTCCTATTGGGGTGACAGGGAAGGCAGGATGGAGGGCACAGGAGGTGCTGATTGCTGAAATATGCCCAAACACAAACTCCTGCTGCTGCCTTTAAGGTACGGAATTACACATCTCTGATGAAATCTGGAGGAAGCTTGAGAGGGAGAGGATTTTTACTGGCATCAAATTGCCTCCCTGCAGCTATTGTTAGTTTAGTATTAATTCACTTAAACCATGACAGCAACCTGGCTTGAAGTGTAGGTTAAAAATGCTCTTCTACAATGAGCTGAGGGAGCAGCTAAGAGCTAAATAACAAACTAGTCATGCTGTGGCCTTCAGAATAGCAAGGGTAAGGTCAATGTCGTTGTACTCAGTGGAGTAGTTGGGCTAACCGTATGCTTCCAGCAGATCCCCAGCCTCTGTGAGTGGTGATATCTTCTTGTTCCTTCATCCTTTGCACAGGTTCTCCTTGTTTAGCAGATGTTGATATGACATAGGTTTGGCTTCTTGTGGTGAATTTGGAGAATATGTCCTCCACCTGCAAATTTTCACTAGGCCAAAAGATACTAAGTTATGATGGGTGTAAGTAGGTAGACATAACCAGTGAAGATTTAATAGTAAATGTCCCCATATTAGGATGAAGTGTGCAGGTCTATACAGTTTAGCTGTGTTGTAGTCCATCTGTAGTCATTCGAGTCAATCTTTCAAGTCAGTAATTTAGAATAGCCAATAACCTGTGAAGCCAGGAATATCTGATGATTAAACCTGAGTTGGTGGCTGATTTTCTGTGATGTATTTGGAAACTCACTAGAGGCTGACTTTTTAAAAGTGTTTAGCTGCCTAAAATCCTCAAATGTCTGACCACATAGTATTGAATTTGTCAAAGTGATTGCTTTCTTCCAAATGCTGGAAGTGACTGAAATAAGCCAGTGTGTAGCAGGATGCTGTACGGGTGTTCCTCAGACCATAGTAAGAGAACAAATGGATTCCCTACCAGGAAGTACAAGTTCTTTATATTTCATTCATCATTTAAAGTCCTACGTATAGCTATGTGCACCTGATTTTAGAAGGGCTGATGACCAACACCTCCACTGGATTCAGGAAGGACTCCAGATTCTTGTACCTTTTGAAACAGGCTTAAGCTATTGCATGGCAGCCAAGACAACTCAGTCACTCTGTAAACACATTTTTACGGTTTTTTTCTTCTCTGTGAACAAACATATCTGAATTATCTCACAAATATGCTGCAGAGATTAGTTATCCACTGCACAGAAAGCTCTCCAAAAAACTCATACCCACCTCAATATTAGTATTGGAAGTGTTGTTATACAGTGACTGCATTGATAGTTTAATTGGTTATAAATATCTGTAATCTGTGACAATTTAGCAGAGTGATGATAACCCTCTCTGTTATTTACCATCCTGAGCATCACTTGCCGTTCCAGGTGTGCTCGATAGCTGCGGTAGCTTCCGCACTGCTCATAGGTATTACACCACCTTCCCCTGTGCTGAATGATGAATTATTCATGACACCCACTGTAATTACTTACAAAGTTATGGTTATACTTAGTTATAAAGTTATTTCAATTTTCCGCAGTTACTGCCACTGCAACTGTTCTGTTTTCAAGTTTCATAAAGTAATTTGTTTGGGACTAATTCAAAAACTCTTAAATTATCAATCCCTGTATGAAGCTCAATTTTCATTTCCTTCACATGACAAAAAAAGCAGAAAGTATATCATTATTTTCCTTCAAATATACCTTTGAAAAGTCAAGCAGCTTGAGATCTCTGTAGTATTATAGCATAGTGTGGGCAAATGAGCAAGCATCTAGTTTCTCTCTCAATGAAGAAAGCATTTTTGTAACAGCCAGGTTTTACAGATGAAATGTAATTAAAGACTTGCTGTCCATTGTATAGTGCAGAAAGCTGTCATTACCTGAATATTTACAATTCTGTAAATGAGTTCCAAAAATCTGCTGGAAAAGAGAGTATAGTAAATGTATTATCCTGTTAAGCATGTTTAAGAAGACAATTACTTTGACTCCATAGCGAGTCCTTAATGATCCAGGATTTTGTTCACAAGCAGAATTAAAAGAAGGGTAGATAGAAGCAGCATACAGGTAGGGATCTTACCCTTGCATCCTTTGCTGGTGCTTCACCTTTCCAATATGGCCTGCTATGCTCCACATGGTCAAGTCCTTGTCAGCTCCTGTGGTTCAGTTCTTTCTTTATGTCCAAAACAGTAGCACGGCTATACACTGCTACATTACCACGATGGATTTTCAACTCTTTGAGATCAGTGGAATGATTAGGACAAGAGGTACTGGGCACGAACCTGGACGTAGAAAGTTCCATCTAAACATGAGGAGGAACTTCTTTCCTTTGAGGGTGGCCGAGCACTGGAACAGGCTGCCCAGATAGGTGGTGGAGTCTCCGACTCTGGAGACATTCCAAACCCGTCTGGACGCTGTCTTGTGCAACCTGCTGTAGGTGTCCCTGCTCTGGCAGGGGGGTTGGACTAGATGATCTCCAGGGGTCCCTTCCAACCCCTGTGATTCTGTGATTCTGTGATTCCCATATTGCATATTATGGAAATGAGGTTAGGAAGAACACCAATATTTGCAAGCAACCTGTATTTTAATAACACTTTTAAATTTACCAGCTACTAGGAAAACATCATAAAAGATTAAGTTTGGAGGGAGTTAGAATCATAGAATCATAGAACAATTTAGGTTGGAAAAGACCTTTAAGATTATCGAGTCTAACTGTTAACGTAGCACTGCCAAGTCCACCCCTAAACTGTGTCCCCCAGCACCACATCTACATGTCTTTTAAATACCTCCAGGGATGGGGACTCAGCCACTTCCCTGGGCAGTTTCTTCTAATGCTTGATAAACCTTTCGGTGAAGAAATTTTTCCCAATATCCAATCTAAACCTCCCCTGACACAACTTGAGGCCATTTCCTCTTGTCCTATTGCTTGTTACTTGGGAGAAGAGATCGACCCCCACCTCACTACAACCTCCTTTCAGAGTTGTAGAGGCTAAACAACGCCAGTTCCGTCAGCCACTCCTCATAAGACTTGTGCTCTAGATCCTTCCCCAGTTTTGTTGCTCTTTGGACATGAGTTGAAGGATATCTGAAGCTCGAGTCATGTCTGTTGCTTAAACCAGAAGGAAGACACACTGACTAGCACTACCATGGCTCTGTCCAAAGCCCACCTCCAGCTCCTGTTGCATTGCTGGTAGAGGGGGAAGCTGTTGCCCAAGTAGAGAGAATGTATAGCCATCAAGCTTCTCTCTGAGCTCCCATAGGATATATGCCTATGTGCAGGAGAATAGCTCACTTTGAACTGCCGCAGGAGTGATAATTTGAATGTCAACTTTCATATCCTCCCGCTTCACCAGAGACTGAATGGGTACAGCGCGAAGACTCCTGAATACATGCCAGCGAGTCAAGTGTACCCTGTAAAGGGTCTGTTTATTTGTTTGAACTTGGTTTTAGCCATGTACTTGCATTCCAGAGGTAATAAAGTAAGGAAAGTGAAATCCTTGCAGTATCAAAGAGTAAAGACAAGTCACATTTGGGATTTTGGAAAAGGAACTATGACATTTGTAAGATCGTGTCCCCAAGAGAGGATTTGTTACTCACAGGTCTACTACTACATGTGGAAGTGGCCATTAGAGACTGCACCCTTAATGGCAGCCCAGAGTTTAAAGAATGATGCATAAAGGGCAGCAAATCAACATCTGGTCCATGATTAGTTCAGCATTACTAGGAGAGAGCCCCAGCGCTATCTGTCTTCCAACTGCCAAGAGCACATTTACTCTTCTCGGATGGAATTTCCAAGCTGCACAAATATGCTCATCAAAGGCTGGGGCAAAATTGTTTGCCATCCCCATCAATCTGAAATCAGTTAGATGTGTTTTTGCAAAGTGAAGCTGCTCATTATCATTTCCACTGGTGGAGACTGACAGTGTGTGACAGTTTGTTGTGATTAAGAGATACAATTTGGAGAGAAACCAAGGCAGTAAAATATTTCAAACCAGCATCAGAAATCTGAAAAAGCCTTTAAGCAATTGTCAAGAAATAACATTAGAGAGTCTCAAACTTTCTTCTGGATTTCAGCATCTGGAGGGCATATCACTGTTTACATTTCTAGGGGAGAACACAAACCTGGGCTCTCTGCTACTGTGCTGAAGATTTATGCTAAATGGTTTAAGACATTTAGCAGCTCCTTAGAGTTTACATTTTGGTAGCAGCACAGGTTGCTCATTTGCCTTTGTTTTCCTTAAAATTGTCCTTTGAAGAAAAATATCAGCAAGATCTAATGCTTTGCGTTGTAAAAGGACAGTTTCCAAGGCTCCCAGGTTCTGCCAAATATGCTACAGAAAGGACTGAGAAAATTTTGTATGTGCACTTGAGAGTGCAGAGCTGTGTTGTCTTGAAACTGTGTGTCAGGATCATACCAATTTACAAAAGCAATTTATATAATATTATATTAATATCTTATTAAAAATATTGTCTGTTGGCTGTTTGTGATCAAGCACATAAGTTTCCCTGATGCTTGCCATACAATATCTACTATTTTATTAAAATTTTTATTTACACATGAATATTTTTAATATATTTAATATTTTGCTTTTCTTCATCTACTGTTTCTTCAGCTGCAATGCTGGAAACCATCCCTTTCACTGTTTCCTGAAGGTAAAGGACAGTTCAAGTCTTTGACCCTGTCTTCAGAACTCTCCATTGCCCTGATGCTGTGCTATCTGACCTTCCATTTCACTGAAATAATGTCAGTCTTCTGTGTCTTTGACTTCATGAATTTGTAATTCAGCCCTGGAAGAGGTCAGAACTGCATTATACCTCAGAGCTCTCAGTCACTTGGGTTGACATGAGAAGAGACAAAGCTGGGTGCAGTTCTGAGACTCAGTTTTGAGCAAATCAGTTTCTTTTTTAGGTGATGTAATCTTAAATTTCCCCTAATTCCCCTCTGTCTTTCTGGCAAGTTATGTCAGGCCCCCTGAGGAAGGTTTCTAGGCAGTATTGTCTGCTTGATGTTGGCTGTGTGTCATCATCGTGGTGCGAATAGGATACTTGGGGCAGCCAGTTTTGGCAAGGAAAGCCTGGTTTCATCAACATTGGCACAAAAATATATTTAAATGAATGCTAAAGCTAACAAAATTCAAGAGAGGATTCTCATTGACATTCAGCTGTTTGCCCTAAACTGGGCCCTGAATTAACTCCTGAGGGTAATAAGTGTGACTGAGTTTAGACCCAAAGCCATTGAACCTAAGGATTTTGTGGTAATCATTTGTTCACGGTGGTGCTAATAATGCTTCTGTCTGTTGAATCAGAACCTGTGAAATAAATTAATAGGCTTGAACCCAGTTCCTTCAGGAGTGTTTGCATTATCTCCTAGACTCTTTCTTCAGCCCTCAATATTAAAATCTATAGGAAACTGAGAAAGGGTGTGAAGAAAAGCAGACAGAAACACTTTAGATAGAAAAACCTTTATTTTCAAAAGGACTTGCCATTACGTTTTGGAATAAACTACTTAGGATCCTGCAGCTGAATCATGATCCCTGGAGAGTTTCAAAGATAGCTGATGTCTTCAGTCCCCAATTTATCCCACCTAATTAATGCCACTCCGTTTAACCCAGGCGGGAGCTTAGTCATCCTAGGTTTTCTGCAAAGTCAATGAAGAGAGACAGAGATTTTCTGAAGATGATTCAACCTACCTAAACAGAACTTTGTAAATTCAGGGGACGAGGTCTTTTTGAAGTAGAAGGTTTTAGCTATAATGTATAATTATTATACCATTAAAAATAGCTCACACTGCTGATGATTTGATACAAGAACAGGAGGTCACTTTAGTATTCTGTTAACACACCTGATATTATATTTTCAAATCACTCAATAGGTGCCCTACTTAAGTCTCAATTAAAGACATCATCCCACATTAATTTAAGAGCAGATGTTCTGAAGTGTTTAAATGGCTCATTCCTGTTGAAATCAATAACTTCTGAAGTTCTAGACCTTTGTGATTAACAAGTTCTATAAAAATCAACCTTTATTTGATGGCCTATTACATGTTATCCTCATATAGGATATAGTATGAATAATAAAAGTCTTAGTCATATCATTTGTATCCTTCCTCTGTGACCATAAATCAAATATAATCAGCACAAACATGTTTCTTACCCTTCCATATCCTATTAGAGAAAGGGTTATTGCTCTGAATGATGCCAGCTGGACAGTCATCATCATATAATACATTTCACCTTGAGAAGGCTCTTGTGAAAGCCTCAGCAGGTCACTTGGATGTTGGCAGACTACTATATATATTCAGTTCCAGCTAGACAGTCTGTATGGCACCTCTTTGATTTTGGGTTGCTGTATTCAGCATCAGCATAGTTTCTTTTTTTTTTTTTGCTTAATCTCCTCACTTTTCTGGTTGAAAAGATCACTAGCAAACCTTGTGCCTGCCAGCTGCCTTACACTTGAACATCTTAAGAAAGAAGTGACACGGGGAATTTGCCAGTGTGTAGAGCTTTTCTGTTAAGAAGTTTAATGGGAAAGGAGAAAGAACAATATTTGTAATCTGGAGACAAAACTTCTTGCTATATACTTCCTTACAAGGAAAAAACAGTTCTCATCATGCCTAGTTATAAGCAAAAGAACAAGAAAAAGAAAAAAAAACAAGAAGAAAAGTCATTCTAATGAATCAAATGACAGTTTCTCTCTTATGTCTTCCTGTACAAGGTCAATAACACTCCTCAAGAAGCAAATCCCTCTACAGAACCAGTGTTTTACTGGCATAGTGCATAGCTTTATTTTCAAGCTCCAGAGCTCTCTTGCTCACATCGTTCCTTTAAATCACCTTACTCATATCTTCACTGCTTTACCTCAAAACCACTACAATAAAACTTTTGAGCTGCAGCTGGGATAGATGTAAAGGAGAGCAGAAAGAACATTATTTTTTTCAGTTTACCGTTTTACCAGTCCCAGAATTTGCCAAAAAATCCTGAGAATGGACACGATTCATTCAGTTTTGTTCAAAAGTTAAAAAGGGGCTTTACATATACACCTTATACTATAAAATGAGGAGGAGTGGCAGGGAGCCAGCTGCACCAGTTCTTTAGTTTTGTCTGCATTCAAGCTTCTATCCCTTTTTCTCCATCATAAATCTCCTGCAAAATTCTAAGACAAGAAGGCATCCTACTAATTCTGGACTTAAACTTGGGGTTATTCAAACATCTGCCAAAAACCCAGTCTCCTTTTCAGTCATTCATTCAGCTCTGATTTAGTTTTTCTTACATATTCATTATGTTTATTGCCATCATAGTGGTTGGTTTTTATGTCTGTTCCTAACAGATATTAAGAACTGCCTTTATTATACCAGTTCCACACTCATGAAAGTAATGCCTATATACCACATTTTGTTTGCACACTCTGCCCCTGTCCATGAATGATGGCTATTTGAGAAATAAGTTTAAGAGGAAATAATTTTATTTCTGTTTTATTGATTTGTGTGCCTTTCCACAAGATTAATTTCCTATTAGGTTCTGGGCTGCCTACGTGTTATTCAGATTCCTAGACCTATCATTAAATCTACACTCCACAGTGACTGTATCTCTCATTTTGCCTCAGCTCAGTTGTTAACCTACAGTCCTGTCATATATTCTGCAGCTTCACCAACTTAATCAAAGGCAGCTTTACTACTTAGCAGGAACTGTTGTAAATGTGTCTCATCCCAAAATCACTTCCTCTGACAACAGAAAATGTCTGAGCTATAATATCAAAATTTAGTAAAGATGAATAATTTAGTTTGCATCTGGTTTGATTGCAAAAGCTGTCCTCACTTTTCAGAAGTCTTCTGTAAAGGAGTTCATGTTTTGTAAAATTGTAACCTAAATACAGTCTCAGAATATGAAAAATGTATGTTAGACAGATGAGTTCTTTTTTTTTTTTTGTATCCTCTAGCCTTTCTGCAGCCATATTGTATTAAAAAGTGACCTTGTACAAAAGAAGTTAATGTAGTTAGCAATTCAAATCCCCTGTGTGTTATGCAAGTAGTAAAAAATGGCCTCAGAATATTTAAGATTCAAACTCAACATCTTTTGTGAAAACTGAAGCAGTTTTTCTTTACTCTATTAGCTTTCACATAAGGTTTCAGCAGTTGATGTTATTTGTAGTGGTTGTTATTCTAAAGGAGAGCAGCTAATTTGTCTGTTAACAAGTAATCCCTTGTGGGGATGTAACTGCATAGATGAAGCTGTAGGGTGTAGGTTTTATCATTTTGTTTACATACTGATTTAACTCCTTCCCAAGGCACATAGAGAACCGGACACATGGTAAGTCCTCAGTGGAGTGGAAAACTGCAATCATTTGAATGTCTTCTGTTTCAAAACAGAATGAAAAATTAATTTTCAAAACTTCTCATGATGAGAATTCTCATACACTTACAAAGTCTCAATTTCACAGTTGAAAAGCTATTGCAACTTTTAAATTATTATCTAATATGAAATATGTTATTTTTATTAGAATTTCTTCAATAAAAAATTTTTTTCTCCTGACTCACATTCATAAGAGCTTATCCTGCTCCTGTCTGAATACAATGTTTAAATAATATTCACATGGACTGAAAGTCATGCTCTACTTCAAAAGAAAAGATGAACAAGATTGAAAACTGAAATGAGTTAGTGTAAAAGCAAGACATTTGCAGGGAAGTTGCAATAACTCTCATGCACAACATGTGATTTTATTTTTTTTTCCCCGGAGACCTATCACATAAAATGAAGATTTAAAAAGTGCTTGTTTTTTGTTAAAAAAAATGACTTCTCACAAAACACACTAGTAAGGCTGAGATGAACATAAACTGCCAACTTCAGAAGCAAACTCGATTCAGCCAGTTAGATCTCCTCATTTTATCCCCAGAAGTGTTTGTAATATGCATATACAGAATGGCATATGGACAAATACATTTTAGATTAACAGAGACTGGAGACACAGCCACCTGCCTTAGGCCATGGCCTCTTTGGTCCTCTCTCTCTCTTTCCCTCATCAAACAAAGTCTTTTTAAGCTGAGGTTTGACCAAATATGTCCAGCAGTAGTTCTATGCTGTCATTGGTTATATTCACATTATCCTCATCGTGGAAAGGTTTAACTCAAGAAAATGGGAGAAGAATCCTGTGGAAAAAAATCAAGTGAATACAGCAATTGTTTCCTTACGACATATTCTATAAACAGAGGTTTTGTCTTGTAGAAAATTAGATTGCCTCCCATAACACTCTTAAGAGAAATCTGAAGGTATCCTCAGCCTGCATTTTATCATTGTGAAGGCTCTCTATGTCGAACGCTGAAGTATCCAGGATTTGAAGTACTCTGTATAGTACTAATAGGATCCTTAGATACAAGGGGTTTTCTACGTACTCCTTACCAGGAAATGTATTTCAGCAGACCTACATCTCACATCTACCTAGAGGACACTCAAAAAAGTGAGTTCAGGTGGACTCCATTGTCTCGCAAATGTAACTGTAAGAGGAAAAAATGCTTTGAGACATATCTGAACACACATGTATTTACAAACTTGCATCACTTAATATAAAAAATTACTCAATCCTAAGCAAAGGAAAAATGTTAAGCACTAAGCAAGGTAAAGGCTGTGTCTATATGAATGATCCATGCAGCGTCGGAGGAGCAGAGGTGCTGGGGAGACAACTGGCCCTGCAGGGTCACAGGGCATCTCCTTCAGGCTGGCCCCACTCTGGCCCCGTGTACTGCTCCCATCAGCAGCCAGAGCACTGGGGGTGATGACTCCTGGTGCACGTCCCCCCATCTTATCCAGGAGGAGTCCCACTCCTGCACTCTCAGAGCACTCCACACCATGAATCCAAGGGCTGTAGGTGGGAACAAATGAAGGGTCCCCTGAAAAGCAATTTCTAACACTGCTATAGACACTCCCAAAGTCTACCACAGCAATAGATGGGGCTTGCTTATGGAACTCACAGTCAGAAACATCACATGGAAAATGTGATACTTTTGCGATGAGCTTTTTTGTACCAAGCAGAACCACAATATTTCATTTCAAAAGAGATCAGCATTTTCACTCTGGTTAGAGCACAGCTTAAGCAGCTTTAACTTGAATTGACAACCCTGCTTTAAATTGCTATACATGCTTGTACCAACCCCTTGAATACGTTATATTAATTTCTTGGCATTTTGGTGCTGGGGAGGAAGCTTCCAGTGATTCTACCTGCTCAACTGCAAGTAGAGCAAATATTTCCTCTTACAGAGCTTAACAGAAAAATAAACTATAGTTTCATGAAGTTGCAGCAGTCAAATCAAAGAATTATTTCCAAATTTCAAGAGTTTTTTCACACCCTGTCTTGGAGTTATTCCTTTCTTTAAAATGTGAAGTATCACAATCTGGCCAATGTTGTCTCTGCTAGGGATGGATAAACAGGAATGACAATCAGTTTCTTGCAAAATGCAGAATCTTTAAAATGTGCTTTATCTTCTCTTTGGTTTGCTGGAATATTTTCTGGTGCATGCCAACATGAGTCTAATCAGATTACCAAAGAAGTCAAGTCTTACTGATTTCAGTGGGAAAAGTTTCTGTTTCGGTTTTGAGTATTTAGGAAAGAAATATATTTTCCCTTCTTGATATAAAGCCTTAGGAATTCCCTTCCTGCTTCCCTCTCTCCCTCCCTTTCTGCCTTTCTCCCTAAGCTAGGCAGATTTCCTATAGTCCATATCTTTTCTTCAAATACCCAGTGCATCTTGTCTAATGAGAGAGGAGGATCTTTTTACAGAATTCAGTATTTGTGGGGTTCTAGTTATAAATTCTGTGGCTATTCTACTAAATTATACAGTTTGATCCTTTTTCTTATTCACTTTACCAACATTCTGACTTTTAACTACAGTATACTTCACACTAACCACAAGATGCCTGAAAAAAAGATAGTGAAGTCTAAGAAATGTTTAATGATAGCCAGACACCGAGAATATTATAGTAAGTAGTCACAGAAGGAATTTCTGAATTTAAAAAATAGCTTTTTCACTTTTAAAGCAGGTTTCAGTTTTTCAGAAAAACTAATTTTTCAATCAGTCCTTCATAAACCAATGCTTTTATCAGAACCTGAAAGAAAAAATAATTCCTATTGAAATTTCAATTATATGATATTCTAAGATTTCCCCCATTACAAAAATTGTTTTCTGCAGGCTCTAATACTCTGCTTACTATGTATGAGCTATAAAAATTCAATTCTACTGGTGACTTTTGTTTGAAACAGCCATAAGTCTTTTCTAACTTATTTCCTAAACAGCCATAATTCTTTTTTTATGTAATTTCTTATCATCCTAATTTAGGAAGATTTTCCTTTAATTGAATGTCCATGATCTTCCTGGATCTTTATTTCTAGTCATTTATTTCTTATTTTAAATCTTCTTTCCTCCTTTAGGAAGCTCAAGACTTTTAAGACTTTGTATCGTCTCATAGCCTTTAGTGCTCTTCATTTTTCTGTTATACTCATGTACTCGTTTCCTGTTTTATAATCTGCCTTTCAGTCCGTAACACAGCTGGATGAATTCACCCCTAGGTCAATCGCTGTATATAGGTTAAAATGACAGGCAACAAACCTTAACCAGCAAAGAACGATACTCACTTCTTGCTTTGGACAAAACAATATTCTTGTATGTCTTCAGTCACATTCTATTACTTCAGGCTTTAGTAGCACACCCAAACTAGATGTAAATTACCTAATTTGAGCATGAATAACAGAACATCGGTGGTTCCCAATACTTTCTAATTTTTAGAAACTTTTCAGTTCTTGGGCTGAGGTACTGGCCCCTTTGTAGTGCATTTACACTGACAACAGGCTTCCTTTTCCTAGATGCCTTTTACTGAACTTCCACATATTTTCCATTGTTTATGGATTACAGTTTGCAAATCTCTGGTTGTGGCAACACTAATTGTCACTTGTTTAAACAGTGAGCTCTGGGCTGCATGTATACGTGGTTTCATTTTTTTCTATAAAGGCAACAACGCTGGTTTAGAAACGGATTTTGATAAATTGCAATTGATGACAGATTTGATAACCACTTGAATATTCCAAAGCTACTCTAAAGAGGGAAAAAGCTACTTATCTTCTCCAACGTCATTAGGCTGAGAAGTAATGGACTTTAATAAGAGACTTTTTGGTTAGATATTAGGAAAAGCTTTCTAACAGGGGAGACCATGAAGCAGTGTCAGTAGGTTGATTGCAAAAATAACAGAGCACCATCACACGAGACCTGAAGAACAGCCCAGGCAGATGTCTGTTATAAAAGGTAAGGGTACTGCTGATCCTGCCTTGCAATGAGAATGTAGACTTGTTGATCTACATCTTTCTTTAGGGATTTCAGTTGTTGTAACTTTCTCTCTAGGTAGGAGACATGGCTATGAAGAGCTTTATAATGATAACAGGTCTTTTCACAAGCAGAGGAGTGTCCTCACTAAGGAGCTATAAAGGTAGAGCTCTATTTTTTGGTAAGTGATATTTAGCTCTGCACCTAGGAGAGCTTACTGGCATTGGTATATCCTAGTAAAGATGTAGTTTCTAGTATCACAGAATGATTTAAATATTGGCTGGAAAATTACTACTGGATGTCAATATGGTACTTCTCTATAGTTTAGAGCAATTCTCCTAGTGAAATTAGATAGTATGCTGGAGTAATTATGCAAGATGAAGTAATGTTTTGCTAGTAAACTTTGTCTACAAGACATGTTATGTTTGCACATGTCTTTTTGGGCTTGGGTTGTGTGTTTTTTTTAATATCCAAGTGATGTAGACAGGCCAGCAAGACAAGTAAATACGGGTCCAGCCTGTCATAACGATACAAAATCCTGTGTGTAGAGAAACTCTCCCACTGGCAAAGACCATGTGTAGGCCCTTTAAAGTTACAGCTGTAACTAAAGGGACAATTCAGGCATTACTTCTGAACCTGTCTAAAAAGTCAAATTCCTCAAAGAAGAGCTCTTGGGGCACCTGGACAGAGTGCTATGTAGAAAACCCTGGTCTCGCCCCTAAGAACATCACTACACCCTTCCTCATCAGTCCTCCTGAGATCCTTGGCAGACAGAAGCTAACGAGCTTGATGTTGTGCCACCTGCAGAGCTCAACTTCTCCCTGAACCCATCCTACTGGCTTTGCAAGGTGCTGTTTCGAAGCTGTACCCTGGGAGCTAATTTGACTATACCCCACAGTGTACCCTGTAGACATGCCCTCGGGTAATCCATTCACCATTCTTCACAGGAGCTTTCCCAGCCACAAACCATGAGAGAAGTAAGTGCAATCACAAAGTTTTATGGGTTAATCTCTGCGAAGTGTCATACACAGCAGACAGTTGCTATTTTCTGCCACTTTTGTAAAGTGAGAGCACTAAACCAAGCAAAAATATGTCAAAATGATAAGTATAAGGAATTTTTGGTATGTTCCATTGTGCTAAACACAAATAAACTGCAAAATTATTTGCAAATTAAGTCTTCAGAACTTTACAGCTCAATGTTTTATTTTCTGCTGGCCTGGAAAAAATAGTTAATAGAACTATTCATAGTGTTAATACATATATACATATGCATATACATGTAATGTGTATATATATATTTACGTATTTGCACATACATGTTCATGTATGTGTGTATATATATGTATATATGTACATGGGGAATTTTAAATGTGTAAACTGGTTCATTTAAGGCAGGAGCATCTGAAGTGTCAGTGCCCAAAGGGCATACTGATAATATTTGCAAAGCTAAGAAATTGTGTGGCTTGAAAGCAGGTAAAACTAAGTGATAAGCAAATAAAACAAGTAATGCAGATTGGAAGGAATATCCGTGAGCCACTATTTGTGCTTGATCCTGTACTAAATGTAACCTATCAGGCAAAAAGCCTTGAAATCGCTCTGAAAATCTCTGCTTTACTGACAAAAGCAAAACTCTTCGATTTTCTAATGTTCCCTTATAACAGATACAGATGACCTTTTCTTATTCTTCTTTCTTAGAAGCTCTAACTGTTTGCAGCAAGGCTTTGAAATTTTGCAGAAAGGAAAAAAAAAGAAAAGTCTTTGCTTTGCCCCAGGAAATTCTGTTTCAATTTAGTGGAGCTATCACCTGTTAAACCAAATCACTGGCCCCTGTAGAACAGCCTGTACTAAGAACCTCTCAGAAGTGTGAGATGAGCCGCAGCATAGGAAAAGAGTCAGCCCTGTTATTGAGTGTATACTCTTGGCCCACGCAATGAGCCACAGCTTCCCTCTTTATTCCTGTCCCCATTGCGCCTACATATTATGGTACAGACTTCAGATGCAGAATTACCTGGTTTTTTTCCAAGGTGACTTGAACCCATTCACAAAGCAAGATGTGTACAAGCTGGAGTCAAATTAATGTTGCTCCTACATGTTATGTATAACTTTGGCTTATCGTAACTTCTGAATGCCTGACTTTACAATATACATAACTTCTAATTCTGTTTGCTTGTGGACATGTGTGAATAAAAGGATGCAACAAACTATAAAAAAATTCTTCTGGTATCTTTATAGACTTTGCTGAAATGACTGTATAAGGCATCAAGGATGTTAAGTTCTCATTATTCTGTTTCAAAAACAACAAAAAAACTGTAGGAGCAGAAGTTCTGAAAGGCAGCTTGTTAAAGTCTGATACTTTCCTTCTGCTCTCAAGTCTCTGAACTAGCAGCAGGTTATTTCATATTTATACCCTCTGGAAATTCTTTTGACTTTCTCTGAATTGTAAGCAGTTGGCAAGGCTAGTCTCAGTTCTGGAGGGATAATTGCATGGTCTAGGTTTCTTTTGTCCCTGTTTAAAAATGTCATTTACCATTCAAATGGATTTAATAAAACACATGGTTGATTGTAAAGGTACAGTTTAATAGGATCATTTTCGATAATATAACTAAAACCTTTATGATAGTTAATCACATAAATCTGCTCTAAAAGTTTAATCAGTTTAGACTTTCCTGCTGTTAGCTGATGTAGAGGTCCTTGCCCATCTGCACGGTTCACTGTAATGCAGTAGGCTGGAAATTTGCGTGTATGTACTGCAGCTATACATGGACTTACATTCATTACTTTTCTCTTAGATATTTGAGTGCTTGGGTAATCTTTCTTGTGGAATGGTGTTCAGAGGTTTTCCTTCAGAAGACAGAGGCACATAATTTGTTGTAGAGTTGTAGAGAGATTTGCAGAACCAGGATGATACCCCAGAGGATGATAAAAGCTCCTAAAGCAAACTCTGCTAATCGATGCAAAGGTAAAGATATCTTGGGTGAAAATTGGTAAGCTCTCCTTCACTGCCTGCACATTCTACAATCTAGTGCAGAATAACAGTGCATAATATCCTCTTATGGTGACTGGCTATATTTATGAGAGGACTTTGGTATGTAAAGCAAAGTTTAGGTAAGCCATAGGCACCTAAATCCTGAGCTGGAAGCCAAACACACTCCAACTTGCCTTGCAGCTGCAGTCTTATGAGGGAAACATCTGGGTGTCTTTTGTGCTGAGCATCCCACTTCTCACATGCTGCCCCAGCCTGAATGCCTTGAGGACACCTCTGTCATGTGATATACTCAACCTCAAGGAGTGCAACAGATCCTGCCCTGCTGAGAGCTGAAATTCCCTGAACATTAGATCCCTCAGAAGGGAATATCTAACAGTAACCAGATGATGGGGGACACCATGTGCCCATCACTAGAAAAAGCTAGTGACCCTTGTCTTTTTTCTGGATATAGACATAAACGCATAACTATATTCTGGACATAAGTATAAAGTCAAGTATTTCAGGAAAAGGAGAGCTGGTTCAGAAAACCTCAAGTGCTTGTCCTTGGCTTTCATGCATGAGCAATTAGTCATGTTTGTGCTACTGAATATTTTCAATTCCTTTTTTTCCCCTCAAATTCAACTTGAGAAGAACGAGATCTGACAGATTATTTGCAATGCATCTTTGAGAACAGATCAGGAACCCAGTTTGTGCTTGGCAGTGCTGAGTTTGAGGTGCTGATGTCTAACCATGTCTGTGGCACTTATATCTGCCTCATCCATAGTCCTCAGTAGTTTTATACTGTCACAAGTGAAAGGAAAACATGAGATTTGGGAATCAGGATTTTTAATCTGCCCTTAACATTCTTGGCCTCCTTTCATTAGGGCTTTTGGCCTGTGTGTATGTTTCGGCATATGCTTGATCTCATTGGCTTTAATAGGATTAAACTCTCCAGTGACACATTTAATTTATCATCTTGCAAAACTGGGGTTGCAGACAGGAGCATTTATACTGATTTCCACTGGCTTCCTTCTGTGCAGCGCTATAGAGGTACATGGGTTTTCTTCACAAAGTCTTATCTTTCCTTGGCTACCTTCTGCTGAAGCAAATTACCTCAGTCACTTTTTTGTCCTAAGCCTAATGGGAGAGAAGGCAGAAATGCTCTTTTGAAGAGAGTTGGGGTCAGCTGGTTTGCCAGCCTTCAGATCTCTGGGAAACAGATTGTTACTGCAGATTCTCTGCAAGAGGATTATTCTTTAGAAACATTTCTCATCCAACCACAAAAACATTCACTTTTGGTTTCTTTAGATAAGAAAGTGGTTATCTGAGGTTAACAAATAACAGTGTAATAAAATAAACCACAAAGGGTACATAAATTCCTCCCCTCCTGGGGCAAGGGAGTTTGCAGAATGTGTGCACCCAAGTCTGAGCATCTACGAACCATCTAGACTCATCTAGCACTTTCCGCTGTGTTTGCAGTAGGTTTGCAAAAATTAGGCAGATATAACAAAAATTTTTAAGGCTGATTTTTCAGAAATGATGAGCATTTGGAAGTCTAGGTGATGTCAGTGGAAAGTGATTTGTTCCTAACATACAGAAAATTAGTCCTGTAATGAACAAATTGTTTCCTGCTAATTCACCCTATTATCAATGTGTCTGTATGATGTTTTGTGAATGTCAATGGATTTCTGGGCCTACTTTCTCATTTATGTTGGTCTCGCACTAGTGCAAATCCCTTGACTTTCACTGGGTTACTTTTGGCTTAAATCAGTTTGATAGAAGAAAAAAATTCAAAATAAGCCTGTTATCTGCATGAGGCTTTCAAAAGTGATGGTTGTCTCTCTGCTATCTTAATTGATATGCAAGAGGGAAATGAAAAAAAAAGACCATTTTTTGTGTTATCAGTTATGCCATGGTAATTGTTCTTGTGTCAATTTATGGCTAACATGGTGGAGTTGGCTTAACTCTCCTCCACCACAACCTGTCTTACAGGCAAAGACTTGAGTAGGGTGAGGGACATGGTCACTCCCCCACAGCAACTTCTCGTGTCTCTGTGCTCTCAGATACTCATACTTGCTTCTCAAGGAGAAAAAATTCAAATATTTTGTGTCAGAGCTGTCAGAACATTTCAACAAAATAAAAGCATTCTGTTGCAGTGTTGACACTGGCAATTCTTAAACAGACATACTTTTAAAGCAGCAGAATGAAAAGTTATTTCTAGCTGAAACATTGAAGCAGGCTGAAAAAATACTTTTTTCTTTGTTTTTCACGAGGATGAATATTGACATGATTTCTGGATGTCACCTGATTTTGAATGAGCTGCATCTTCTGATGGGGGAAAGTTCTGCATTTCTTTTTCTCTCACTTGCTCTGTCTTTTTTCTTTCCATTCGTAAGCATTAATAGCCTGTTTATGTTTGTATTGTTAAATTGGTCTAAGTACAACCTTGAAATTGTATTTCACTATATTTTTCTATTAAGTCTGAAATGAATGTTTTTTACATTTAATCTTGATCAGAATGATATTCATGTTATAAAGGGGGAAAAGCTAGTTCTAAAGAGATCCTGTAAAATCACTGTTAAATTTACAAAGAGCAAAGTCCATGGCAGTCCTAAATGAATATAGATCTGATTCTTTAGATACCTTCTACAATGGTGTAAATTAAGTACAAAGTGTACCCAGGCAGTTCTGCAATAGGCAACAAATACATACACTTTCTACTCAGCTTCATTCACCAGAAAAACAGTATGGAGTTTTAGACTATTTCTCTTCTTTTGCTTACTAGTCAAAGTACACCTATACCCTGGAATGCTCATTTTATTTATTTCAAAGAAGTTGACAAAAGTTAGCATTGGCAGTGCAATTTGAGTACTTGTTGCATGGTATCACAATTGTAATGAATCTTATGGTACTGCAATCAAATGGAGAAAAAGTAACATATCCCAAAAGCTCTCAAACACTGAACTATTTGCAACTTATATTCTTCCAGTCAGAAAGAATGAAAGAGGGAAAATCTGGGGAAGCTAAAAGATCAGACAGTCTTCTGGGAATCTCCCGAATAGATGGAGAAAAATAGACTTACTAGCACTGAGCACTGAGCCAAGATGAACTTGGTCATAGTGCCCTCACGCAGCAGTATACAAATACTTCCCCCAGTTGACCTTAAAAGGGTTGCTGGGACATAAAGCATTTCATTATCTTTAAGCTTCAGTTCCTTGCAGTGAAACTCAGGGGAGGATGATGTCACAATCATCTGTCACAAAGATTTATATTCTAAATTAGAGTTAACTACAATATATGTATGATTTAACAGATTGTCTTTACTATATTATAATGTCAATGCTGGACATTCCATGCTTCATTTGTCTCTAGCTGGAAGATTTAAGGGGTAATAATCAGTGGCTGGAGAGGACTATAAATCACCCACTTTTTTAATCAGCATTTTTTTCAAATCAGAGGAAAAATGGAGCTTGAAAATGTACTGTGGCTGACCTGGCCCGCCTGCCTTCCTATGTTGAAGAAAAAATACTCCTCTCCCCTTACTATGGTCTAATGCAAGTGAAAAATGTAGTTGTACATTATGAATTTAGTATATTCGGGTAATCATAGGAATGAAATCTTTCATGGGAAATTTTTCACTCATCTCTTATTGTCATTTAGAAAGAGGATGCATCAATAACTGTTGTTGATGGTTTTTGAGGAAATACATCAATAACCCAAGTAACCCTTAGGTTCTGGTACATATAATTTTGTCTGGAAGATGCTCAGAAACTGTATAAATTCTGCCATGAAGTAGGCTGCTCTACTAAGGAACTTAAAATTATCTCCCACTTCTACATGACACACAGATCACATCAGTCTTGCTCTTTGCTTGGCTGGTTTTCATTGCTTCTATCTGAGCCACTATATGAAAAACAGATATCCTAAGTCAGCAGTTTTCCCTCTATAAAAAAGACTAACTCTCCAGAGGCTGAGAGGTGTTACTGAAAATATTTTATGTTGTGAAGCAATATACAATGTCTATAAAGAATGCAGGATCTGCAGCATGTGTGTACACCAGAAATATCTTCACTGAAAAATTAATTCAAACTCATTTTGATAGAAACGTTGACACACAGAGATGTTTCTTCTGGGATATAAATGACAGGTAAAGATCTGCACTTTGAGGTGTGGAGGGATGTGTGAAAGAGATTGGGTTATACCTAGATTCATTTAAACTCCTTTTTAAGTGATCTAGCAGAGTCAATTACTCCATATATTATACCAACCTTACAGGGGCTGTCATGTTGATAAAGCTGTCTAGTGGTACACACACAGGTCACTGCTATAAGACATTGGTGAATTTCCACGATTTCAGCAAGAATGGAGCCAGGGCAGTGTCCAAAAGTTTTGGGACACTGACCAGTTATTTTAGAATGAACTTTCCTCCAGCGGAAGTTTTCTCCATCATTGTTCGTGCTGGAGTTTTTCATACTCACTCTGAAGGCTTCCATCTGCATGTTGGAGATAGGAAAATATCCAAGACAAATCACTGGTCTTCTCACCTACGCAGACTAATTTGGAATACGGGCAGGGAATAAAAAAAGAAAATCTATTTTGCTTGGGGGAAAGTTTTCACTCTACAGTAGAAAATAATTTGGAAAAGCACTAGGGTATGGATATTATAAACATCCAGAATTCTGTTTTCTACAAGAAGGTCACGTCATCCAGAATAGACACATTACATTGCAATGCCCTTCAGATATTCAAATCCTCTATTATCCACATGTTTTCAAGGTCCCCTGTGACATTTAGAAAGACAGGTTGTGCAGTAACTCCAAAACATGAACACTCAGGATGAAAAAAAATGTATTCAATATTTAAGGAGGTATAATAACACACATTTTGTAGTGAAAGAAGTGAAAACAGTGGGCTTAGCCTGACCACAAAATGCTTAGTCAAATCCAGCTAGCCAGTGGAAGTAAAAAGCCTTCCTTAAAATTAGAAGTTCCCATTTCTGCCATGGAAAAATATGGCTTACTGGATACTTCCTAAGAGCATAGTACATGACCCCCCATAACTCAATTATCACAAGGTGATAGCATTTTTTAAGTGCTATTTCACTCTTGAAATAACTAGTATTAAAATCTCTAACCTGCAGCACATAGATAAGGTGCAGCGTAGACTAACAAAAGCCCTCACAAGGCAGTAATAGATGATAACTATCTAGATGCGGGTGTTCATAAATGAAAATTTGCTCCCAATTAATTCCCATACCTGTGACTAGGATAGGATAATGACGTGTGTCATATTAGCTCAGCTGGTCCTTTGCCAGGACCTGGCACTGATATCTGATCTCTGTATTCATTTCCACAGGGTGAGGTTTCTAATTATAATCTGTAATGATAATAAAATTGTCATTGACGGTGTTTCCAGAGAAGTGCTTTAATTTTTATATTCAGGGAGGTATAATGCCAGTCTACATTTATAAAGAAATCAGACATACAGAAGTCTAAGAAAATATCCTGCTTTCTGCAGTCCTGCCTATCCTTCAGCAAAGAGCAACTGCAGCATTCAGATGGCAAATAAATCATATTTTGGTCTAATGGACGTGTGATAGATGGATTCAACTTCACAACTTAATTAATAGCTAGGAAGCGGAAAAATGTAATTAATTCACTAAGTTCTCCAGAATGAAGGATTCCTAATTATTTTGTATTTAGCCAAAGTATTGAGCTATGCTGCTTCCAATACTCACTGGTATGTCCATTTGTTTTGTACAGATGAAGTCTGAACAGCAAGAGTAACTCTGACTGCTAACATGAAACCCCCAAATGGAGGGGTTTGCTCAAGTGAAACAAAATTTCTCTGGGTTTGGTAAGAATGAGTTGATGACTCTAGATGGATACCCTAAAATGTATGGGGTTTCCTTGTCTCTGTAATCCATTATTTTTCTCTCAAGACCTTGCTTTTCAGTTCAAAAATACCTTTGAAATGGAGATTACATTGGAATGTGCCAACAGCTGCTCCCACAAACCTGCAGCTGAGGCCTGGAGGCAAGGAAAACCCATGTGATGGTGAGGAGTGGGCACCTGCCTATCTTGAGATCCGCTAGATGCATCCCTATGAAATCTTCTATGATTAGTTTAAAAAAAAAAAAAAGACACACAGAGCCCCAAAACTGATGTTTTGCTGTGCTCCCAAAGGACTGTGCCTTTTCAGCACTGTAACAGGCTCTGTCCCTCCCGGAATGAATTTGCTTCTCTCAAAAAGCCTGAGAGACTCTCCTGTGGTCAGTGAAGGCTGGGTGGCAGCTGGAGAGTGATGCCACAGCTTGGGTTTAGGTGCGTAAAATAAGATTAGATGCATATGAGCATATGTGGTAAATGCAGCTGGGAAATAAGTCTGATCTTGTTAAAGGGATTCAGCCTGATCTTAACAATGAGGTAGTGCTACCTTAATTTCCAGACTGCCACTTCAGGGGTCCTTTTACCACCAGTTCTATCAGCTTTGTCTGCCGGATCCTATTCCTCATTCTCCCTGTTCCTGCGCTGGAAACTGCAGCAGAAGGGAATTGCATTACAATATAATGTGATCTGGAAGCCAAGTTTGTTTGTGTGTTGTGTAACAGGGTGAGAAATTAACCCAGTAGTTTTACTCATTTCTCCAGAACTGCCATTAAACATACTTCTGAGAGCAGAGACCATTAGTTTTAATAGAAAATCAGACAAGTGAATGCTGCAAGTCTTGAGTATTATTGGCGGAGAACTCCTTGCAGCACCTAACACCCTTATTTTTCTCCCCAATGAACAGCGCTGATATTTTATTTCTAAAATATGCAACATTGACTTCAGCTCTTCACTATTTTACCATGTACATCTTTTTTAATGTGAATACAAGACACTTAGGAAGGCCAGTGGAAACAGGCTGGTTATGACTTTAGTCTGCAATGAAGTCATTCAACTTTCTTTCAAATTGGTTTGTGTAATGGATCAAAGTTTTAACACATAGGTCAGAATTCAAGTCTGGATAAGCAGGTGTTGCTGGTTAGTCAAGAATTAATGGAAGAAACAAAGAAGCACCTGTCATTTGGGTAAAATTATTTACTGGCTACTTCCACGCTGTTAGTGCCTGCTCTGCTGTTGGAGAATGTTTTGGATCTTTGGGCACATTGCACTGCTCAGATAGTAAGTATGGCCACGAATTCATCTGTAAATCTGTACTCAGCAAACACAGTGCAAGCATATTTCTTTTCAAAGTAGTCTTTTCTGTCTCTGGAAAATAATCCTATCTACTGTGCATGAGGCTATAACTTAAAAATATTCAGAATACTAAGCAGGTGCAAAATATAATGGCTTATTTAGTTCATTTCAAGAAACAATTCATTATTTCAGTTTCAACCTGTAAAGTTTTATAGCTAGTGGTTAACTTTTCGGATCTCGCTGTGTTTGCTTTTGCGTGATGCCAAGTAAACTTTCAGCAGTGCCAGAACCTGAGTTGTCACCCTCTTTAACATAGGAGATATTTCTTCCAAGTATTTCCCTCAGTTTTTTTGTTCCAGACCTTACTCTCACTTTGGCTACATGCACATTTTCATTGATGTGAAGTGAATCACAAGGTTTCTTTTTTCAAGGTGATATTTTTTCAGAGGAGCATCAATATAACAACATTTTTAAATGGGCCAGCAGGGATTTAAGACTTAAACCCCCATTGCCTTTAAATATACTTTGAAAATAAGAGTGAAGTTTCTAGTTAATTTTAGTGATTTGAGAAATCTTACCTTAATTCTGTGTTTATGCGTACCATTTATCATCTTTAAAAGACCTGAACAGACTGTTCAATGCACTGGTACTTGCTCTAACCGAGGCGAGGTGGTTTTCTGAGGCTCCTCTTCCCTGTGAATAAAGAAAAATACCTGCAGAGAGTGATTCAGAGAAGCAGCCTAACTCTAAGTGCTCTGATTCACCTGCCGGAGGAGTGCATCTCTCTCCGGTGACTCCAGATGGAATTTACCAACCTGCCTCCCCAGTCTAAAGTTAGCCTGCGTGGATCTTAACCTGCTTATTTTTTGGTGAGTTCAGTTCTTCTGGCTTCATAAAATATTTAATACTGAAGAGCTAATTTCATCACTGCCCCCCACTGCCAGGTTTTTGCCAAACCGAGTTTTGCACTTGAGGTTTTTGGGGTGCAGCTTTGATATCTAGGGGTTATCACCACTTCAGATTGCAGGTTCTCTGGTGAGGCAAATACATGATGCTACATTTCCATTATAGCTTTGGAAGTAGCTCTAACATGCTGCAGCCATTGGTGTGGTGATTTGCTTGTTGTCAGTTTTAAAGTGATGTTTGTGATATGGCTTGCTGGGATGGTGGGAACCTCTTGGAGGGGAGAGGTTTACATCCGCCCTTGGGAGCTTCTTGCTAGCTGAGGAGGGAGAAAGTTCCCCTCTCAAGGACTGCAGGGAAAGGATGGGAGAGAATAGTCATTGGGGAAAAGGAGGAAGCTTGCACAGGGCTCCTGAGATGTGTAGGGAAGAGCAAGTTTGGTCTACGGGGGAGGGGGGAATGGAAGCATGTCCTTAGTGTAATGCAAAAGCTTAGGCAGATCTTGCTCAAAACTTTGCCTCCTTTGTGGTTCCAGCACATAGGTACATTCAGATCTCACTGGATTATTCAGCAGTGAATCTGAACATGCTGGGCTATTCCAGTTAAGGTCCCCACAAAATAAAATTCCAGAAAAACCATGTGAGAGAATTAAAGTTGTGTATTTCTGGTGAATTCAGTTATGTGGTGCTGTCCTCCTATTGCAGAACACTCTGCAGTCACCTCTCAGACTTGGGATGTAGAGGAAAAAGTGAAGATCAGTGTGTGGAGGCAATGAAACTGTCATACACAACTCTATGAGAAACTAAAATATTACCCAGACCTGACAAGAAAAAATACCTCTGTTTTCCAGTAAGTTATCATTTTGAAGGAAGATGATAAAACAATATTAGAGAAAGAAGGTGAAAACAGCCCTACACACTATCAAAATAGGATTTAGCTTTTCAGTTTCCTTAATTAGCATGCCCTGCCTGTTTTGTTTTCAGTTCTCTTGTTTCTTGTTCCATGATATATTATCACTACCGGTAGAAAGGAAATTAATTGCTCCTGAAGCTTTTACAGCAGAAGTTAGAGACAATGTATTCAAATTTAATGAAGTTGTCACTCAGGTGCTTCTTCGTCTTTCACCTAAAGATATAAACGAATATTTGCTCTCACCGTGGTTATATCTGTGCTTTTTGGTATGCAGTCTTACCTGGCATACTGAACTGTTCAAAAATAAAATTCTAGTCTAAAATTCTTGGCTTACTAACTGGTATCTTTTAATGTGTCTTGTCTAAGGTCTTTATTGTTCTCAGTGAAACACTCTGAACTGTTTTGAAGTGTGCACTATGAAGAAGAAGCTTCATTTAGAAAAAATGAGTGTTAAACTTATGTGAGAAATGATTGTGGCTTATCTAAAAGGATCTCTCTAATTGCATGTTCTCCAGATAAATGGAAGTTCTAGGAAATTATGGTACAAAGAAAAATAAAGGTCAGAGCAACAAGTGAAACTGTCACATTCCATCGCCTGCAGTACTAAAATATTAACTATGCCTGCCAGGGGTACTTCTTGTGTGTTAATAAATCATTATGTTTGACTGTGGTGAAGTATTGCTGTAGAACAAAACGGACTATATCCTCAGAGAATGACATCATTCTCTTTCAGATCAGTGTATTATCACTTTCTTTGTTTTGTTTTGAATGTATTTTATATAGGACACTTTGGTATTGTCAGGTATTGGATGGAAATTAATTACTCTGACAATTCCATGACAGAAGCCACTGACACTTTGTTATACTGAATTCAATTGGCTTTCCACAGGATAAGCTCTGTTTTGTGCATTGTTTCTCTCAGCACCACATGTCCCAAAGATCAAATTGCCATCTAAAATTCCCAGTTTACTAATTTGATTTCTTTTTTCTTTTGCTGCTAAGATAATTGATCTCTCCATTGTTAGATCATTTCCTTCCTGAGCTGAAATTGATGATAATTAGATGCAGGAACTATGGAGAAAAGACCAGTTTTAGAGGAAAGTCAATTGCAAGTGTATGGGTGGATGATATATTTAGTTACATTATCTCTATAATACATATCTATTCAAAAGCTCTATATGCAGAAATAGTTCAAGAAAAGGACATTCTAGAGAAAACCTAGGTACTGGGGTTTCGTAGGGGATCTGACAGAAGAGAACAAACTGAATAGAAAGCAACTTTATTCAGAAACTCTCCTTCCTTTCAAAGGTAAGCAGAAACATTTTTGCTTAGCATCCATATAGTTTTTCTCTCTGTGATCATTAAAATTTTGACAACTACCCCTGGTTCCATGCAGCTGTTAGGGCTATACCCCATCTATGTTCTTACAGAGCACTTCTGTCCGCAGACTCTCCGAGCTGTCAAGTCTTGCATGCTGAGTGTGAGACTCAACACGATTTACCCCCTTTCACAGTTCCCTGTAGCAGTGCATAGATCAAACGTGTTTTCCATGCAGATCCCCAGACTCTGTCCCTCCTCAGGCCCCCACAGACCAGACGTGTGTATTCAACATGTCCCTGTCTGCCAGGCCCTGGTGCTGAGAGCCCCAAATGAGAGTGATTGAACAGGGCTGTGCTATAACCAGAGTAAGATACTGGTGGAAAGCACCTACCCAGCAGAAGTCAAGTGCTGTGGAACCATTCCGAGTCACATGCTGTGATACACCTGTGGCTCAAGCCTATCCCGTGATTTGGAGTGTGTCATGCTATGTTCAGGTGCCACCCAACAGCTGATGAGATGCCCTTCCCATGGCCTCATGACAAGTGAGTTTCATACATCAGGGTCTTATTCAGCTGAAAGGTGTGAATTCACAGTGTTTACCTCTCAGTGTTCCCACTCTACTTGGCGCTTGTCAGGCCACACCTGGAATACTGTGTTCACTTTTGGTCTCCACCATATAAAAAAGATGTGGACAGTTTGGAGAGGGTCCAGAGAAGGGTCACGAAGGTGATCAAAGAACTGGGAAGCCTGCCATATGAGGAAAGGCTGAGAGAATTGGGTTTTTTCAGCCTTGAGAAAAGAAGGCTTAGTGGAGAGTTTATCACCACGTTCCAGTATTTAAAGGGTGGCCACAAAGAAGATGGAGACTCCCTTTTTACAAGGAGTCATATGGAAAAAATGAGAGGTAACGGGTACAAGTTACTCCAGGGGAGATTCTAATTGGACATAAGAGGAAAATTTTTCACAATGAGAGCAATCAGCCATTGGAATAATCTCCCCAGGGAAAGCGATAGACTCCCCAGCATGGGACAATTTCAAGATTCAGCTGGACAGGGTGCTGGGCCATCTTGTCTAGACTATGCTTTTGCCAAGAAAGGTTGGACCAGATGATCCTTGAGGTCCGTTCCAACCTGGTATTCCATGATTCTATGATCTGCTTGAAACCTCCTTTACTTGTAAGAGCTAACTAGAAAGAGAAAGGGCTAAAATGAGGTCAAGAAGAAAGTCGACACTACTTCATATTTCACTTTGTGGAGCTAGGGAAAGAGTTCCTGTAGCTCATTATCATGTGATATCGTGAAGAGCTAGAAATAGTTTTAATTATATTTCTGAAGGGTAGATCCATTTTAGGACATTCAAAAATAGCCCAAATTAGCTTCAGATTAAAAGCTTTGTTTCTAAGAACAGTAAGGGTAGGTTGGGGAAAAACCCTTTTTACTTCATGCCTTTTCTTAAGTATCTGTGCCTGACTGATGGCAGGAAAAGGATGTGGGCCTAGATGGTTCTTTTATCTGGTAAAATATAGCACTTCTTGTGCACCCACGTGGCTGGTGGAATGGGATTCACTGTACTTCGCAAAACTTCTCTCATCTCCTCCCCACATGCCCTGGCTAAACTTTCAGAAATGCCATTGTGCCCCAAAATCTCGAAACAAACAAACATTAGCCATAAGGAAGGTGCAACAGAGAGCCAGCTATTTTCATATACACAATAAAACACTTCTTTCTTCTAGGAACTTGGAATGGGAATGACTCAAAAAGTTACTGAAGTGCCACATTATGCTTTTCTGCAGGTAACGTTCATTTCAGCCAATGGCCTTATGTTCCACAGCTCTTTCCCATTAATTTTAATGACAGATCCTCAAAAGAAGAACAGTTTTTTTAATTGTCTCCAGAGTTACACCAATTACAATGAAAAGATATCAAACTAGCAATACAGTATGTTAAGAAGGGGATTCCAAAATGCTGAGTTTTAGTAGTCACTATTGTTAGTGATAACCAATTTAAAAGCTAGAGTAAAATTTACCCCCTTGCTGCATTAATACTGTTTTTCCCTCTGATTAACATCAAGGTTTCTCCTTCTCTTCATGAAGAAAAAATTCTAATACTTATCTAATTTGGAGGCATCTCCTTTGCCTCCCTTTATCACCAGTGCCCTCAGCATTGTCAGCACAACACTGCACATCAGGGTTGATAAACTTCATTTCTTCTTCTGGCTGGCATACTGTGTGTCCTGAAAATGGAACCAAATATGTCATAAATAAATAGTGGCTATCTTTTTACACCAAATGTTTTATTATAATGCATATGTATACAACTAATAATGTGTGATTTAGGCTAGCTCTGAGTATTTTTGTTTTGCTTTCTGTCTATGAAAGATAGCTGAACATGGTATTTTGACATGAAGTACTATCTCCTCCTTCTCAGAGAATATTCTATTAAATTGCTGCCAGATCCTTTTTACAGCAGCACTATCATGTTCCCCTGTAATTTCAGCTTTCATTTTATAATTATTTTTTTTTACATTAAGAAAGAACCTTCATTTTGAAAAAGATCCCAAAGCATTCTGAAATCTGTAACAGATTAAAACACAAGCTAGGCATAAAGATTTTAATTCTCATGTGCAAACACCTTTTTCTGGATGAGGGGACGGGGGGAATTAAAAATTGCTTGTTTGCTTTTAAAAGAAGATTGCAAAAAGAAGGGCTATGGTGATTTTAGAGAGCTTTCTGTAGCAATTTGGAATCTCACATAATTGTGTTTGGGGCTTTACCAACGAGGATTAGATTTTTTATGTTTTTAGGAAGAATCAGCGTGAACAGCTGTCAGCAGGCTCTTACCTGAAAAGATAAGCCAAAGCTGCATATCTTCTTGGTAGTTCTCAAACCCTACCTTGAAATTATTCTGTCACCATAGTAACCTTCTAATGGCTAAACACGGTGTGTGTGAGTGTCCCACATTACCAGAGCTTCATGTTGATCCAAAAACTTAGACTCTCTCTCAGTTGTAGAGTTTCCTGGCTGAGAGGGAATTTGATTGCTTTCTGAAATTAACATATGTGGGTAAACACTAGAAAAGGGAAAGAAACAAACTAAAGTACAAAGTTTTACAGAATAGATTGGAATAAACTGTCCAGAAAAGTACTGAGATGGGGAAGTCTGAAACACTCAGGCATTTATTTTTTTTTCCGAACAGTTTCTAGTAAGTATTTTGGACCCAAAAGGTTTTATGGTGAAGTATATGATGTGGTTACCTGCCAAAACTATAGCTGCCCTCCTCCTTGTCCAAGGTCACCAAGCACAGTCTACACACTGCAAACTGGAGACTGACAACAGAAAAAACAAATTCAGTTCATTCTGTGCTTTATTTCTCAGGTATCTCTTGGGGACAGTCAGACTACAAGCCTTACAAACCCCGCAGACAAATTTCTGGTGCCAGTTTTTCCCAAGGACCTCACAGTTGCTGCGGCCTTACTGGACATGTCTGGACAACACATCAGCAAAATGCAAGCATTCTCTGTATGGGCATGACCCTGGTCCTGCGCACGTTTACACACATACACATGCATGCACACACACACACAACAGGTCATACAAGGAGGCACCACAACCAAAGCTCCAGCACGTGCCCGTGTACGCAGCTTTGGGTGGAAATCACATAGCCATTGGGTGACACAGCCTGACACACACGTGTGCCCCATCAAGGGAGTGCATGCGTTTCAGGTCACATGCCACTGCTCAGTCCATAATGTTCGGGTAGTTGGTTCGCAATCAGTGAAGAGACGGCAAAAGGAGGTAGGCAATACACTTTGAGCGTTTCTCTCATATACCATATAGCTTTGCTGCCACATATCTTGCTTTAGTATTTCTCTCTTCCTGAACTCCAGCAAATAAACACTCTACAGAAAGTGTTTGAAGATTTAGCGTCTTTTCTTATTCCCCTTCAATCAATGTAAGGAAACATTTAGACTACACTTTTGAGAGCCTCATCAGGCCTTTGAAAGAAATCAAGACTAGACTTGATGGTACTTCTAAATTTAAAATGCAGAAGAAGGCTCTTTGAAATTTTGTTGATCACAAAAACGTAAAAAGGGCACAAAACCTCTTAAAATTTTTATTTACAGTTCACATTTAATTCAGGTTATTAGGAGAAGTTATGGATTAGTATACCCTGCTGTTATAAAATACATATTTATGAGGTTTGGATGAATAATTCACAGAACCAATGTACTGCTTTGCTACTGAAAGGATATTTGCAAGCAGATCATGTTTTTTTGGATTTCTTTGTTATTTGAAATTACTAAATCAATGCATTTGTGATTAGAATTTTTAATCTGTGTCTTACCTCTGACTGGTTCTCAGAATATTTGATATTCTAGTTGTATTGCCTGGTAGGGATAGGCATAGGGATAGATAAATTATGTGATGCTATTTCCTTGCTCTGATTTCATTGATAAATGAACCTTTCTAAAATAAATTTTCATGTGGGAGGACAGAATATTGGGTGTCTGTGAATGTTTGTGTGTTACTTTAAAATCTGTTTTCCACAAACACTTGTGCCAGCATGATTTGATCATACAAATATTTGAACAAAAGAAATATAAGCTGATAACAATCATGCCAAAGCAAAATGAGAGCAAATATTTAGAGAAAGATTTTTTTACCCCTATATTGTCTCAGCCTGAAATAATTAGAGAGAAACTAGGGAATTTTTGGAATCCTTTTCTATGTAATGAGACTAGAAGCCAGCTTCTATTCTGCTTTGCCAGAACTGTCTGCTGAGTGTTTTTCAAAAAAATAAAATCTTTGCATCTGTATGGACCTCACTTCAGAAAAAATGAACAAATTTTTCTTTATTGTACTTAGGATGGGTCCAAGAGTATGACTTACCACATGCATTTCACAAGGAGGAAAAGGACCATTAGTAGCATCCCTTCCAAATGAATAATTAAGCTAGGACTGCAAATGATTCTTTCCTCTCACTGTTGAAACTGAAGGAACCAACCTTTATTGGCGATAATTGACAAGCTTAACAACATTGCTTTACTTTTATTGCCCAAAGAATGATATAACATGTGACAGTAAATTGAAGAATTACTTTCTGGGTGTGAGCAGTGCTGTTGTGCAGGTCCTGCTTTGCCTTTTTTGTTTGTGGACTTTTTCTTTCCCTTGGCTGTGAGTTCCAGTGGCTGGTTACAGATCCTTGGAAGCTGGGATATTTGGCTTTCCAAAGATTGGGACATCAGTCTAAGATCCAGAGTGGGTGGCTGGCAGGTGAGACACTCAGCTAAAGGCACAGCTTCTCTGGTTTCTGTACATAGCCCTGACTCAATTTTCTATGCTAACTTGAGCATATCACAATTTTCTTTACTTCTGTTTCCTGTCTGTAAAACAATGATAATAATGCTTCCCATTTTTTTTGTGAGGACAACGTAATGGTAATGAGGTTGTTAGCGAAGTGATATAGAAGGGACTGAAGAATGGATCTAGATGATAAACACAAACCAAACCTTCTGCACAGATGTCATTGTCTGACTCAGTCAGACGAGTGTTATATTGTCTGGGTGTCATACCATCAATCTCTGAATGTCAAGCTGTCAGTATTGTGCAAAACCAGAATCTTACAGAGTGTTTTAGACTGCAATGCATTTTTCTAGCAACTTAGCGATATTGTTATGAAATCTCCCTTTTTATTACCTGAAATTCTAATAAAAGCCACTTAAACATTAAGGCTTGTGCTCTGGTTGTGTAACAAAGGGAGATGTTACAAAGAGCCATTTCTCCCCTTTGTGCCTCTTCGTTACAAATTGTTCTTCTGTATTTGAGTGACAAACATCCATTAGGAGCTTCCAGGAGGAAGAGTGGCCTCCCTCCGGTGACCTAGGCTTGCAGCACTGCAGAGAACTCTCTCTCTACAGGTGGGAGAGCACACTGAAAACCTTTGCAAAGGGCAGGAGAGTGGCTGTCCTCCCCAAGGCTCTGCAAATTGCTGTAGTAAGGACAAGAAAGAGGCTCCTTTGGACACCCCCCAGGGACAATGCCCTTCTCTGCCACGGTCACCTAGCTAAGAAAATGAAATGGAACATGATGAGCTGGTGCTGTCACGTGAAATAGCGTAAAGCACCAGGCTATTTTCATGAAAACTGGCTTCAGCTATATACCTGAAAGAAATGTATTTGACAGAATGAGAGCATTTAAATTGTTTTTAAAAAAAGACAATGATGGTAAGAGCTTCATATTATATATTGGGACTACGAGGGTGGCAATATTATTAACTGATACCAGGTTACATTCTTCATTACAGAGTCAGGAGATAGTTTGCTACTGGAAAGTGATACTATATTCAGATTAAGTGTATGCATGTTTTTCCCCTTATAACTTTGATCACTTCACATAAATACATACTTATGTATATGCATGTGATGTGCATATATGTCTATGTATGTGAAGGTGATGTGTTTATTTGGTGATTAAAACAGAAATGTAGAAGCCCTGATATGGGCTGGTTTTGACCCACTTCCTCTCAGGAAAAGAGCCAGTATATATTTTGGACATCAATATAGTATATTGGTCTATTTTCACATGTGCGTGTGCACGTGTATGTGGAATATATAAAAATAATCATCCTCAGATTCATTCATATATGTGTATGTGAACATACCCCAGATGTTCACCTCCTAAGCCCTCAGCCTGACTGTAGCCACCCAATGCCTGTGTGAGAGAGGATGGTGGCATGTGTATGAGGTTTTTCCTTGATTATGTTTGTCACAATGTCAAAGTATTGGCAGCTGTCCTAGTGGAGATATGAGTAAATCTGGCAGACCATGGTCTAAAATTAGTTCTCTCTATATGTAGTTGTCCTACTTTTGTTTGCAACAGTCCCAGCCACACTGAGCTTGGACATGTATCATACAACCACCACAGTTTTGCAGACTGCTGAACATATTTTCTTTGGTGGGGTGGACAATTAGCAGTCCACTATTTTTTCACCTTCATAGATGCTACTAGGCAAAGAGTTCTATTTTTTAAGAAATTTAAGGATGTTTACTATATTAGCACAAAAAAATGTATTGCTCTCAATGAACTCCGAAATTTTGCTTCTGTATTTAGTGACTTAAAACAGAATGAAGGCTGTGAGGGAGAATGGCTGTCAGTCCATCAGTGGTACAACAGAATGGTTTATGTCAGACGCTTGGAGGAAATTACATTTTTGGCCATTTGTACTCCTGGGCCTATGTTTGCCATTCTTCTACTTGAAAAAGATAGCTTCAAATTGAAATTATTGCTTCTCCAAGTAACTGCAGACCTTACTGTTTGCAGAGTGTTCAGAATATGAAAAATGTCTGTTTCTTGGTCTGTATGTACTCTACTAATCTGTAGAGATTATCCCTGCTCAAAAATAATGGATCAGACTTAAAAAGTATTATATTTAAATAGGAGGGAAAAAAGGAAAGATCACATTGGTTTTCATCTGCGTTGACTTTATTGTATTTCTAAGGGAAAACTTCCTATTTGCAAGAACTGCAAGCCCATCATTAGGTGCATGTGCATACACCCGCACCTACAGATACATGCAAGGCAACCTCTTTCCTAGTTGGTAGAGATTCCAGCTAGACAGCAGTAAGGCTGCCTACAGTCTTGCACAATTAAAGCCTAAATCTACATAATTAAATTTGGTCTTGTAAGTGAATCTTAAAAAAACCTGAGGATAAAGCTTTCCTAGTGTCTGTGCAAGAAGAAGTTAGTACCTCTAGTAGTCATGTCTGTAGTCTCAATACCCCCAAAAGAACTCTTGAGACTCTCAGTTTCTGCAGAATGCTGCTTACCAGATATATGTACATGGGTCTTTTACTTCTATTTGCAATATCTAGGTATCCTCAAGACAGTCCACATGACTAGTGCGTTGCAGACTGCTTCACTTCAAGAGCAGCTTGGTTTATCTTTGCTCACATGATACAGAAAAAAGTTAGTATAGAACTTCTACTAGTATGTTTCACTGTTTCCTTTCAGAGTCAATGAAGTATGCTGATGCTGAAGTCCTGTAAAGTTGGTGGAATAATCTAGGGCAAAATGAGGCAAAGAATTCTCAGCCCCAGGCAGATTTGCAGGGAAAAGCATTACAATCTAATGAATATGATTTACATACGATTACAATAATGAAGGAATAATAGAGAAAAGCAAAGTGCTTTCGTTAATGATAAATTTTAGAGTCAGTTGGAAAGGCAGAATATCTGGATTTATGGTCAGCTTGTTTTAACAAATTACATGAAAACAAATTAAAAAGGAAATGTGTAACTAAGAAAATTGGTGGATCATATCTGCACATGCATTATTTCCATGTGTTGTATAACTAAGTTTTTTTTGCAGTGAATCTATGAGTTCTCTGCCATTTACTGATTTATTCCTTTGCTTGGTGTAAGCTTGACTGTTATAAGGAGCTACATCAATACATCCTTATTCTCCAAACAATTTAACTATGTGCCACTTTAGTGAGATTCAGAATGTAACTGATTTCTTTCGTGTATAGCAAGAGTTGTACCTTGTGTTAATGTTTAAAGCTATGGAAATTTTTCATCGCATTAAGGAACTGGGCACCAAAAGGTCATCTGTGTTTACGGTGCTTCCTTTCTTTAACACCAGATTTCTGTTGTTACTGATTTGTTCATTACAAATAATAAATCATTACTGTGAGAAGGTAAACAGCCTCATTTTTTCTACAATTAGAAAAGAATAACTGTGTAGGCTGGCTTAATTTGCAGGCAGATGAATTAATAATAGAATGATACTCAGATTTTTGGCTTGATGCTTTCCATACTTGGAAACTGAGGGATCTCCAATAGTATCTCTAGTCTGCTCATTTCTACTTCCAAGCAGCTCTCGTTCTAGTATTTGACACAAGCTCTTCCCACAACTTTAAAATCACATTTTGTGTTAGGATTTAAGGTTCAAAAGATTGCAGAATGTCAGCAAATAAGAAAATTGCTGTATGTCTGTTTCACATAAATGCAACAAATTCCACAAGTAAAAAATGCCACTGTCTAGCCAGGTAAATGTTTTTACCTGTGTTTTATTATAACTGGCCACTAACTAGAAAATTACATCATACACGATGGATTCAAAAAATCAGTTTTGCACAACAATTAAAATTTCTTAGTTGTATGATAATCATAGAACCAATAGAATAATTTAGGTTGGAAAAGACCCTTAATATCATCAATTCCAACCATTAACCTAACTAGTCCACCACTAAATCATGTCCCTAAGCACTACGTCTACACATCTTTTAAATACTTGCAGGTATTTAAGACAATTATAACAATACAGGCTGAGCTTTTCTCACATGTGCACAGAGGTGCCTTAAGATTCTTCCTGCTCTAGACCTAGCAGTACTAAAAGATTATAAAATAATTTTAACTCTCAAGCCTTTAAAGGTGGTCTTATTCATGAACATGAATATGTTGAGTACCACTTTTTTTTTATTAAAATGCATTTCTACCTTTGTAGAGGCATGATACTGCTGAACTGATCATAGCTGATGTCTGTGCGAGGCCTCTGTCCAAGCTACTTTTGAGTTAAGAGGCACAGAACAGCTGCATACATATTTTCCTTTTTTTTTTTTTCCCCTCTCAGTGGGTGGCAGTACAGTTGGTTTGGACTCCTTTATTTTTTTTTAATTTATTTATTTATTTATTTCCCCTGTGACCTATTGAGTATATGCCATTGTGCACAATCTGCTTAGCTCAGCGGTCAGTCCAATGACTGATGGATGCTTGAGTTGTTTGGCTACAGAAAACCAGGAATGAGGACTGATTACAAGCTAAGCAAATCTAACCTGCTTGCCTCACACTGTGCAGTTCATCCCAGGTGCTGGCCCTGCAGTGTCATTTGCTCAGCGCTGACAAGCGGCGAGTGACGTGGAGGGCTGATTTTGGGGGCCACTGGAGCCGATGGTGTTCTGGCCTCCCGGAGGGAGTCCCGCGGGGAGGGCCAAGGCGCTTCAGCACCACGGACAGCGCCCCACTCCCCTCACTCCCGCGGCCCCGCCCCTGCCGGGCTGCAGCTGGCCAGCTGTGGCAAACGGGATCTGCTCCTGAAAAGGTGCTTTTTTTCCCTCCACAGTTTCGACGGATAAAACACATTTTGAGGACTGAGGAGAAGCTCCTTTCTCTCTGACTCTGATCAAGGTTTCACGTTTGTTTTCAAAATTAGAAGGTTGGAAATTTGGGTTTGAGGGGCAATTTGACCTGTTGTGCATGAAGGTTCTATTTGTCAAGGCAAGACCAGGCTTTTTCAAGTCTGATGGCACTGACAGCAAGGATTGTTCCTTCTTGTGACAGTAGCACTGTGCTCAGCCATTGCAACGGGTTATACAACTGCGTGCCAAAATAACAGGGAGGACATGGAGAAATTTGCCTTTCAGTGTTTCTCCTGAGATATCGTCTGTAAACTATACCAGGGCAGAGTTCATGGTTCAGAGTAATTAGTCTGTGGTCTCACAGCATTTTAAAAAATGAGATCTGAGCATATCTTATGTAGACTACATAGAATCATAGAATCGTTTAGGTTGGAAAAGACCTTTAAGATCATCCAGTCCAACCATTGACCCTACTCTACCAGGTCTGCCACTAAACCATGGCTCTAAGCACCACATCTACATGACTTTTAAACACATCTAGGGATGCTGACTCAACCACCTCCCTGGGCAGCCTCTTCCAATGTTTGATTACTCTTTCACTGAAAATTTTTTTCCTAATGTCTAACCTAAACCTCCCCCGGCGCAACTTGAACCCGTTTCCTCTTGTCCTATCACTAGTTACTTGGGAGAAGAGACCAGCTCCCATCTCACTACAACCTCCTTTCAGGTAGTTGTAGAGAGCAATAAGGTCTCCCCTCAGCCTTCTCTTCTCCAGACTAAACAATCCCAATTCCTTCAGCCGCTCCTCATAAGACATGTTCTCCAGATCCCTCACCAGCTTTGTTGCCCTTCTCTGGACACGCTCCAGCACCTCAACATCCCTCCTATACTGTGGTGCCCAAAACTGAATACGGTGCTCTATACAGGCTATCTAGCTTTTTTGCCTTTTTTTTTTTTTTTTAAATCCTCCTATCCCATTAACCATACCTAGTAACTACATGTGTACCATGCTGGATGCAATACCATTTGAAGAGGATAAACATATTTCTTATGTAATGGCAGCTCTTCTTTGGTAGCTCTAGAATCCAGGTTTCACTTTTGCATCCTCCACTTCCTCCTCTGCAGGCTTTGATGCTGCCAATAGCAGACTCTGTTCCTGGCCACTTCTAACAGGAGAAGGAGGTGAAGAAGGAGGAGGAGGAGGAATGCTTCCAGCATACTCTGTCCTCTCAAGGCAGCAGAAGCTTCTCATTGATTTAACTGTTAAATAATTCAGAAGCAACAACCATCTGTTTAAGTCAATGCCCTGTTTCATGGCTCCCCAGGGAAAAGGCAGTAGTCCAGAAAGAAACACCAAGTGTGACTTGCTGACTTTCTTACATAGAGACTATCTAACAGCTAAGGTATTTGCTCCTGCATTTTCTTTCCCTTGAGCTGGAACAGGCTAATTCAGACTTTGGTGCACCAGAGACCAATTATAAATGGATGACAATGGCCTTTCCCCGAACCAACTTCAAGGAAAGAGAAAAACTGTGAAGATCAAAAAGGTTCCGTTCCATAAAAATTATTGAGAGTTTAAAGAAAAAAAACAGATGAGGGAAATTCAGTTTCAGGGACTTTCAGGTACCTACTGCATATGTGCACATTGGATGCAATATTTTTTGCATGTGCCGACTGGCTTAGTTCTTCTGAATCTGAGTCAAATTTAAACCACTTTGACATCTGATTCACTCTATGACAATTAGAAACCAGCTTTTTTAAAGATAACATGTAATTAATGATCCAAAGTTTCGTAGAATAATAGCAATCTTAGTCCACACTGCAGAAAATGTAGTAATTCTGTATTCTTTAAAACTGATGATTGTGTGAAAAAATGATTTAGTGTGTCCTTTAAGGGTAATACAGACAACTATAATATTTGATATGCAAACATTTAAAAAGCCTCTGCACCTCTGATGTTCAAGCTACTTTTTATTTGGTTCTGACAGGACCATTACTTCATTATGTTGTGGACCCATGCCAGGACCCTCCTCTCTTTCTGCCATTCCAAATCTGAATAGGTACTTCAGGTAATTTTGCCCATTCTTGCGTTGGGAGTTCCTGCGTCTGAAATCAATTTTGAAAGACTGGAAGAAGGCAGAAACTGCTTGTGTTCAAATGCATTTTTCAGTAATGAAGAGAGAGATAAGGAGAATCATGTGTGAGAAATATAATCAGAACATAAGTAAGAAAAAACATTACTACTATTGTGATAACATTTTATAGCTTAGGGTTTAGCTAATGCTGGACCACTGCATGGGTCAATCACTAAACTGTTGGTTACAGACTGCTTTGAGTCGCACACAGGGAACCACTGCTCTTTCAAATTTTCCAAGTCTCAGCAATTCCAAATACTGCCTTTCAGGCTAAAACTCAACTCACCTAAATTAACTTGTTTAATGGGTAGCTATCTAACCTTATCTAGTAGCTTGCCTTCTGTAGTTAATGGGGAGAGACAGGCACTTCCAGAAGGCAGCTCATCACATCCTAATCCAAGGGACCAACGCAGAGGGGTTAAGTCTCATTCAAGAGATGCCTGTCTCTCTATATTGGGGACCATCCAGAACTTATATGACTGTCTTAGCTTAGAACACTTAATTTGAGAGGTATAGCACTATGCAAGATAATCCTATTTGTTTCCAGATCCATGATTTGCATGAAAGTCAAAAGGCTGAAAAGAGGGTTCCCTAAAACTGTTAAGGCACTAAACTTCAAAATGGTTCCTTTGATCTTCCTAGTAGCTTAAATCCACCTTTTCTCAGAGCTTTGGTGTTGGGGTATACGTGGTTAAATAAAGAGATACATGCCAATTCCTGTCAGCACCTGCTGCTTTCTCTGCTGTTGTAGACTGCTCCTCTTGGCAAGTGCTAGTGTCCAATCAGATTTCTAAACTATTTCTTTTGGGTCTCTTCCCTCATGGAAACTCCTCTGAAAGTTGAGGTGTTATCACCTTATCTTTCATCCAGCTTTCTTTGACCTTTGTCCCATAATCCCACAGTTTCTCTATTTCAATAAGTTTGCACACTTGTTTCCTACTTTTCTCCCAAGCTCCGTTTTTTATTGTCATCTTGATCCAGACTTTTCCATTTTGTATTTTTCTTAGTTTATATTGACTTGTCTTTGCAAATGAAGTTGGTAAAATTGTTTTCTTTTATTTTTTTGTTATATCAGGCATTCCTGTTCAGTATTCCAAAAGGCCTGGCACAGCTTCACTGTCAATGATAATGATTTCTTTACTTTTTTTCTTATTTTTTTTCAGCCTGGGGCTGACTCACTGCATATTGAGTCCATCAATGATATTGCAATTTCATGAAACAAATATTCATGCATTATAGATAACTGGTTTCCCCAAATCAGCCCATTGTATCAGAATGAATAACAGGTGATTTTATAAATCTGAAAGAATTACAAGCACTGAGAAAAATGTTAGAAAGTATTGATTTTGTTAGTGAGATTTCTTTAAATAGGAAAAAAATCACGGAATCAAGGAATTTTCAGAGTTGGAAGGGACCTCTAGACATCACCTAGTCCAACTCCCCTGCTGACGCAGGAATGCCTAGAGCACATTACTCAGGACTGCATCCAGGCAGGTCTTGAAAATCTCCAGAGAAGGGGACTCCACAACCTCCCTGGGCAGCCTGGTCCACTGCTCTGGCACCCTCACCGTAAGGAAGTTTTTTCTTGTGTTTGAATGGAACTTCCTATGCTCCAGCTTGTGCCCGGTGCCCCTCGTCCTGTCACTGGGAACCACTGAAAAGAGTCTGCCTCCATGCTCCTTCAACCCACCCTTTAGATACTTCTAAGCAAGAATAAGGTCTCCCCTCAGCCTTCTCTTCTCCAGGCTAAAGAGTCCCAGCTCTCTCAGCCTTTCCTCATAAGGGAGGTGCTCCAATCCCCCAATCATCTTTGTTGGCCTACGCTGGACTCTCTCCAGTAGTTCCCTGTCCCGCTTGAGCTGGGGAGCCCACAACTGGGCACAGTATTCCAGTTGTGGCCTCACCAGTGCCGAGTAGAGGGGGAGAATGACCTCCCTCGACCTGCTGGCCACTCTCTTCCCTATGCAGCCCAGGATTCCATTGGCCTTCCTGGCGACAAGGGCACATTGCTGGCTCATGGATAATTTACTATCTGCCAGGACCTCCACATCCTTCTCCTCAGAACTGTTTTCCAGCAGGTCCACCCCTAGCCTATATTGGTACCTAGCATTCTTCCTCCCCAGGTGCAGGACCCTACACTTGCTCTTATTGAACCTCATTAGGTTCTTCTCTGCCCAGCACTCCAGCCCGTCCAGGTCATGCTGGATGGCAGCGTGACCCTCTGGAGTGTCAGCCACTCCTCCCAGTTTGGTATCATCAGCGAACTTGCTGAGGATACACTCTGTCCCCTCCTCCAGGTCATTGATGAATAGATTGAACAAGATTGGACCGAGTACTGACCCCTTCAGGACACCACTGTTTACAGGCCTCCAACTTGACACTGCTCCATTAATCACAACCCTCTGAGTTCTGTCACACAGCCAGCTCTCAATCCACCTCGCCGTCTCCTCATCTAGCCCACACTTCCTCAGCTTCCTAATGAGGATGTTATGGGAGACAGCATCAAAAGCCTTGCTGAAGTCAAGGTAGATGATGTCTACTGCTCTCCCCTCATCCAGACAACTGCTTATAACCTCATACAAGGCTATCATCAGATTGGTCAAGCATGATTTACCCTTGGGAAATCCATGTTGACCACTTCCAATAACTTCCTGTTCATCAGTGTGTTTGGAGATGATATCCAGAACAAGTCGCTCCATTACCTTCCCAGGGACAGAGGTGAGGCTGACTGGCCTGTAGTTCCCTGGGTCCTCCTTCTTGCCCTTTTTGAAGACTGGAGTGATGTCGGCCTTCCTCCAGTCCTCAGGCACCTCTCCTGTTCCCCATGACCTTCCAAAGATGATGGAGAGTGGTCTAGCAATAACATCTACCAGCCCTCTCAGCACTGGCAGGTGCATCCCATCAGGGCTCAATGTCTCAAAATATTGCAAATTTCATACAATTTTTGATTTTGCTCTTGACAATTCTCAAAATAACAATGGTGCTTTTCTTATCACTTGAAAAATCCTAAGTCATTTCATCACAAGATTTAAATACTCCTTTGGCAGATACAGGTAATTACAGTATTTCCTAGCCTGATAGAGAAGACATTTATTTACATGGAAACAGTGATTTAACTCATTGCTAACTGCTTTCTGAATATGCATGTGTTTACAGATACCTAAAATTTCAGAGGGAAAAGTATCAGAAATAGCTAGCTTTTTAGTGAAAATTTAGGAAAAAATGAGTTAAGGTAAGGATTGGTTGTCACAGTGTTTGTTATCTAGCTGCTATTGTCAAGACAATGGCGTTAATATGGAGTCTCACTAAAATAGGTTTATTTTTCATGCAATTTTTCAGTCTAATGTTATGGTCTTTCAACCCATAATGACATAAATGGGGCTTCATGTTTGAAAGAAGTATCCACTTAGACATGGAACCAAACAGCTGCAACTTGTTTTGAATTGCATGCATCTACTTACTGACTTACCTCTATTTTCTATTTGAAGCATACATTTTCTTCTAATGTGTGCACCGCATAGTCAAAATGCTAAGAACTCATTTTGAAACAGAGAAATAATCTGATTTATTCCAGTCTTGCCACAAATAATTTAACTTAATTTCCTTTGTATCCATGTATCATTGAGACATTGGTCCTGAGAAGCCCTAAAATACTTTGGATCAACTTTTTGATCTGTTGAGAAGATCTTCATCTAAGGGCCCTGACAACAGCTTTGTGTTGTTAATTTTGGATGATATTTGTAGTAGGAAAAAACAAGGTGAGCAAAAGTATTCCACCTGCAAGTGAAGGCATTTTTACAGCTATAACCGAGGTAAATGTGTCTAGATTAGACACCAACACCACAGAAGTCACTGCAATATTGCTGGGCAGCCACTGAAAGGGTGCCCTGATCAGTATGTTGGCCATTGCAGGAATACTAGCCGTGGCATTCTTGCCATGGAAGCAAAGTCAGCAAAACAGCTTTATGGTTGGCTTATATCTTCACAGAAAAGATAGCTGTGATGCTTGGTGCTAAAATCTCTGCACATGAGTTATGCCAGGCTGGATGGGAACAAGCACATCTCTTTTCAGCTCTACTTTTCCCTGTCTTGATGCTGAAGAAAAATTTCATACAGTTATAATCTTTAAGAGATAAAGTGGGAAGGGTGGGGAGTCAGGTTGTTTCTGTGCAGCCAGTCTCCTTGCAAGACTGTCACAGATTCTGGGAATCTTTTCAGCAGGAAGACTGTGGAGAAGTGTAGGGATTATGGTGGATCAGCTTCTCTTGCTCTAGTCCATTGGTCCAACACTGGGACATCCAACATGTTCCAAAATAGTGTAATTCCCACGGTGAGGGGTCCTGTCCATCAGGGTGCTGAGCAATACCCCCCAGACCAGGAGCATCTGCTTAGTCTTGACTTCTAAATCTGATTTAAAAATTCCCATCATTTTCAATGGCTTTTTGAACAGGTTTAGAAGATCAGTAAACCTAATTATACTTTGTTAACATGATAGTGACTTAGAATAATAGAATCATGGAATGGTTAAAGTTGGAAAGGACCTTAAAGATCATCTAGTTCCAACCCCCCTGCCATGGGCAGGGACACCTTCCACTAGACCAGGTTGCTGAAAGCCTCATCGAACCTGGCCTTGAACACTTCCAGGTATGGGGCACCCACAATTTCTCTGGGCAGCCTATTCTGGTGTCTCACCACCCTCATAGTGAAAAATTTCTTCCTGAGATCTAATCTGAATCTACCCTCTTCCAGTTTGAAGCCATTATCCTCATCCTATCACTCCCTGATAAAGAGTTCCTCCCCATCTTTCCTGTAGGCCCCCTTTAAGTACTGGAAGGCTGCTATAAGGTCTCCCTGGAGCCTTCTCTTCTCTAGGCTAAACAACCTCAACTCTCTCAGCTGTCCTCTAAAGGAGGTGCTTATCTTCGTGGCTCTCCCCTGGACCTGCTGGAGCAGGTGACCATTCCTTGAGAATAATTATTTCAGTTATGTGAATTCAGTGATTAATGAAAACCTGATTTTCTCTTTGGCAATCATTGGAAAGAGTTAATTTCAGTTCTGCCATTTTTCCTTTTTTTTTTCATTTTAAAATGGCTTTATTTTTCTTGACAAAATCAAAATTAATAAAAAGGTACTCTTATGTGAACTGCTTATCTTTCGGAAAGCATGCACTCCAGAAAACATCCACCTAAACTCAGCAACTAAGTTAAATTACACAGACAGCTCAGATGAAGGATCCTACTTTTTCTTTTCTAGTGTCCCGCATTAAAAGCCTGTGTTTATTTCTCAGAAAGATGAAAGAAGTGTTCAATAATAAAATAGATTTCGGACTACTGAAATCCTTTAATCAGCTGCTTATACTAGTATCATTAACTTTCTCTTCTAGGAAAAGCCAGAATAAGCATTTTTAAAAGCAGGGTTCCCATTTGCACAGAATGTAATAAATCTGTATCAGAGTACTCCTGGGCACCAGAGTTGCTTGGAAACAAATGGACATGATTCATTGCCATTTATTAACAGGCAAGACAGAGTTCTCCAGAAGAAGTTTAGTCAAGTTTGAGAAAAAAATGCTTATGAGCTCATTCCTGTTCAGGAAGTGGTAATACATTAAATCTGTCCTTTAGAATCTGCTTATCTTTAATATATACTTGCTCTCATTGTTTCCCTGTAAAAACTACATGTTTCTCAAATTATACTTTTGGCTGAGGTTTTTCAAAAGAAGGCTATTTTTCTCCTCTGCCTACAAGATTCTAGTTGCTTTCTGTTGCCATCTGCAGTCAGAGGTAAATGAAGGAAACAGAAGTAATTTAGCAATTTCAATACGATTTAAAAAACATTAAAAATACCCATATCTTTTTGAGTTCTAATTTGCTGCTTCTTTGGCCAGTTTTAGCACAACTTCAGTTATCCTGCTTTGTACTCAAAGGGTTAAGAGAAACCAGAGCATATTGGTACATAGTGGTAATCTGAAGGCATAAAAATTTCTCACATTTCATTTATATTGGTTTTATCAGTAGGATATGAACAGCTTTAAGATTTAAAACTAAGTTCAGGGTTCATCACACCTATCTTTGTTCATCTTAAAGTTCAGTACCTATCTTACGCTTTTTGTCTAGACTCCTTCTAATGGGCAAGGCCTTCCTTATAATGTTTAATCCCATTTGGGATGGTAGAATGAATAAATTCCTAGAAATACATATCATGGGATTTGAACTTAAGTTGAACAGGTTGGTTGCACTCTGGTTTTTTTGATATGTATGAGTAATTCCCATTAATAACAACAAGAATACAATGCATGAACTGAATATGTTGTTCATTTGATTCATGCAACTATTTTATTATTTCCCTGTAATTTAATACTACATGCCAAAATCATTAAAATTATATATGATAGTGTGCTGCGTTGACCTTGGCTGGATGGCAGGTGCCTGCCAAGCTGCTCTATTATTTGCCTCCTCAGCAGAACTGGAAGGGGAAAGAAAATAAGATGGAAAACAACTTGTGGGTCAGGATAAAGGTAGTTTAATAAAGCAAAAGCAAAGGCAGTGCACAGGAGTGAAGGAAAACAAAAGATTTATTCTCTACTTCCCATCAGCAGATCATGTCCAGCCACTTCCAGGGAAGTAGGGCTTCAGTATGCGTAGCGGTTGCTCTGAAAGACAAATGTCGTAATTACAAATGCAACCCGCCCCCCCTCCCCTTTCTCTTAACTTTAATTGCTGAGCAGATGTCATATGGTATGGAATACCCCTTTGGTTAGTTTGGGTCAGCTGTCCTGGCTATGTCCCCTCTCAAGTTCTTGCCCACCCCAGAGCCTACTAGTGCTGTGCCTTGATGCTGTGCAAGCGCTGCTCAGCAGCAGCCAATACACTGATGTATTATCAACACCTTTTCTAGCTACCAATACAAAGCACAGCACCATGAGGGCTGCTGTGGGGAAAATTAATTCCATCTCAGCCAGATCCAATACGGATAGATAACAAGTATGGAAACCCTAGAGAAGCTCAATCCTATAAAGAGGATGAGTGAGAATTCAGAGAGTTTTTAATCTCAATAGCTTCTCACAATAAAGGGTTAAGTCACCAAAATTATTCTTAGCAGGAAATGGTCAGCATCATTGTTTACTCTTTTCTTCACCTTTAGAGAGTATCAAGACAAACAAAATCTGTGGCAGCGGTTCAAAACCCAGTCAACATATAAGTTAAGTCAATAAACAAATGTTAAAAGTGGTTTAAATATAGAAGTATATTTCTTTGGGCTCTAACTACTGATTTTGGAAAACAAGGAAATTATAGTGCTCTTGATTCTTGATGGTGTAGCTTGATGATGTGACACTTTTTAAACCTCAAACATTTCTTTGAGAAACCTCTTTCATTTATATCTTTATTCTTTATCATTTTTAGAAAGAATTTAAATTGCTTTCAGTAGTGAGTTAAGCTTGGCTGGCTGCCAGGCATCCGCCAAGCTGCTCTCTCACTCCCCCGTCCTCAGGAAGACAGAGGGAGAAAATGAGATTAAAAAGCTCATGGGTAGAGATAAGGACAGGGAGATTGCTCACCAGTTATTGTCACAGGCAAAACAGACTTGACATGGGTAAAGTTAATTAAATTAATTGCCAATTAATGACAGAGTAGGATAGTGAGAAAGAAAATAAAATTAAAAACATCTTTTCCCCACCTCCCCTTCTTCCCAGGCTCAACTTCATTCCTTCATTCCCAACTCTTCTACCTTGTCCTCCCATAGGGAGCAGGGGGGCAGGGAACTGGGGTTGCGGTCAGTTCATAATATTTTGTCTCTGACATTCCTTCCTCCTCACATTCTTCCTGTGCTCCAGCCTGAGGTCCCTTCCACGGGATACAGTCCTTCATGAACTGTTCCAACGTGGGTTCTCCTCATGAGCTGCAGCTCTTCAAGACCTGCTTCAGCATGAGTCCTTTCCATAGGGTACGGTCCTTAAGAATGGACTGCTCCAGCTTGTGTCCCCCACAGGCCACAGTTCCTGCCAGGAGCCTGCTTCTGTGTGGGCTCCTCTCCGTGGGTTGCAGCTTCCTTCAGGGTGTATCCACCTACTTCAGCGTAGTGTCCTCCATGATCTGCAGTGTGAATATCTGCTCCACTGTTGTCCTCCATGGGCAGCAGGGAGACAGCCTGCATCACCATAGTCTTCTCCATGGGCTGCAGGGGAATCTTTGCTTCAGTGCCTGGAGCAGCTCCTCCTGCTCCTTATTCTCTGACCTTGGTTTCTGCAAAGATGTTTCTCTCACATTTTCTCACTCCTCTCTCTCACACCTGCTGCATATAATTTTTGCGCTTTATTAAATATGTTGTCACAGAGGTGCCACCAGTGTCATTTATGGGTTCAGCTTTGGCCAGCAGCAGGTCTGTCTTGGAGGTGCCTGGAACTGGTACTGTCCAACATGGGGGTGGCTAGTCTCTTCTCACAACAGCTGCTCCTGCTGTTCCCCCCCACCACTGCCAACACGTGGACACATAAACTAAATACACCTTCTAGTATTATAAGGTTCTTGTGCTGCTTTGCCTGGAAGATAACAACCGTAGCTGAATACCTCTAAACTGTTAGATGGAAGTATTTTTCTGTATTAGAAAGACAGAAGGATTGATTATACCAGTTGTCTCATTGCATACTGGAGAATATAGGAGCGGATTTGGCATCTGCTTTGAGAAACTTAAAGGTTAATATTGCCTACTGGTTTTTTTGAGTGTACAGAATGATTTTGAACAGCTCTGAATGAGGATTGTAAAATGATTTATTGCCTTCTGTCTGCACAAAAAAAAATATCTCTCTTCTCTGGAGATCATCACATTCTTTTTGAATGTCAGAAAGTTCCATAAATAAACTTTAAGAAGGTGATAAGTGTTATTACTCAGCAGGTAATGTTCTGGACTGCCATACTGTAGTACTGGTAGATATGAGCTGATGTCCATGTGCAACTGCATTTTTAACTAATGACGGGGACTTGCAGCTGAGCTGTAACAAATCTTAAAGAGTTCAAAATAGGTGTCATCAGCTTATTTCTATGGTATATCTAAACACAAGTGTAAACAAAGAAGCCATTTGTGTCAAACTGATCCTAAGATCTTTTACGGGACAAATCTGTCTTACATTTTTAGTTTGATCTTCTAAAAGAATACACGTTTTAAGTGCATGCTGGATTGTAACATAGCTAGTAAACATCAGTGCTGGTGCTGATCTTACTTAGCATCACTTGTCTTCCTCATGATTTTGGTATTCTTTGTCTGTCTGCAAAGATACCAATTCCTTTCTTGCTGTAGTCTCTGTTATCTGGGCAATCATGTGAACGTTGCAGATTAGTGATTTGAATGTAGTGAAAAGTTAAGTGTATTTGGTTTCTATGAGAATGTTTTTAGACAAATTTATCATCTGGCAGGTGAAAGAACATCTTATTCTCATTTTGTATGGTTAAAAAGTGCAGTCTTCCTGGAATGATACCGTAACATTTGACAGCTAAAAATCAACAAACAAAAATTAATTAAAAAAAAAAAATGAGCAATTCGTTTGTGGTTGGGGTTTTTTTCTCTTGGATATGGCTACCTGCATCCTTATCATCCCATACAGTCCTATCTGCTAAATACCCCCTTACATAATATGAAATAAATATTTACTGCTTCCTCAAATTTGCAACCCAGCGGTGATTTGTTGTAAACAGAAGTGACACATTTTGAAGTGTGATGCTCTGTAAACTCATTGAAAGGAAGCACATTTGGGGTTATCATGGAATTTTGATTATCTGCCTTCTGCAGTATGCTGCATGATTCCCATGTTTGCAAATGTTTTCATTAGTAATAAAATAATCAGAGCTTCTTTTACACAACTCATTCCTATTAATCCAAGTCTTTTGTTACATCTTAAACTCTCATTACAATTTACAACTAAATCTAACTATATAAAATTATCTTTACTCCCACTACTTCTTGCTGAGTGAGTTTTGATGTGTTATATAGCCTAATCTCCTTCTGGGAAGATTTTGCTAACTGTAGGCATGTTAGAGGTAGAAAGATCCATGAGTCAGTGCACCTATATAGAGAGAATGAGGGTTCAGTGTAAGAAAGGGTAGAACTTGATTTATTATTAGCAAATGTTCTATCCAGTAACATCATAAGGTGTATTAAGCATAGTGTATACATTTAATGTCTTCAAGCAGGTGTTCCGTTGCAGTGATACTGAGATATATATATATACAGACCATCCAATCACTTGATCTTGTCTTATGCTTTATGTACGTAAAATAAACATATACTTACTTTCATTTGTACAATTCATGGTAGAATCTAAGATATTGAAAGGATGTTTCTCCCATCCTTGACCAAATCCTGTAAGCCCATAAATAGGAGTAAAACCAGTGACAAGAGCAATGGGCTGAGAGACATTCTTAATCATACAGATCTTATAGATAAACTTATTTTGGACTATTATAATTCAAAATAAACATCACATTTCAAGCACAGGAAACTATTAAGTCAGCCATGCTGATACAAGTGATATGAACCGTGGGACCATGCAGTATCTGTCATTCTTACACAATGTGCTATGTAAACAAGAGTGATAAAACTGGGCCGAACAGGATAGTCAATGAGTATGAACAAACTTTGGAAAGAACAGTATTCCTGATAAATGAGTGGAAAGATTCAGCAGGGGAATAAATTACACAATCACTTATAGACCATTCCCCACTTCCGCCCAGGCTCTATAGCTATGGAGCTTGTACTCCTTTTCTAGAAAAACATATAAGCTTGTGCATGGCTTTTGTATAGCCTCCTTCTCTTTTTGTCAATGTAGCTGATTGTGGTGAAGTGGAATTTGCCAGTAAAACTTCAGCTTTTGAAGTTTCAACATTTTAATTTGCTGTTGAAAACCTTGAGAGAATTTCTGTTTAATTCCTCTAGTAGAATTCCAGCAGGAAGGAAATTTTACTCCTACCTGATTCATAGTAAAGTGTATTCAAGACCAAGAGCTGTATTAGAAATTTAGAGATATCAGCAGAAGATAGAGAAAAAGAAAAAAAACCCAAAATACTTGGAGCTTTATTCATACAAAATGGGGTATAGAAAAGAGAAATCTGTGTTTAAAGGAAAGCTAGAAAAGGCCAAATTTTCTGTTGTAGTACTAACAAATCCTGGGATAAGATGGGGACATCATTGAAGGGTGGTTTATGGGAAAGCATAAGTGGGCGCCTCACAATACCCCTCAAGGTCCTTCAAGTAGAGCCATGGCTACAGCCACAGAATACTGCAAGAAAAGGGAGAAGCTAATCAATGTATCATATCAAAGACTGTATCCTTACAAGCTGGAAAGCTGCCCGGCAGAAGAGGATCTGGCGGTGTTGGTCAGTGCCTGCTGAATGAGCCAGCAGTGTGCCCAGGTGGCCAAGAAGACCAACAGCATCCTGGCCTGTAGCAGGAACACTGTAGCAAGAAGGACTACGGAAATTATTGTCTGCCCTGTACTCAGCACTGATGAGGCTGCACGTCAAATATTGTATTCAGTTTTGGACCCCTCACTACAAGAAAGATATTGAGGTGCTGGAACACATCCAAAGAAGAGCAATGAAGCTGGTGAAGGGTCTCAAGCACAAGTCTTATGAGAAGCGGCTGAGAGGACTGAGGTTGTTTAGCCTGGAGAAAAAGAGGCTGAGAGGAGACTTTATCGCTCTCTACAACTACCTGAAAGGAAGTTGTAGTGGTGTGGGGGTCAGTGTCTTCTCCCAAGTAACAAGTGATAGAACAGGAGGAAACGGCCTCAAGTTGTGCCAGGGGAGGTTTAGATTGGATATTAAGAAAATTTCTTCACTGAAGGGTTGTCAAGCATTGGAACAGGCTGCCCAGGGAAGTGGTGGAACCACTATCCCTGGAGGTATTTAAAAGACATGTAGACATGGTGCTTAGGGACATGGTTTAGTGGTGGTTTTGGCAGTACTCGGTTAATGGTTGGGCTCAATGATCTTGAAGGTCTTTTTCAACATAAATCACTCTATGAAAGACCATCAATTTAAAAATGAACTCAAGTGCTGGTGAGGCCACAGCTTGAGTACTGTGTTCAGTTTTGGGCACCACAGTATAGGAGGGACATTGAGGTGCTGAAGCGTGTCCAGAGAAGGGCAACAAAGCTGGTGAGGAGTCTGGGGAACATGCCTTATGAGGAGCAGCTGAATGAATTAGGATTGTTTAGTCTGGAGAAGAGAAGGCTGAGGGGAGACCTTATTGCTCTCTACAACTACCTGAAAGGAGGTTGTAGTGAGATGGGAGCTGGTCTCTTCTCCCAAGTAACTAGCCATAGGACAAGAGGAAACGGGTTCAAGTTGCGCCAGGGGAGGTTTAGGCTGGACATTAGGAAAAAAATTTTCACTGAAAGAGTAATCAAACATTGGAAGAGGCTGCCCAGGGAGGTGGTTGAGTCACCATCCCTAGATGTGTTTAAAAGTCATGTAGATGTGGTGCTTAGAGCCATGGTTTAGTGGCAGACCTGGTAGAGTAAGGTCAATGGTTGGACTGGAAGATCTTAAAGGTCTTTTCCAACCTAAACGATTCTATGATTCTATGATTTACCTTGGGAATCTCATAGTTGTACAGATAAGAATATAAGGATATACAACTGCATTTTAAGAAAGTTACTGAAAAATAGAAAAGATTTCCAGAGAATCAGTATTAATTAAACCACACACAGTAATTTCTAGGAGGTGTTGAGTAGTAATTTATTACCTTAAGTGGGATTCTTTCCCATATCTAAAGTGGACTAGCTATATTTGAACTATACATCTCATAATCCATTAATAGACAGTGGAAAGAAACAGGCACTTTTGGGGCTGGTGCTTGCAGTAGATGCATATGTCAGGGAGCAGCAAAAGCAAGGCTGCTCCAGGAAGGAGGATGAGCCAGGAGGAAAGGGTGGCCCCAGCACAGGCAGGCAGAGACACCGTGAAAGTGCAGTCCCACAGCACCCAGGCAGGACCACAGTGGTGGCAGGGACACAGTCCATCAACAATTCAGTGATCATCAGACAAGGTGAGGTAAAAAGTCACATCCAGGTCCATTTAGGAAGTCCAGTCAGCATGTCAGGACAGCAGTAGACAGGGCCAGAGAAAGGAGTGACAGAAAACTATGAGGGTCATTCTCTTACACTGTGTGATCTGTGAGGCTAACAGACTCAGGCTACACCTAGCTTTGATAGGTTTGTCCTGCTAAAATTTTGATGCAAGGAACAGGAATAGATCTGAGATGTTTCCTTAAGCCCTAATTAATTGTCAGGTATCTTCAAATATGCATGAATTTAGAGTAATTTGATCCTCAACCTTGAAATACACATATTCCTCATTAGTGGAAGCATAGCTGTTATCTGAATGTACAAGGTTTGTTGGATGAATTTGGCAAAGTGGTATTTAAACTGAATATCTTTTCAAGACAGGAAGAGTTCAGGTAGCATGGAGCCTAATAAGGGTTATCTTTAAAATGTTTCGTTTACCCTGTTAGATGGAAAAATGTATTTCATTCTGTTTTTTCAATAAACTTGCTTGTCCCTACTTTATCCTCAAAGGTAGGATTACAGAAGGAGGACACCCCCAAGAAAAGGGCAATTGGCCCATCACACATTCCTGCACTGATATGCTCATATCTCCCAGTGGTGAAGAAAGGCCACCAAGTTCTCTGCATAAGCTGCAGGGTGCAGGAGAACAGGTGCCAGCACAGGAATGGGAAGGAGTGCACCTGGCCAGCTGAGGTGCCCCATGCTCTTAACATACGTCGGGGCAGGGAGTTGGAAGGAGATGAGTCCCTGGTGGGAGCTGTTGCAGTTGTCACAAGGAGGAGCAGTACTGGGGCTGTTTTAAACCTCTCTCCTTCCTACTTTGGCTTTTATTTAGACCCACCCAAACAACTCATCCATTTTCTGGCCTTTGTTTCTGCCATAAAGGAACTTGAGTCAAGCTTTCCATATTAAGAATGCAGTCAATATTATATCTTATTTAGAGAGCATTAGAGGCAGAGAAGCCCAGTAGCTTTGGCTAGAACAGGTTTCTCAGCTTCTGTGGGAATGAAATAAGGCTCTATTAGAAATGGCTCTGAAACATAAGGACTTGCGGAGAGGACATTTTCTTTGCGTTGGATTTATAACCACTTTAGAGAATGCTGCAATAAGAATGTGTTATCATCTGTTTTAGTTCACTAGGTCCAAACTAGCTCTGATATTAAAATACTTTTTAAAGAAAATAAACCTAGAGGATATAGTAGATGAATGGAAGTTGACATTTGCTGGCCATAATAATAAAATCAAAATACTGGGAGAAAGGAGAGGAGATTCACAAATACTTCTGGTAGAGCATATGCAGCTCACAATTTAATGAAAATCAAGGATAATCTGAAAGCTATTTGTTTTAGTCTCTTACTGTCTATAGAGTTTGATGAATATTATTGGAAAATACTGACTGCAAGGGTCACATATTAGGTTACTCTGAATGAAGACATAGAATGAGGTACATGTAGGTGCAAGGGTCTCTCAGGAGACCTTGGGTGATTACAAATGATGCATTGAAAGTCAAAAAGGGGACTCAAGAAGAAAAAAAAACCTATAAGAAGAAGGTAAGAGATGGATAAAAGTCAAAGAAATGCACCATTAATTTTATTCTTTCACCCTCTTAAACCTAAAATTGAAGGTACACTGCTACTGTATCAACCCTGCAAAGCATCTGCTTTCCTACTCTTCACACTGCAGGAAGTTTTGTATCCAGAACTGAATTATTTCAGCTGCACTGACATTAAATTTCAGTTCCCAATCAAATATTTTTATGGAGAGGTGAAGCTTCATTCCTCCATTTGGCCCTTTTCCACAAGATTTGTCCTATACCAACTGTGTTAAGGAAATCCCAGCATGCCCTGTATCCTGAAAGGTGGGACACTTCTCTCTTTATTAATGAATATAGGAGAAAACTCTGAAGGACCTTTCAGAAGGTTCTTTGGTTGTTCATGGCAAAACATTTTCCATGCCACAGCTACTTTCTGTGTCTGAAGACAATCAGTATTTAATTATTGGTACTGGTTTTAGAGAAGACTATGTAAGTAGATGGACAAATTGATTTGCATTGGTGAAACTACAGTTCAGCTACATTAAAATTGCCTTAAAAATCTGGAATTAAACCAAGACTGTCATGGGATATTTTACCTCTTTATGGGATTCCATTAGAAAGACACTGTTTTTCTTGAATTTGAATAGTTCAAAAACTATTTTCTGATGTAAAGCTGTACAGGATATTTTCATAATGTTCAGTGACAAATGAAATACATATTCCAGGCATGTTACAGTGTAAAAATCACTACATATTATCCTTTATTATTGCTTGTCTGGATAAACCATGTATTCAAAGATACCCAATATGTACTGAGACTGTGCTCCTCTATCACTTAAGATATAAGTGAAAAAGATGCATGCAATTTTGTTTTGTCATGTGGTCTCTTTGTAATTACTAATAAAGTGTTGTTTATTTTTTCTCAGAGTTGAATGAATAAACACTTCTGTTCAGATTTCTGTATTTCACTGACATACCACTGATATGCATAATGCATATGCAACGTGCATTATAATCTGTATTTGAGTGGTAGATGTTTCGTGATATTAATCTACTTCTTTTGAATAAGAAGCCTTGCAATGTGTACCGTACCTAATCAGGAAACATATGAATAGCAGTTTAAAAAATTGCCAGTCGGGAGGGTTCCTATCTGCCTCAAATATATTACCTATCCATATAGTCAAGAAAAAAATAGGAAAATAATATTTTGTGCCTCTCTCAACTGCTTCAGTCTTCTTGCCCTAATTTGCAGTAGACAAATGGAATGGGACCATTCTTTGTCTAGTTATATCGTAGAAAAAGGCAGCACAGATTTGTGACCGGACTGATGGAACTGTGACCTTGCTAGCATTGTGCTTGTGAATGGATTACAGTGGTAAGGAATAGGAAAATGTTTGCATTCCCACCCTTCATCTTTTATTGACACAGAGACTGTTCACAGCTCTCAAAACTGTTCACAACATGTTGAGGCTTGCAACTCCAGACTGAAAACATTAGTTATTTTTTTATATTTAGATCACTCCCGAAATCCTGATGGGTTTTCACTTGCATAAAAATTCTGAAGAACAATCTAAATAATTTGTTTTCAAGTATATCCAGTTGCATTCTGCCAGCCTGAATTTTGTGCAGCCACTTCACAGTGAAGTCACCAGCCCCAGCCCCTCTGCAGTCAGTTGTCCGCGCAAAGATCACAAGCTACCATTTTATACCAGCAGGTCGAGAGTGCACATGGGCAAGCCACACCACTGAGGCATTGTCTCAGATGATAACCCTGGCAGCAAGTGTTGTTTAGTCAGGTGATGCCATAGTAGTCGTACCAGAAGACGATAGCAATTTGTACTTCAGAATTCAGAGGATCAACACATGGCTGGATGAAGTTTCTATCTTGGATATCCAGATATCAATGCCGTAAGAAAGTGCTTCAGTATTTTCTTTTGTTTCCACTTAATGCATACTTATAATCATTAAAAATACTATAAATAAGTGATTTGTCTTTAAATAGAAATGAATGTTGGAGTTGAGAGCTGACATTTAGGAGCTCTGGGAAATACTGCTAGGTGAGTAGCTGGGTGGAAAACACTTTTTTATCCTGTATATTTTTGACAATTTGTGTTTATCTGACCTCTCCAAAAAGTATGTAAATTAATTTTGACATTTTTTTATAACTCAACATCCTCGGGAAACAGAATTTAAGTTAACTTAGATATTTTGTTTCAAACACTGTGAGAATTCATTTTTTTGTGTTAAAAAATATGTTGTTGTAATTAACTTATAGTTATGCTCCTACGATCTTACATCATGTAATTCTAAATAGGAAGTTCTTAATGGAAATTTTGAACTGAAAAATTGTCAGTTTAAATTTCACCCATTTCCAAATCTTTGTTAAAAACAAAAAAAAGAAATCTTCCCCATGAGAAAATTGTGAATTTCTGCAGATGGAAAATGTTTCACTGCAATAAAACCCAAACTGCTTATAACAGTCAGTCTTTGTTTTATATTCCTTAAGAACAGCAGCACTTTGTAGGACCTTTAAAAGTTAATGTTTCAAATGGTACCAAATGTTCTTTTCTATCCATTTTATTTTCAGCCAGGGTGTAAATAAACAGTGTTTGCAATATCTTCTTAATCAGTACCCTCATATCCCAGTGGATTCGACCCTTCTATCAAGTTGATTCCCTGCTGTAGAAAATTCTGCTTATTTGTACCATTACAATAGCCAGGAAATTAATGGAATTCAGATCTCCTATGTTCATCTTCTAAGCCTACAATACTAACTTTACCATACTCAATAAAAAAAGAAGACAACCCATTTATCATCCCCTGAGATCTCTTTCTGGCAACCAAGTTCTTATATTAATAAATACAGCAAAATGCATTTGTTTCATGTCAGTGCTGTCATAATACAATTGTTTTGCTGAGCACGTTGTGCAGTTTGCACACTGGACCTTTGGTTCCTATTTCATTCCTTGTCTGTCTTCATTGTTGTCTAGTGCTGAGCTCCATAGACAAGTGTGCCCCTGCCTCCAAAGAAAAAGAGCTCTAAGGAATTGAATGGCAGGCCAAAGTCTGCTGTCAAAATATTTTTTCCTCATGCTCCATCCTTATTACAGACGTACAAGGTTCAGATTCAGTCTTAGCTCTGGATTGCCCTTGAAGTCCAAGTGTAGGTTCAACTGCCTGTTCATGGAGCAGGTCATTCTGATCAAGTCTCGTACAAAAGGGGCAAAGCATGCATAGATCTATCCTGGAGCACCTATCCTGTCCTGGGGTTTTCCTAAGCCAAATATACAACTTTTGAGGTGAAAATCAATTCAAACAAACAGGTAATAATATAGATGGAAAATGACTGGAAGACAGTGGCTCACTCTCATGCCCGCTTTTAATTTTGTGCAGACAAGGCCAATTTGTCAGTGCAGTCAGTGCTTCAAAACATGTCTGAACGTAAAGCTCTTCCACATTCAACACTCCTTCCTCTATTCTGATGGGGCCTAAGAAAGGAATTTTGCTCTTCAGTCCTTAGATTCAGAGATTGATTGTCATTCGTCATAAAGCACTCCAGCTTTGATTCAGCTGCTTGGAAAGCTCTTATGAGCTCTCATGATAATTTCAGTGATCCCGCTGAAGGTCCACGAGGACTGTTAAGCTGACCTTCCCTATTAATAAGAGAGATGCTGGGGAGTCCACACGGACTGCTGGGTAGCGTTACACTGAGGCTGTGTTTGAGAAGGTGGCTACATTTTGGACTGGCTGGAGGTTCTGGAAGGTTAAAATCTCAGATTCAATAAACTTCAGAAATCCAGTGGTCTATCATAGTATGACAATTTAGTGAACATTATACTTGGCCCATTATGCAAAAAAAAATCTTTTTTTTGAAAGGTGAAAAGACATTAATGATTAATACCCTAGAAAATGAGCTGTTGAGAAGCTGTCATGACAAAAAGTAGCGTGCCCTTTTTTACCAACTACTCTAGCAAGGGGGAACGGCTGTGGTTAATGATGTGGAAAGCAGTTCTTAGTATCTCAGCATCACTGCCTTGGCTGTCAAAATAACTATTCATTTCCGTGGCTTGAAATGGACTCTGTACAGCTGTTTCATGAAAGTGCTTTGAAAGCCAAGCATTGTTGCCGTGTGGGTTTATGGAACTCACATGGTACCTTCAAAGAATTATATGAATTTGAACTGCATGAAGCCCTAACTAGAGTGAACACGATGATTTAGATAATTCCTGATGGTCTCCTATGGAAAATAAGACATTGCATACATTATTGTACAATAAAATCATCCAGGTACTTCTATTCTTTAAGCATTCATCTGCAACAGAGCAGTTTTCCTTTTAAGCACTGCTCTACACTAAGACTGACGATTTGGATGTGATTGCAATGTACTGATCTTTAATGCTATAATTGGCATATGGTACTTTGTGGTCCTGTAATAGGCCTGCATGACACTGGAAGTGAATAGTGACAATGGATATCCCATGGAAACTCAGTAACCTACCTATGCTATGCTGGATGCTGCTCCCACCAAAATCAATGGCAGTATTTCCAATTATATCAATATGAGCAGTATTCTGTCTGTCTGTGTGGGAATAAAAACCAGAGGCAAAGAAGAAAGGACCTGCATGAATCACACACAAATTAGCTTCTCAGTGTTTGATTTTAATAAAAGGTTGTTGGAAAAGGGGAAGAAATTTAAGATTAGGAATGTAATTTAACCTTGGTTAAGCTGTTCTTGTCAGTATAATTTCATCACATGAACTTCCTTTTGTGATAAAACAATAGAAACATTAACAATTGTCCTGTCTGAGGTCTACCTTCCTCTCCCTCCAGAGTGTCTGGCTCAACAGGGCTTGTGGGCTTCAGTCTCTGGCCTTGTGAAAAGCTACCCAGTGCCTCTGTGTTCATTGCTGCTGCTGTGTGAGTTGGACCTGTGATCGGCTCCCACCCCATGCTGACAAACATCGTCATCTGCCTGTGGCGGCTCCGCCTGCAATCCTCATTACCAGAGATCTGCCTGGTCTGCTTTGTGGATGACTTTTCCTCATTAAGATACTTCCCCTTTCTTCCCTGCTCTCTCCAAACTCTCCTCTTCTCAGACTCGCAAATCTAGATACTCTCTCGCATAGTCAATTATTATCTGTTTTCAACATTCAGTTCATATTCTTTTATTGCAGTGATCTTCTGTCTGCTCTTGGTATCTACCTCCTATCTGGATCGACTGTCATTTTTAATGGAGCACCTTTCAGGAATACAGAAGAGTTTACATGTGGGACAGGACCACCTGCAAACTTAAAGGTTTCCAAACCTATGCTAAGCTGGTCTCTCTAATCTTTGTCAAATTCTCACCTTGTGCTAAATTCATGCAAAATGAAATTAAATGAAGTAAAAATCAAGCCACTGTTAGGATTCGAGCCACACTTATCTTTTTGCAACTTACTGTCAAAATTCCTTAAAAGCCACCTTCAAACTAAAGCTTTGTGTCAAATTTTCGTAGCTCCTGTTTGTGACACTGATTGCTCAAAATACCATGATAGGAAGTTCAAAAATGGGAGATGGCAGATGTGCATGAATGCAGGAACACAGAACAGATGAGATTTTCATGAAGAACAAGACAATTCAAATGTAACTCTAGTGCATCAAAATGAAAATTCTAACACAAAATGAATAGACCAAAAGATCAGAAATTCATGAGTTTTATTTTCTTACTTTCCTAGCTGTTTAAGTGTAGCGCTTTAGAAAGTTCTAGTGCTATCAGGCATGAAGTATTATTAAAGCACAAAGCAACTACTTATTCTTAACTTTGAAGTGCTTATAACGTACTGTAGACTTAAGAACATACTAGATATGAAATATGGGATAATATTTTTTTAAAGACAAAGTAAAAATAGGTGTAATACTTTTATTTCATAATAGATTCCTAAATTATACTATAAATTTTATGTATTCTGCCTTGTGAGCAATTCAAATATTTGACTATCAAACTGAAAAAAGGAAGAAGAAAGAAAAGGAGTCATGGGAATGATAAATTTTTATATGAACTGTGTGAAGCCTCCATTTTAAAATAATAATGTGACTTTAGAGCTTTTTTTGTACTTATTAAGAAATTACAGATTAAAGCAACCACAATAAAGTCACTATGTTTAACATCATTTATACAATGTTGTGTTACATTAAAAACAGTTATGCTTCTTTATGAAATTAAATGAAAAGAAATGTTCATCCAAAACACAGAGGTGTATGTTGTTGTTCAAACCAAAGGCATGCACAGGCAAAGGACTTTTCTGCATACTTATGGAGGGTTTTGCCTTGTTTTGGAAGAAAGTGTCTATTATTGCAGTTACAGAATTTCATTCTGGGATGAAATGATTTCTTATATTTTTCCTGAATGCACTGTCATAGCTTTTTCTGTTGAAGACAAGAAGGAATACCAAAAAAAAAGGTGTTTATAGTAGCAGGAAAAGTAAAGGGGTGTTTGGAGCATGGTGAACACCAGTGGACAAAGAGCTGTGTAAATCCTGTAGGTAATGCTGTGCCTTGTGCATGAGTGGGAGAGAACAGTGAAAAATGAAACACAAGGAGGACAGATAGTTGGTGATGGGGGACAATGAATGAAAAAAGAGGACTGTGAGGGTCAGGGGCTCAGACATGGGTGGCAGAGGAGCTGGTGAGTGATGCTCAACAGAACACTTTTGAGAGCACCTACTTGTCCTAGGAGGTGTCCATGGAACTGGGGACACAGTACTGCTTGGAGGCATGACTGATGAAGGAGCAGAAGTCATTAGGAACTCCCCTTCCCCACTCAGTTTCCTCCTCCAGATGGTGGGAATGAACAGCATGGACAGGGCCAGGATGAGAAAGTGAAGTGAGTTGGTTGGCCCTTAGACAGAGGAAGAGGTGAGGAGATGTGCAGCCAAAACCTCAGCAAGAGGATCTGGAGGACCTGTGTGACTGTGTGCTTTCCCCCCTCTCCAGGCAGCACCTGATCTTTATCTCCTGTAACCCTGCCCAAGTGATAACCACCTGTGACGGTCATAATGGGTGCTTGTAGTCGTGATGGTGGCATCCGGGGTTCAATGTGGTTTCGGGGAAACAACAGTACAATAGCCAAGGGCTAACTTGAGCAATGCTGGCTCTGTGGTCTATATGCAAATACGACTATAGGTCAATCATCTTACCCCCATAAATAGTGCACAGCCCAAGAGCCCTTTGAGCTCTCCTGAACGGCAGTGGGCTGCATGCCAGGATCTCCCCTTGGGTCAGGATGCTGCTCAAGGTTATTCTTCGAGGCTGAGAGATTCCTTGCCGCAACAAATCCTCGGGAAGTGGCTAACGGCATGCTGAACTTGGAAATCTTGGCTAAGTGATATAAAGGATTGATTGTGCACATATAATCCTTTAGATGTAAACCGTTGACTAAGTCTGGGACTAGGACTGGATCCAGCCGCACCTAGACTCCTCTCTGAGGAGTTTAGAAAGCAAGGGTGTCCTTTCTGAAACCTTGACTCAACGGGAAGGGTCTCCCTGACAGCTCTGTCTGATCCTGTCCTCTATGCAGTAAATAACCAAGTGTAACTTGCAATTTCGAATCTTGTTAAACTGTCGCATCTATTATCAATTTTATTAAATCATTGTTTTTATATCAATAAATATATTGCTGCTTCTCTCTTATGAGTGAAGTGCATTGCTCCATCTGCGACAACCTGGCCATATGACAATGGCCTGAAGGACTCAGGGTGCATGTGTGCCAGGGTCTACCTTTTGCCACAAAAAGGTCATGAGCCAGGGTACCCATAGCGCGGGGGATGCATCCATGCCCACCAGCTTATGAAGGAAATTCCTGCATATAACACCTACAGCCTGAGGTCCAACTGAAGGTTTGCTCTGAGGAGTTCTTCACACACACCACCAGTCTCCCCTCCTCCCCAGACGACAAGATGTCCCATCTCTTGGTGTCTGGCAGGATGTAAGAGTGGAAAAGTGGAGCAAGTGGAGGACAGATATGTCAAGGTGATTGTGGAGACCAGTTTTGGGATGGATGGGCTCTAAATGACACTGACAGTTTGGGGGGCATGCACAAACAGGTGGGGGGCATGCAGGAGCAGTGGGCTGAGGAGAAAGTCCATGGAACTGGGGCTGGATGGGCAGGGGCTGCCCCCTGGCAAGGCACTCAGAACAGAGGGATGCACAGGAGGCCACTACAGTGGTGAATGAGGTGGGTGGGCTATCCCATGCACTGGTGGGAGGGAGAGGGAGTGACCAAATGCACTCTTTACCAAGATGAAAGAAGAGATGAGGACATTAAGAAGGCAAGGCTGCCAAAGGTATCAAAATACCCAGGGTAGAAAGAAATTGAAATTCAGGACAGGTCTAGTGAGGATCTGTCAAGGCCCGCAACTTTCATCTTGACCAAGGGTTGCGACTGAGTGGCACTTGGTTGGTTTTTGTTGTGAGGGAAAACCAAGTGAGCCCACTGGTGTAATTTGAGATCAAAACAGGCAGATGAGCCTTTCAGATGAGTTGCCTTTGTTCCGATGTTACATCTGAACATGAAACACAACCAAAATTCAAAGTAAGCAGAGTCCCACAAGCCTGCAAGGCTAATCCCATGCTTTGACAGTGCTCAGAGCAAATCCCCCTCAGACGGTTCACATCTGTTGCCTGGCTGACTTAGTGACCTGATGTGTTTAGCAGGAACCCCTCTGCTCCAAAATTAAACCCAAACAGTGCAAAGATCATTCCTCCATCCCCTCCAAGGATCAGAGGGATTGGCTGATGGCTAAGTGCCTTTGAAGCAGGAGTTGGATGCAGCCGCACTGTGGACAGGGGAAAGGAAATTGCAGTGAAACAGCAGTTGTATTAGCTTGTGAAAGAAAATGTGGGCCGTGTTCTGAAACACTGTGATAAAGTCCAAGCATTCTCCACCATAGGGGTTTCAACTCTTAAAACCTCCTCATGCTTGACTGATGTAGCACTGCCAGGTAGATGACTTGTAGAAAAAGGCTGGATCTGCATCTTTCCTCTCTCCCATGAATACATCTAGCTGCCAACACACACTTCCTGCATTAACTTTCCCTTTCTACTTTTTGATTATACTGAGAACATAAAATAATACAGAGCATATTCTGTCACTGACAAGTGCTTTTCAGCCTTCAGTTGGCAAAGGCAAACCTGACATTTATTTCCTATAAAAAGCACTTTCACACAGCTGTAAGCGGACTGGGAAACCATGACATGCTTTCCATGGTTAGTTATTTTTCTTTCAAAGTCCCATAATTTTTGTTATGATTATCGGTGGAACTAGAGTATTTCTGAAGCAGAGATCCTGTAACATGAAGTATGCTGCCCGACACTTTTGTGCACTGTCCTGCATCTTTCATGTGGATCAGTTTCAGGTGATGTGTAAAGCTGGATGGCAACTGGATGCCTCATTTGCTTGGTGGGAGCAGTCATAGCCTTGAGATACTGAAAGAACGTCTCAGTGCAAGGTGAGGTTCCCAGTACCTTTAGGTACAGGCTGACACTGAGGACTGTAATTTTGGATCTAGTATCTAAGTGAGGATTGTAATTTTGGAGTTGATGTCTGAGTTGGGATGAAGTCTAACAACTTTAGCCATCTAAAAGTTAGCTCTCTTGTCTAATTTTTCTCAAGACTCACTTTTACTAGTCCTAGTTCTTCATGCATGGCACATGCTACTTAATGCAGTTTAACTGCTCAGCTACAGCACCCTACAATGGCAGCTCTGCTACTTCTAGATCTAAATTACTCTACATTTTTCTGGCTGTTATTTTCCTGTGTCCAGGTCCTGTGAAATAACAGTCTGACTAAAGATCTGACTAAAGATTTTTGTTCCAGGTGCTGCACAATCTGGAATAAAAATGCTCTGCAAAGAAGGATCAAGCTAACATGAGAAAATATCCTGAAGAGCCTTGCATACAAACTATATGGGGCTCTTCTAATGCTTTGTAAAGAATATGTTGACATCCATTCTTAAGCCCTTGATTTTCTCTATGTGATAGCTCAGGGAGCCTAGGAACCTTACTTCAGGCTCCAGATAATGAAAGACAGCAGTTGTATGCAAAGCTTTTCTGGAATTGATTTAATATCCTTTGGTTTGCACATACACTCTTTCAGTAAATTAGTGATACCAGGATGAGCAATATAGTGGTGGTGTTATATTCCTGTTCATGTGGAGTCATTTCCTTGATTTACAGCCTTATCTTTTTATCTCTAAGTTAATGTTGAAACAATTCTTCCTGTCCCCTTAGTATCTAAACTGTTTATTCTCTGTAAGGTTTTGCTAGGGAGAAAAAAATCCTTTCCTCTGAGAACAGCAATAGTATGAGAGTCTGATAGGGTCTTAATGACCTAAATTGACCGAAGTTGCTTCTTGATGAGACAGCTCTGCAACCTATTTTATCTTCAGTTTGCAGGAGCTAATTAAACTTATTTGAAGACAGAGAAGACAGCTCCAAAATGCAAAGACAGACATGATTGTTCCCAGAGGAGAAGAGATAATATTCATAATGTCTTCAGCCAAACTTTGGTAATATTCAGAGTTAGGCTTTGATTCAGACCCACCTAGAAAAAACTAATTATTTCCACAAAGTCTCTGCTTGAATACTGATGAAGGTGTCACTTTGTAAAAAGTGTACTGTTTTCCACTTCATTTCTTAGCAATTGATTAGCATTGTAGAAACTGTACACATAATAACAATTGATTCACAGAAGGGTAATTTCTCTTATTGTGTATTACTTCCTCAAATCAAATGTTCCAGTTGTGTGAGCCACGTCAGGCTAACAATATCTCCATTTTCTGAACTCAGTATTTTTTATTTACCATAATTGATATACAAGTAATTTATTTCTGCCAAGAACAGACTTCAGCTTCAGAAATCCTCCAGTTGTCATTGGTAGCCACTGCCTCAAAGTAGTCATTAACTTAGTAATATTGATGCTTAGCACTTGAAGACCATGGGAGTCTTTCTATTCATGTCAATTAACTCTTCATTAGACCCCTTTGTGAGTGACGAATACAGTGGATATTAAATAAACATTTTTGCATAATGTTGTAGCTTTTAAACTTCTACATAACAATGAACAACTTCTAAAAGATACTTTTGAGGAAATTACCTCAGCACATTCAGTTGCACAAAAAGGAAAGAATATTTTGGTGACCCCCATCACACACGCTCCAGAGTGTTTCTGTTCAACATATACATGACACCACATGCAAATGCAGTGAGGGATTCCTTTGCTTTCTGTGCCTATTAGAGATTGCAGAGTCATTAAAACACTAACTTAATACACGTTTATTTTGTACTCCTATACAGTAAACTTGCCTGATGATTAGGTGGGCAGGTGGCATTTTGAATCCACCCCAAGCAGTCTTCCATGACTGACACAAAGTGTTGTGATTAGACTCTGAATGAGAAAACATGTATGTCACTCCAAGCACCTTTATGGTTAAAAGCAAGCAGCTACTGTTTCTCCAGGGTCATTTTTTTCCCGCTAGAGATTTCATCGTGTGTTTTAATGTATCTGCAGGGAGATCTCTGTAAAGACTGTCACATGAGAGGGTTACTGTGTAAGTTTGGAACAAAAAGATTGGGGCAGTGTCTTGAAGTATATCAGGAACTGGAAAATGGAACCAGTCAAGAGCATAGTACAACTGTGAGATGGTTTCCGAAATTCCAGGATCAGGGTTATAGCAGAAGTACATCTATCTAAATATCTGCTGTGTAGGTAAAGCCAGACCGCACCATGAATTTTACAGGTAAATACTTGTTCCTAGTTACACTCAGAAACAAAATCAGAGCACAGATGTAATCTTCCTGCAAGGCTCTTGCTAATAGAGCAAGGTAACTTGTTCAACAGTGGAAAAGCTTCTGAATCCTCTCTGAGCTTGACACACTGAAAAAGAAACATAACACCCTTGCTCTGTGAGCGCCACCACCACGGGTTCAGCTGTCTGTCTTCCTATGGCTCAGGCCTACTTCTGACATGTCCCCATTGTATAAACTTGTCCCATCCTTGTGTGCAAGTCACTAAGCTCTGAAAAAGGCCATAGGAAAGGCTGTAGAGAGAACCATGCAAAATAAGGAGGGTTAAAATTGCAGATAGAGATAGGGGAGATGGTGTTTGCTGGCAGCTGACAGATTCAAAAGGAAAAATACCAACATAGAAAGGAATAAAACCCGAAAGGGAGAAAGGTGGAGTCAGCAGATGACAACTCATCAGCATGGAGGATCCAATCCAGGAGCAGGTGCCAGCTCTTTCCTTCCTGACTGGACTGGCACCTTCTGACCAGCAAAGCCTCTTCAGGTGTCTCTTCAGGGTGGTGCGCGCACTAAAGCTTAGACTGGTAGCATTTGGGAGTGATAGCCAACAGTTGCTTTACACTATAAATTTGTGCATATCTTGCTTGCAGGGTCTCTTTGCACACAGCTCTTCAGCTGGCTCCTTCAGGCTCCTTTGAGCCTGAGCAAAATGACCCAACAGAGGGTTGCAGAGGTGCAAAGTGAAACCTTGAGATAAGTCCATCAAAGCTAGATCACCACCAGGAAGGATGTATAGGAAGAGGAGAGAAACATCTCTGGAAGAATAGGTTGCTTTAAGTTTCTGCCATTAATCCTTGCGTCTTCTTTAGCATGACTCACCCCTTTTCATTGACTGCCCCTCACAAATGGGTCAAACGTTTTTCTCACCCCAGAGGTCCATAAGGAGGAGTTAAGCTATGACAGTCAGTAATGGGGTAATTTAGGTTGGAGAACTGGAACCTCCTGTGACTGTGGTTTAGGTGTAAAAATACTCCAGGCCAAAGTCTCAGGTATGAGTCCGCTACCGCTTTGACTGGGTCTGTAGAGTGTTTATTCTCTTGCCGATCATGTAGCTGGTCCTTACTCAGGTGACACTTGGCTGTATGAGCTTGATGGAAAACAAAATCCTTATATACTAAGATGAGACAAAAGATATCAGAAGCACAGAGCCACTAAAAGAGCAATCTTCCCCTCTCTTTCTCTTCAGGAGTATTCACACAGCACTAACACAGATGACAAGCCAAAATCTGCAAACAAAGTCATGCTGTTTTCCAAATATTGAAAATATTCATGGCTTTTAACTACATTTTTTTTTAGTACCAGTAAGAAAATGACAGCTGTGTCCAGTAAATCTCTTGATAGTTATTTCTATTTTCTTTTCTGTTCCAATTACATGAATTAAAATGCATAGCATGGCAAAGATCTATATTTGGAAGGTCTTTTGAACTAAATATTGTTAGCAACAGGAGATTGTTGGTTATATTCACACAGCTCTTCTAGGTCTTATTATAGGGGTTTTTTTGTTACGAGTATTCAATCATATGTCATTTTGTGCATCTCTGTTATTTCTTGAACATTTCATGACTTCCACTAGCTGAAGAGCTCCGGATTTTTCAGACTTATTATTTATAAAGCCCTCTAAGGTTACAAATGACATTCAGTGGCAATTAAAAGAAAGTTTATGTATCAAAAAATATGACTAATGGAGACAAATTAGACATTGTGTAGAGCTTTAAAATTAAAACCCACCAATATCAGTCTAATCAATATTGTTTGTGACTCACACACTACAAAAACCTCAGCTTACAATAAAAGACATTTTCCTGGGGCAAATGAACTGTATATCAATAGACAAAATAATTGCACATCAAATAAGCCACCAAAAGAGCATTTTCACCATGGAAGAATAATTTAAGAACAAACAATTCTCACACAACTCCCACTAACAGAAGTGGTTCATTATAATCAGTAAGTCAAACATTTACTTAGCATCACTGATGCTGACAATTAGTCTTTTGTCTTTTTTTGCATCTGGTGCTTTTAGTGAGATTCATTTAATCCAGAAGTTTATCCAGATACTAATTTATTTACTGATAGCCTCTCGGTTTATTTTCCAACTTCCATTCACAATCAGAAGATCCCAATTCTTTCCTTTTTAAAAGGCTCTATAGAATAAAAATTAAAGGTTTTTTTACACTCGCTTTAAAATAACTGGTATTAGGAATATACCCCAGGATGTGATTTTTAATTATTTTTGTCACAGATCAGAGCAAAACTCAATACAGATTTGCAGGAACAAAACAAGGTATGTCTTGATTAAGGACCAGATGTTGCTCTCCTTCATTAATCTGGAAAACAGCATGACTATGGGTGACAAACAGGCTCATTATCAGTGCTAGTATTGTGAAAACATTTTTTTTAATCAATGGCAAAACAGAAGAAAGAAAAATCATTTAACATAAAGAGATTTCTTCCTTTTTTCTTATAAAACATCTTCTCCCTTCTCCCTGCCCCCAGACGAATAATGATCAGGTTGAAAATTATTTGTCCATGATGAAATAACTGAACTATCTTTTGAATTTTCCATAATTATATTTAATTAGATTCAATTAAACATATTTTTTTTAAAACACAGCATCAAAAATATTGAATAAAACATTTTGACTTTTGTTTTAAAAGAATCACTTTTTTTTCTACCCAGAAACTCAGAACTCAACTCAGTTCTATGAAATTTTGACGTATTGTACCAAGCAAGCTGTTTGTCCGGTGCATGTTACCAGTTCATAATCTGCAACACTTTTCAGAATAGCTAATTCTCACGTCTGTCACTCTCCCAGCAGTGGCCTTTCAGAGCACCACATAGCATCATCTCTCCAGTAAGCCTGTACAAACATTTTCTGCACTTAACCAAATTGCTGACAGCAGACTCCCAACAATGGTTGGAACCTGGACATCTCGAAATGTCACCTTTGGGTTTACATAGATCTTCACAAAAATAACCACCTTTTATGATCAATAGTGCTGTGGTTTCCTTTAGAAGAAAGTAATGTATGTAATTCAAGAAACTTAAGTGAAAATAAGCTTCCTTAAAAGAAACACTTTGCTTGTAAACCACAAAAGAAATAGAAATTGAAAGTCAATCGTCTTTTTTTGGTGCAACGTGACTGATGCAGATTTTGCTAGCAACTGAAACTACGGACTGAGACAGGAAATAAAAAAAAAAAAAAGGAAAAAAACTGAGCTTCTGAATAAGCCATCCCTCTCCAATTCCTAACGCTTCAAAGGTAGAAATAACTTTTCCAGACACTTCCCATCCCTCTTTTGCTGAGTAATTCTTATGCATATTAGGCAGGATAGGTGATTTTTTGTCAAGAGATAAAAATTTTAGTTGAAAGAGAAATTAAAAGAAAAGAAAACAAAAAGGTCTGACAGCCACCCTGGTTACTTGACATTTACCCATCCTATCACCTAGTAAAATTCCCAGTAAGATGTTATTTATGGCAGTGGGATTTACATTATCATGAGGAGAGCTTAGGGCCTGTCCTGTACCTTGAGTCTGTAGGACTACATCTATAAATCTGCTTTAGGAAAACAGCAGCAAGGAGTAGGCGCTGTTAGACACCAACCATTGCTCCTGGCATTGTTTTGGTGCACACGTGGTAACTTACGTACAACTTACGTTGTCCCAAGACAGCACTGAATAGAGCTGACAATGGCAGCTGGGGAGAGGAAGGGAATTTAGCTGTCAAGTTCCAGTATCATCTGGGTGCGTTGCAGAGAACCGTCTCCAGTGTGTTATTTAGAAACATGGCTGTAACTTTCATCTCTGGCATGTGCCTGGAGTTTTAAACTGATAGGCTCTGCCCAGTTCTCATTCAGGCTTCTGTATCCTACTCAACATGAACAGACTTTTCCTATACTTCACCACCCCTCAGGCACAGCAAAGTGAATTTTGTTTTATTTTCACTTGAAAATGCTAGAAGCCGCTCTTCAAGTGAAAATGTACAGGTTTTGCTTTATCCTTTGAGAACTGGAAAAAAACCCAAATTTGGAAATGCTGTACTTGATTACCCTCGCTGGACATGCAAGAAGGTAGATGGAAGGTATGTTGGTTTCCCTTTGAATGCTTGAAGCCCCTAATATGAGCTCTAACAACAGAAGCATTATTGTGAATCCAGCTCATATAACAGCTGCTATTTCTAAGGGTCCAGAGAGCAAAAGAGAGAGCTTAGCCTTGTCTTTTTTCTTAAAAAGAGAAAAAAACCCCCACCAAGGAATCATAGAATCATAGAATGGTTTAAGTTGGAAAGGACCTGAAAAATAACCTAGTTCCAACCCCCTGCCGTGGGCAGGGACACCTCCCACTAGACCTGGTTGCTCAAAGCCCCATCCAGCCTGGTCTTGAATATTTCCAGGGATGGGGCATCCACAACTTCTCTGGGCAACCTGTTCCAGTGTCTCACCACCCTCACAGTAAAGAATTTCTTCCTGAGATCTGATCTAAATCTACCCTCTTCCAGTTCGAAGCCATTACCCCTCATCCTGTCACTACATGCCCTTGTAAAAAGTCCCTCTCCAGCTTTCCTGTAGGCCCCTTTCAGATACTGGAAGGCCGCTATAAGGTCTCCCCAGGGGCCTTCTCTTCCCCAGGCTGAACAACCCCAACTCTCTCAGCCTGTCTTCATAGGAGACATGCTCCAGTTGTCTGATCATCTTTGTGGCCCTCCTCTGGACTTGCTCCAACAGGTCCATGTCCTTCTTATGCTGAGGACTCCAAAGCTGGACACAGTACTCCAGGTGGGGTCTCACAAGAGCGGAGTAGAGGGTTAGAATCACCTCCCTCGACCTGCTGGCCACACTTCTTTTGATGTAGCCCAGGATGTGGCTGACCTTCTGGGCTGCAAGTGTGCATTGCCAGCTCCTGTTGAGCTTCTTTGTCAACCAACACCCCCAAGTCCTTCTCCTCAGGGCTGTTGTCAATCCATTCTCTACCCAGACCATATTTGTACTTGGGGTTACCTCAACCCACATGCAGGACCTTGCACTTTGCCTGGTTGAACTTCATGAGGTTGGCATAGGCCCACCTCTCAAGCCTGTCCATGTCCCCCTGGATGGCTTCCCTTCCATCCAGCATCTCGACCACTCCACACAGCTTGGTATCATCAGCAAACTTGCTGAGGGTGCACTCAATCCCACTGTCCATGTCACTGATGAAGACGTTAAACAGCACCAGTCCCAGTACCAACTCCTGGGGAACGCCACTCGTCACTGGTTTCCACTTGGACATCAACCCATTGATGGCAACTCTTTGAGTGTGACCATCCAGCCAATTCCTTATCCACCAAGTGGTCCAGTGGTCAAATCCATGTCTTTCCAATTTAGATACCAGGATGCTGTGCGGGACAGTGTCAAATGCTTTGCATATCCAGGTAGATGACGTCTGTTGCTCTCTCCTTATCCACCAACGCTGTAACCCCATCATAGAAGGTCACCAAATTCATCAGGCATGACTTGCCCTTGGTAAAGCCATGTTGGCTATAACCGATCACCTCCTTATTTTCCATGTGCCTTAGCAGAGTTTCCAGGAGGATCTGCTCCATGATCTTACTGGGCACAGAGGTCAGACTGACTGGCCTGTAGTTCCCCAGGTCTTCCTTTTTTCCCTTTTTAAAAATGGGGGTTACATTTCTCCTTTTCCAGTCAGTAGGAACTTCACCAGACTGCCACAACTTTTCAAATATAATGGAAAGTAGCTTAGCAATTTTGTCTGCTAGTTCCCTCAGGACCTGCAGATGGATTTCATCAGGTCCCACAGACTTGTGTACCTTTAGGTTCTTTAGATGGTCTTGTACTTGATCTTCACCTGCAGTGGGTCATTCTTCATTCTCACAGTCCCTGCCTTTGCCTCGGGCAGTGTGGTTAGACATTTCTTGTGTCAAAGAGGAAATTCCTTATGTATCCTGTGGCTACGCAAATGTGTGCCATTTCTTAGTCGTGTTTAGACTAGACATATATTCATATGTTAAAAATTTAATTCCTGCAACATTGGCATAAACAAATGTAGGATATATATTCCAGGTGTTATAATGAGATATTCTTATCAGGGTGATTCTCTTAAGAGGCTAATAGATGTTACATGAGACAGAAGAGGGTGTATGAAATGACTTATTCTCAGAGTTTGAAGGTTTAAAAAATAAAATTACCTGGGTATCCACAGGCTTCATGAAGACAAATAACTTGTAAATTAGCGAAGTTTCAGAAAAGTGACTCCATTAATTTAAAGATTTCGGTGAAGTGTAATGAATTTGCTTTCTTCACAGTAAATAGAACTTGTGAATTGCAACCTGACAGATACCCTTATAAAAGCTAGAGGAAGATTTAAGAATCACATAGCGAAATAATGTCTATATTGCTGTATCTTAAATTGTATGAAAGCAATAGCACAACATTTACAGTTATTTAGGTAATGACAGCTTATTAGGGAAAAAACCTGTTATTCTCTTTATCACATCTTCACTTGCTTCAAAAGTGTTAAGGAGCTTGTTTAATATTGACACAAAGCAGTAAAAATAAATCACAGCAGAAGAGATGAGAGTACCTCTGGCTGGACGGGACTGGGATTTTGAATGAAGACACATGTTGCAGAACTGATACATGTAGTGGGAGTACAAGAATGAATAGTCGCAATTTTAGGCAAAAAGCCTTCAATTAGTACAATCCCTCTATTAAATAATGGTTCTCGATTTCTTTCTTCAGTGAGTTTATGTCATGACATACCAGAATAGATGCAATCCAGCCCGCATGCTGATTGAACTCACTGTAAGAGCAACCAGCAAGTTGCAGAGGAGTGATGGAGGGCTTCCTCCTCCCCTGTTGCCACCAGGTCTTGCATGGTGCTAGTCATGTCCTCCCAGATGGGAAACAGCTAAGGATCTCACTCTAAAAGTGCAATTTTTCTTCTTCTTTTTCCCTTCACTGTATGGCTGTGGGTGGTGATTTGCACACACACAAGCAGATTAAAACGAGCTGGCTGCGTACTGTGCCTGTTTACCCACCACCCCCTCTCACAGTCATGCCGCCCGCTCTGTGGCAACAAGTGAACCGTATGTATAGCTCCTGACTGTCAGCCCACACAACTAAATCAAAGCTTCTTCTGGGCTGTATGAACATGGCATGCCGTAGGCTGAAGAGGTTCAGGATCTGCTTCATGTACAATGAAATTCTTCCACTGCAAGACAACTTAGTCTAATAGCTTCTGGACAGATTCAGGCCTCCCATCATTATCTGAAGGCCTTTAGAAATAAGTTCTCCATCCTGTCATTATTGATAGTCACAAAGGTATCACAAAGATACCTTTGAACCAAGATTTTAGTGGTTTGACAGGTCTGGTGATCCAACTGGAAGAAGTTCGGTATCACATACAAAGTTTTCTGGTCTCATTTCTCACACTTTACAGGAGTGATATCCAAAAATATTTTGTGTTGGCACAGCTATATGTTACTTGAGAGCAAACCTGTCCCCCCTGAGACCATTAAAAATTCTGAGGTGTGGGTAATAACTCAGGAATGACATTTACTCCTTCAATAATAGGTTAAAGACATTGCAGCGGGAGGGATGAAAATAGCTTTTACAAAGTCAATGGCATTTCTCAGGTGTTTCTGGTCAATGTTGCAGATTCTCCTTCTAGAAAACATACTGATTATTTTAAAACCTTGCAGACAGTTTATGGAATTATATAACAAGGTTTCAATTTTCACAGCACACTGTTTCAGAATAATTTCTGTAAGGTTCCCTTCACAATTTATTTTTGCAAGAATTAATTTTGCCATGAAAATATTATACAGAGGAGGTGTCTCTCTGATGTGTTTTGGGAGCTGTTTATTCCACTGTGCAACGTGAAAATTGCTCATGAAATGATCTAGATATCATCACATAACAGCAATGCAAAACCACTTAAATGGGTGAAGGGGAAGAGATAAGAATCAGATTTGGTGACAAATATGAGCCTGTTCTCTTGTTTTGTTATCTGGTTTATTTTTATACCATTTATTGCTTGATCTGTGTCTGTTGTTCCAAATTGTGTTATTTTAATTAGGCAGAACTGTTCTGCCAGAAAGCAGAGGGTCCTCAGCCTTCCTCGCAAACATCAGACCTAAAATAATTGAGGATAGCATGAGGCTAGAAGGATGTTTTCTTAAAGTACTCTTATGAATGGTTTTCCTTTCGTGGGATTCTTTGGTCTTTACTATAGCACTAACCATATGGAGATGTCTTAGTGAGAAATTTGCTCCTGTGAGGAAGACTTGAGCAAAGGTATTCAGTATTCACGTCTGGTCAGGGTATAGTGGAACATCTGACTGGAGAAATGCTCCAACCAGCTTGGGAACTATGCAAAAATGCACCTTATCTTTGTTTTATTCAATAGCTCTGTAATGAGAGGAGTCACCCAGCACATGTCTGGACTACTCCCTCTTTTCTCTGAGGAAATTCAGTCTCCATATCTCACCTGATCGCTAAACTATGAGCCACCCTGACAAACCAGGCAGAGAAAGAGACTCCCATTCTCTTTTGTTAACCGCATCCCATTCTGAGCAGACTAATTGAAGCTTTATTAAATGAAAGGAAGAGAGAACAGTTAGACAACAACTAGGACATTGGCCTAGGAAGTATGAGATATGACTTTCAATCCCTGCTTCCCAGGCCAAAGGAAAGATGTGAATTTCTCTACTCGTTTTTAAGCTGCTCCAGCCATTAAAAGTCTGTGTGTTTGCCCTTGGCATGTCTTGTGGGAAAACTGCCATAGGTATCTGGATCTGAAAGAAGCTCAGGATCATGAACCCAAACCTTCAGAGGACGGTTTCAGAAGGGAAAACTCTTTTTGGTCTTTTCTATGGTTCATGAGGCTCCCTACCAACCCTGTCTGTCCCATCTGTCCTTTCCCAGGCACTGCACAATAAGCCCTGATTAGAAATAAGCTGTAGGTTTTTCTGATGCTAGCACAGATCCCAGCAAAGTGCTGTCATTTTCTGGGTTGGTTCATGGCGACTCTATGTTGTTTAATTGATACAGAATGTGTGTTCCTTTCCAGTACTATTTTCAGAAAGAGAGGCTGAAGGCAAAACTGCCACTTCTTATACTGTTTGTTTTATGGACAGGCAAAGTCAGGGTTACTAGAAATGTGCCTGCAACCTGCAGTTTTTGTGCCTCACTTACTTAGTTTCCAAAAGGATAAGGAGATTGCCAAGGAGGAACAGAGCTATGTAAACACAACTCTGGCTTTTGCAGTGCTCCCAAGGAAGATACAGGAAGCAGCCAAACAAGTCAAGGATGATAATGGATTACTTGTAGCAACTTAGACTTCCACTTGTCAAGAGCCCTCCAAACTGAGCTCTTGACTGAGCACAGCTGCTCCTTCTTGGACCATCTCCTAAACCCAGGAACACCTATTCAGAAACACCCAGCCAGCACCAGCCCAACCCAACACATCCACATCCACATGGCACTGTGCAGTTGGAAAGCTGTGTCCATGCCAGCTGGCCGTTCTTGCCAGTGAAGATGATGGTCTGGGGCGCAGAGCCAACACTACACAGTTCTGGTGTTTGCTCAGTCTCTGCTAACACAGGACTTGCCGTCTTGCCCTGCAGAGAGGGTGCTGGGAGCTAACCCCACTTGAAGAAACACAATGATAGTTCTTGGTGTGGGAAACAAGCTCAACATGTAGCTTAGATGAACGGCACGCTGTCCCATGATCTCTGTCAGCCCAAGCATTACACTGATGTGCATGTTGTCTGGACAGAGAGAGGTATTTAAAAGGTAAGATTCACACTAATCCTGAGACTTTTCAGACTGAATGCAAAGATGTTTTAAACTTTACACCTTACCTGAATTCTCATGTTATATTCTCATCTATCATTTACAGTTGGACTCGATGATCTTAAAGGTCTTTTCTGACCTAAACGATTCTATGATTCTATGTTCCCTGATAATTAAATCTATATGTTAAATATAAAAGCTTGTGGTGGAAAAGATGTTGTACTGGGAGACACTATAGAATTGTCAAGCTCATCAAACTTGCCAAGACAGTTTAAACATAAGCCACAAACATTTTGGGAAGAAGAAAATCAGAAGTGCTGAAGAGCTCATTAACCTACCAGAACAAAAACTAATGTCTGGAAGTTAAGCCCAAATCCAGCTAGAATTTAGTCAGTGCCCCTTTCGGTGATGAACTGGAATTTAGAAACCATGCTCAAAGAGCAGGCAGTTCTCCTTCTCCTACCATCTCCAGATCACGTCCAGATGCCTTCCTGTGATCTGCTCTGTCTGAATACAATTATTGGTCTCGATACAGGAACGGGAAAGTGAAATCTAGTTTACTGTATATGGGATATCTCATGGGGTGATGGAAAAAACCAGTGGTCCTGAGCCACACAGCTGCAGCCTCGGCGGTTTCAGGTCTCTGGAGTGAGATGCAACCTTGGGAGGAAACCGTGACAACCCAGCTCCAGTCAGGTGTGATGATGGGCATGTCTGTGTAACGGTGCACAACGCAGAGATACTTGAGCCAATACTCAGCCTTGTTGAGAGAAAGTTGTCAGCTGCCTCTGGCTGCCTGGGTCACAGTGCCGTACTTACATTGCCTCAGGGGTCAAGGTGGTACTTTTGGGCTGTGCTGCATTCTTGTACCCGGTGGCTGGCTTCTTTAGAAGGATCTTCAAATTCCCCCTGTACTTTAACAAAAAATTGAGTAAAACTAAGCTTGAATTTATGTTGTTTATGACATGTAAATAAAGACTGGAAAACCAATTCATGCAGCAATAACTGAAAGTCCTTTGATTAATTTTCATACTGAGTTGACAGACTGACTTTCACCTATGACTGCATTTTTAGAGGTGGGACAAGTAATGATGGGCAAGAGGCAACAAAGGCTGGAGGCTTTCGCTACCGGTGCAACTCAGAACCATTCTCCTCTCTTCACAGTGTGATACAGGCAACGGATGCACACAGAGCATGAATTTTAACTAGGAGAGGGCTGTATTCCTGGCTCAGTATATTCATATCTGATTTTCTTTTTAACACAAACTGCAGTGTATGCCTAAGAGGTTAATCAAAAAGATGAAGTAGTTTTAGTATCCGTTCAGGAAATGCTACATTAATCATTGATTTTCATTAACATTACAAAAAGAAATTATCTGAGAGGCCTGACTTCAGGCATTCAGTTAGAATTCCATATATTTGTTGCTAACAGTCTAATAACAAGATAAAAATTGCTTCTTTTGTTTTGCTGCTGTCCCACACCAGTCTATTTCTTCAAGGCGGTACCTGGTTGATATACTTAACACTTCATGTTTAAGTCAATATATTTAGTTCTACTTAGCTTTTGAAATCAAATATTCAGAAAGTTGACCTGTTCTTCTGGGCAAAATGACTGCTTCAGATGCCTCTATTATAATATTAATGCAAATTTAAGATTTTGTTATAACTATGACTTTAGCCTGCACTTTTTATTCTAATTAAAAACAGTAAATCTGTCAGAAAAATCTAATTCTATACCTTCAGAATCATCGTAAAACAGGAACATTTCATACCGCAATATTTTTTTTCCAGTAATTCAGCTTTAAAATAGGAAGGAGAGTTGTTTTTAATGACAACATCCCAATAAGGAATTTATGTTAGTGTCCTATTCTTAAGAGTTCATTAATAGTAGCTTCTCCTATTAAATCACCAATGGGTCATATTTGAAATTAAGTTTTCCATTAAGGTTGTCCATCCTGTATTCCACTGAATTGAGGCCAAATGAAAAAAAAACATTATGTCTACAGTAGCCATACTCAGTGAGGTTTTATATACTATTTTCAACTGAACTTGATGCCAACCACTAGTTTTAAACAGCTTCTCCTACAGTGTCTATGAGAAGAAGGGTACTAAGAGGGATTAAACATGATAGTTACTCCTCCTGCTGCCTTGTTTTGTATTTACAGTAATGGTTGTTGCTATGTATTTATTAATTCCTTTGCCTACCAATCTTCTGTGACTCTCTCTGGGGAGCTGTTTCAAAGCCAGAAGGGTAGGTGTGGAGCAATGTCTTCCAGAAACTTGACATGATGTTTGTAGTTCATATCTTAAAGAAACAAACATTGTGAAATGGGCTGTGAAAATCTCTCTGGTATAAAGGGAGCAAGCCCTTTAACGTATCTTTATATACTTGATAAGGTGGGGATAGCTGCCAGTCACCCTCATACATACCCAAAGGTTTTCCTAATAGCTATTTGGGGAAACAGCTTCCACAACTGTGAAATTTTTATGGCCAAGAGACTATCACTCAAAGGAAGGGAACAGGAATTATCTCTAAATATGCAGGGCTGGTATTAAACTCCTAAGGTTCTGGCATGGACCCTTCTGCCATCAGGTGTGGAAGCAGACACTAGGGCTCTCCACCTCCCAGAAACCGCCTCTCTCAAGGAAAGTTTTGAGCCTTACATTAAGAATTCAGGTTTTCTGTTGCCTACTTTCTCTCTTGGGTTCTACGAATCATAAAATCACAGAAAAAAAAATCAGGTTGTAAAGGAGCTCTGAAGGTCTCAAAACCAGGCCAGCTTTGAAGCTAGGTCGGGTTGCTTAAGGCAGTGTCTGGTCAGCTTTTGAGTATCTCTTAGGATGGACCTTTCACAGCCTCTCTGGGCAAATGGCTTTGATTTTTAATCACCTTTGTTGTGCACATGTTTTTCAGTATACGCAGTTGAAATTTCTCTTGTTATAGCTTGTGTCCATTGCCTCTTACCCTATTAGGGAAGACACCTTCTTTGTGCACTTATGAGAAAAGTATGGCTCTACCTTTTCTACAACTACCTTTTAGGCAGCTGAAGACAGCAATTATGTGCCCCCAAAGCCGCCTCTCCTCCAGGCTGAACCTGCCCAGGTCCCTCAGCCTCTCCTTACAGGTCAAGTCCTCCAGCCTCAACCAGCTTGGGGAGCTTCTGTAGAAATTGCTCCAGTTTGTTGATGTTTCTTGTGCTTTACAGCCCATAAATGAACCCAGTAGGTCAGATGCAACCCCACAACTGCTAAACAGAGATGAAAAGTCATCCCCTCGACCTGCTGGCTGCATTCTTGCTAATATCTTATGAGACTGGCCTTCTTACCACAAGGGCACACTGCTGACTCAAGGTTCAACTTGCTGTCCAGCAGGGCAACAATTCACAGTTCCTTTTCTGCAAAGTGCATTCTAGCCAGCCAATGCAGCGTTTGTGCTGTTGCATGGGTTTATTTCATTCCAGGGGCTTTACATTTGTCATTGCTGAACTTCATTTGGTTCCTGCCAGCCCATTCTTCGAGCTTGTTGAGGTGTCTTTGAATAGCAGCTTTGCCCTTCAGTATATCAATGGCTATTCCCATTTTGTGCTATCCACTGTCTTGTTGATTGTGCATTCCGCAGCATTGTCCAGGTGAAGACACTGAATAGTATTAGCCCAAATATCAGCCACTGAGAAACACCAGTCATTACCAGCCACTCAGTAGACTTCAAATGATTGATCACTGCTTTTAAAACCTGAAGGCCCATCCAGTTATTCACCCATCTTGTAGCCTCCCCATCCAGTCTACACCTCCTGAGTTTGGCTACAAGGAATTTTGCATCCTTCCACATAAGGAAGCCTGGTTTCAAGAGGAAGAATAGAAATTACTTCCTTCCTCCTTTAATTTCTCCTGTTCCTTTCTGTCTTTACTGCAAATCTCCCACTGTGAGTGAGTGTTGTAGCCTCCCATGTTTATATAAAAGGTGAGTGGCGACACAGATTTTTGCTATAATTTTTGAATGAAAGAAACTGTAATTCTGTGCTGTTGCTGTGAATCCAGGGAGGTCTAAGTATGCCTACTGTAGTAAAGACATCTGCTCTCTGTGCTATATTTAAGCTGGCATTGAGGATCTCCCACTCAATGAATGTGGCATTGATGCCAAGGCATTTTCTCTCTCTGATAATTTATGTCTGTGCACGGATTCCTACTGTGCCTAAAAATACGTTGGGCAACACATACTCTTGTCCCCAGCACATTGCCGGTTTTCCATCAACCATCTTCATTCTCTGTTACCAGAGATAGATGTGGGAATCTGCTCTGGGAATCTGGACTTTGTGTTACAACACAAGTGGAGACCTCAGTGATTTCCCTAAGCAAATTATTTATTTTAACAGGCTCTCCAGCAGAGGACCACCACAACCTGGTGGTTTGGGATTTGGCCATCCAGACTGGAGATCTGCCTGGAAGCCACTTGTACAGTCTTTTTCCCCTGAATCTGAGTTGTATTTCCCCAGGAGGAAGAAGGAGTGAGATGGGAGGGAAAGTGTGATACACACCCAAGCCAGAAAGCCCGCATGCACACCAAGATTGACTGCTGCAGGCACAGCTAATGTCGGGCAAGGGGATATTCTGCAGATAACATCGTGTTTTGTTTTCCATCAGTGGTCTCAGTTTTAGCACAGGACTTTACACATGATATGCGGCCCATAACATAAGGTGGAGCCTGCTGCTGTAGCAATCAATCCAGTATTTATGCAGTTAGTTATGAACTAGTTATGAAAATTGCTCTCAGCAGCTGGAGAGAGATCAAATGTGATCAAGTCCTTCTCTGTGAGCAGAGAAGGACTTGTGGGGGATGTGATGGTTGGAGGCTGTCTTATGCATAGTGATCATGAAATGATGAAGTTTTAGATTATTGGAGAAGCAAGGAGAGGGGTCAGCAGAACTGCCCCCTGAGCTAGAAGACACGGAGCAGAATGAAGCTCCCATAATCCAAGGGGAAATGGTGAGTGACCTGCTACAGCAGTTGGATACACACAAGTCTACGGGGCCAGATGGGATCCACCTGAGTGTACTGAGGGAGCTGGCAGATGCCACTCACCAAGCCACTTTCCAGCAGTCCTGACTAACCGGGGAGGTCCCTGTTGACTGGAGGTTAACAAATCTGATGCCCAACCACAAGAAGGGCCCGAAGGAGCATCCGGGGAATCAGAGGCCTGTCAGTCTGACTTTGGTGTCTGGGAAGATTATGGAACAGATCATCCTGAGCGCCATTACGTGGCACAGGCAGGACAACCAGGTGATCAGGTCCACTCAGCACGAGTTCATGAAAGGTAGGTCCTGCTTGATAAACCTGATCTTCTATGATAAGGTGACCCGCTTAGTGGATGAGGGAAAGGCTGTGGATTTTGTTTACCTGGATTTTAGTAAAGCTTTTGACACCATTTCCCACAGCATTCTCCTGGAGAAACCGGCTGCTCATGGCTTGGATGGGCGTACGCTTCACTGGGTAAAAAACTGGCTAGATGGCCGAGCCCAAAGAGTCGTGGTGAATGGAGTTAAATCCAGTTGGTGGCCAGTCCAAGTGGTGTTCCCCAACACTCAGTACTGGGGCCAGTTCCGTTTAATATCTGTATCAATGATCTGGACGAGGGGATCAAGTGCACCCTCAGTAAGTTTGCAGACAACACCAAGTTAGGTGGGAGTGTTGATCTGCTTGAGGGTAGGAAGGTTCTATAGAGGGATCTGGACAGGCTGGACCAATGGGCCAAGGCCAATGGTATGAGGTTCAACAAGGCCAAGTACAGGGTCCTGCACCTGAGTCACAACAACCCCAGGCAATGCTACAGGCTTGGGGAAGAGTGGCTGGAAAGCTGCCTGACAGAAAAGGACCCGAGGGTGTTGGTCGACAGCCGGCTGAACATGAGCCAGCAGTGCATCCAGGTGGCCAAGAAGGCCAACAGCATCCTGGCCTGTAGCAGGAATAGTGTGGCCAGCAGGACTAGGGAAGTGATTGTCCCCCTGTACTCAGCACTGGTGAAGCTGCACCTTGAATGCTGTGTTCAGTTTTGGGCCCCTCACTACAAGAAAGACATTGAGGTGCTGGAGCATGTCCAGAGAAGGGCAACGAAGCTGGTGAAGGGTCTAGAGAACAAGTCTTATGAGAAGTGGCTGAGGGAACTGGGGTTGTTTAGCCTGGAGAAAAGGAGGCTGAGGGGAGACCTTATCGCTCTCTACAACTACCTGAGAGGAGGTTGTGGAGAGGTGGGGGTCGGTCTCTTCTCCCAAGTAACAAGTGATAGAACAAGAGGAAATGGCCTCAAGTTGCACCAGGGGAGGATTAGACTGAACATTGGGAAAAATTTCTTCACTGAAAGGGTTGTCAAGCATTGGAACAGGCTGCCCAGGGAAGTAGTTGAGTCATTATCCCTGGAGGTATTTAAAAGACGTGTAGCTGTGGAGCTTAGGGACATGGTCCGGTGGTGGGTTTGGCAGTGCTTGGTTAATGGTTGGACTCAATGATCTTGAAGGTCTTTTCCAACCTAAATGACTCTATGAAATACCATCAGTTTAAAAATGATCTTAAGGTCCCTTCCACCTGAGACAATTCTATGATTCTATGATTCTAAGTTTTGTATCTTTGTGTTCTACCATGTTCTTCCACACCTTTTCAAAATAGACAATGGTTCTTGCCCTACAAGTGCTTGAGTGACTGGTAGTCCCATCTTCTTGTAAATCTTAATTGTAATGCACAATCTGCCCATGCAGACCGCATCTTCTGTGCTGTCTATTATATGAGTATATACCAGTCTGTGTTCTGTCTGGGCATCAAGAGAAGAGAAACTCCTCAAACAATTATTAAAGAGTGTAGGAAGAGGCACATCTTAAGCTCTACTTCCTTGAAGACAGCACCACCTAACACTTCACCTGGTTAAGATTCCTGTCTCTGCCTGGGATTTACAATCATTAGTTTCCTGCTAACACTCAGTGCCTTCAAAACACCTTTATAGGGGTTCATTCTCATTCTAGAAAGTTGTCAGGGTAGGACATCTTCTGTTTGATATAGTAAATACGCTAACAGTCAGTACAAACATACCTGGGATGGTATAAAGCTGAATTCAGGTTTTCCATCTGCCCGAGTTTACACTTTCTGCTGTACCCCACCAACCTGTACAGTAATCTTCAGGTGGCAGGAGAAGAAAGGTGGCTTCAATAGTATTGCCTACTGAAAGTGCTGCCCTTTGCATGCAAAAATGTAAGAGAAATTCCTTTTACCAAATGGTAAAGAGGACATTTGGGACATTTCAAGTTCTCTTTTAATATAAACCAGGAATTTTACTGTAAAACTTGACCTCTATTTAGGTCATGCAAAGTGAAGTTTTCAGAGGGATTTAGAATCCACTGTCCCAGGATGTTCTTGTGCTCTGGCTTGTGCTATAAGGATGGAGAAAGGAACTTGAAGCAGGATTTCCCATTTCAGTGTTCATCCACTGTGATCTTAGGCAGCATTTATGGACATCAAGCTTTCCCTTGAGGTATGGTTAAACTAAAGGATCAGGCCTTTCCCTTGAGGTATGGTTAAAATAAAGGATCAGGGCCTATTGGTAGTGGAGGTAAAGAAACATCCCAAACTGGTTTCAGCATCAGCTAAGTGTTGTGAAACTCGATCCTGCGCAGGTTTTGGTGGTCTTCATGTACCCACTGTGAGGAACTTAAGATGATTGTGAAAATTCAGTAGCAGAAATTGATGTGCTGAAGAAATTTTACCTCGTAGAGGGAAGAGAAGAGGACCTGATACAGTAATTTGGGTCCCAAATCCTCTTTGGGTTGTTAGATCTCCAAAAGAAACTCTCTCCCTATCATTGTTTTACGTGGAGGAGCCAACATGACTGATGACTGTTTATGTTTCCTCTGCCGCTGAGAATACACATATATCACACCCTGCAAATCACCAACATGCTGCTGCACTTACTCAATGTAGATTGCAATCATTTCAATAATTAAATGACAGAATTATTAAATGACTTGAGAGACTCCAGCAGGAATATTGGAATTTTAATGCCTTAGGATAAAAAGCCCTCTTAAAGAATGTAAAATAGCAATAGTTGTGCTTACAAGTCAAGAAGGCTGAGTGCAGAACAGTTTGAAAAGGAAAAACCCAGACTTTGTTTTTATCCCAATTTACTTTCAAAACCTGGGCTTTTGGGCACACTGCACTGTGCTCAGCCTGATTTACTTTTATTATTTTTGTTGCTGTTTTCATTATGTCAGTTTTTCTACTGGTGTTTTTTTCTTTTTTTTTTTTTTTAATAATACTTTTTGTATATTTCTTGTTCTTAACGATGATTTAGAAAAAAATTATAGGCTACAAATGTAATCATGAGGCTGGCAGTCAGGTTATTCTGACTAGATATTCCTCCCTGTGTGTTTCTTTTCTAAATCAAATTTAATGCTGGCTTTTACAGCACAGCCTACCAATCAAATAAAAAGTCACAGTGTACTTTTTGGTGTGACCACACACTCTATTAACCTCATCTTTCTTTTTTCTTTTGGCATAAAGACCCCTTTGGTGGAAGCTATTCTATAAAGCTATTTATTGCTTTGCTTTTCTTCCATTTATGTTCGCAGATAAAAAAGCATTATGAGGAAAAATCAGGGTTGCTCTAACCTTGTTTTGCTTCGTGTCGTGAACAAGACTGTAGTGTAAAGTCCAAAGAAGCACCGAAGAATTGTGAAAGATTCATTATTTGTCATGTTTTCACAAGGTGGATTTAACTGAGGAAAAGTGATTTTGAAACCACAGAAGGGCAATATGTGTGTTGCATATGCTGTTGGATACTCTCAGCTGGTGAGGGGAATGTGTGACATACAGCTCTAAAGCAGTGTTTTTCATTCATTCTTTGTGTTTAGCAAACTCGCCTTTCCACAGGAAGAATTGCTGGGATTTCAACAAGTGCGGGGGAACAAAAAGTCCGACACTGGTCTGTCAGCCGAAGAGGGGGTCCTGGTCCTCCTTTATCCCCCACCAGCTCTCCCCTTCCCTCCTTGCTGTCGGTTGGCACAGCTCTCCATACAGAAGAGTGAGCTCAGCCTGAGAGGTGCTGTTTCTGGATTTCTTCCAGGCCCCGTTCTGTGGGCAAAGTGGCAGAAACCGAGAAATCTAGGAAAGGCGTTTTTCAGCCCCATGCAGCTTCATTCTTGCAGCTTTCCCTCAACCTATGCCTGTTTTACATAACATTCATTCTTGCTGCATGTCTCATTTAGCCTCCGGGCTAAACGGAGCGCGTAATAGTTCAAGCCAGTTGAAGATTGTTCCTTCATGCAATAAAACTGCATTTGCTCCATTTGCCATGAATGATAAGCAGGAACTTCTACAAATCAAACATCCTTTCTTTTTCCTCTGTTACACAATGGTTCATAACAACAATTTCATTTGGTATTATTTTAAAAGATTTTAATTTCTCCAAATGGAAGTCCATTTCTATTCTCTCTTTCCCATTACTTGTATTTATGTTAACACTGTAAAGACAGTTCAATATGGGCCCTTTCATCAAAAATCCATAAAAAATAAGGAAACGGTGTGAATTAGATTATTTCTTCCCAGTGACATTTTTTGGCTGTTATGTTGCAGAATGCAAAAGCTCTGAAGAGCTAGTTTGGTTTTGACTCTGCCTGCAAAAGAAGGGGTGGAAATACAGACCCATCTTGTTTGCTCTAAGTGTGGAGGCAGTAAATCAACCCATTTCTCCCATTTCGCCTTTTCCCAGAAAGGACTAATCCTTCCTCTCTTTTTAAAGTCTCCTTCACCTGAAGGCTCCCCCACGCACCTCCAATTACACTAACGCCACATCTTCCTGCTGAGCTGACTCTTCCCTGCAACGCTTTCCTTTCGCTCTGGCCTCAGATGTTTCCCTTTTTTCTTGAACGTGGTGTATTTTCAGGCAAGGTCGGAGGACGGTGTCGCGAGTCGGAGTCGGCACAGCTTCGGCAGGCTCCCGGGAAGTGTCTTGCCTCCTGGCACGCTCTCACCTGCGTAGCTTGCAGCAAGGCACTCACCTCCTTGTCGCTGCCGTGGCTGAGGACCGACACTGTCGCTGCTTGCAGGCTTTCTTTTAATTGCACGGCATCGGCAGCGCTCCAGAAGGCTGTTAAACGGAGCCGCTCTCTCCCTGTCTGGCTGACATGAGGAGATGTGCTGGGTTTGGCTCAGCTGGAAGCGGTTCTTTCCACGTCTTTTGAGGTACTTTCACAAAGCCCATGGCTTGTTCATTAGGAAAGTGTTACGGCTCATAGGCACAGTTAATTAGCACTTATGAATAAAAGAAAAGTAGGAAGGAAAATTAGAGGAGTGAGAACAACAAAAATTAACTGGAAGAAAAACAGTGCAGGTCTATCAGAGCAAAGCACTCAAAAAAAATTCATAAAAAATATATTGATGCTGTAGGTTTTACAGTGATTTTTCATTCCCAGTCTGTCCAACATAAAGCAAATACTATGTGGCGTGAAGCCCAGCCCCACCAGCACACACCCAGCTATGTCTGCCTGTCATACAGGTGCCTCTCTGGTGCCAGCCAGGAAACAGAAGAGTACTTCAATAGGGAGAACAGAGTAACTGTGTGTGTGGGTGTCATCGATGCTATCATGAAATTTTTAACAACCAGCTGAACAGGAGCCGCTCGTCTCACTTTACTTTCCTCCCTGTGGCTGCAACTCATTGTTAGATTTTTTTTGCACAACTCTATTATGAAAAGCTTAAAAGCATGAACTGTGCTGCAGAACTGACAGGTTGCCCTCTCGACAGCTAAATACCGGCACCAAAAATCTTCCTGGAAAAAAGCTATATTCTTTCAAACAATCCTCTGACTACAGGAGGATACGTACATTTTGAGTCTTGTCACTAGAAGGTAAGAAATTGGGTGTAGCATGTAATTAAAGATTATACCATGGTACGAAAAATACACAGATGGACTTAATAAAGGCTAAGTATCACTTTGGGCATAACTGACATTTTGAGCCTTTTGCATGCTTGACTTTGCAATTCTACTCATACTCTTTGAAAAATGAACGTAGTTTCCATGTTTGTATACAAGCATGATGGGTAGGCTCAGGACGGCCAATGCATACTATTTATCCATTAATCAGTACACACACTTTACCCTGTCTAAGAGAATGAATCAGCAATCAGAAGAAATCTGCATCGGCTATCATGGCATCTCAACGATTCTGGCATAAATCAGGGCAGAAAAAGCAAGGAGTTGTGGCAAACTTTGTGCTTCCTGTCAGAGCAGAAAGCTGTGCCTCTCTTCTTTTTATTTCCTTTGACTCTGAATAGTGCCAGCGAGTCATTTTGGGGGAGAAAAGCTGCCCATGAGCCAAGGGTTGGCCGCTACTGTCTCTTTCTATCTATTTGTTTATGCTGGCGTTCACACCCTCCCTGTGTGCCTAACTGTCTTGTGCTGCTCTTTAAGAGCAACAGCGATGTCCCAAGACATGTTAGCCTGGAAGACCTATTTCTAGTTTGTGCCCTAGCTGTCAGGGGTGATCATTTTTCCCCAATACTGCATTTTACAGCAATTCTGTGCAGTTTCGAAACTTCCTGTCAAAACATGCCTCGTCGGTGAGCTGTTGGGTAAGGAGGGAACTCGAGATTCTTGTTTCTAGCATTAGGTAGAAGAGGAAAAAAGCAACCATGACCCTGTATGACACGTCAGATGATCCAGCACTGGGTGATAGGAAACAAACATCAGGCTGGGACTGAAATAATTGAAGAGCCAAAGGTTTTCTTTGCTGGCAGAAATAATTCAGTGAAGAAAAAGGCCTTGTGCTCTCTTTCCCTGCCAGCATTTCTTTGCCCCCAAGCTGGGTCAGACTTAAAGCTTGTCAAATAAATTAAACAAATCAAATATAGTTCATAGCTTTCCCTTCACAAAATTCACTTCATAAATAGTCTGTGGATATTCTTGAATCATTACGCCAGCTCTATAATTAGGAAGGGAAACGGATACTTCATGCAAATTTCATCAAATACGATGTTCAATGAGTAGCACTCTTAGCTATAACATGAGCCCAAAAGTTGCTTTGCAGTTTTTCCCTCTTAATTTTCAGTTTTCATCTGGCTCGTATGCGAATCTCTTGCCCCACTGAGAGGTTCAGCACACCTCCCTCTGCCCCAACTCTCCTCCAGACCTCGAGCTGCCCTTCCCATCAGGAGAAAACATTTTTACCTTCTCCTGCCAATGAAGAGAATCGCATTTTTACAGTCAGGCAACAGTCTTCCTAATTATCTCTGAGACAGACTCAAACGCTCCACCTCCTGTGTACAGCAGACTCCAGCTCCACCATTGCACTGCAATTTCACACGCTGACGATTTGTTTCTTAGGCAGAAGTGACAGCACACGAGTGAAGGGTATGGGTACAGTGACATGACAGAAGCTTCATGTCAACTTGATGCCCACCTCCCCCCCAGCCCTCACTTTGGGAAAGTTTTGATCATGTTTATCTTTCCGAGTGCCAGCAGCTATAGACCTCGGGGAGGAACTTAACCTGGAGAAAGGCTTAGATTTGGGCTTGCATCTAAACAAGCACTTCAGGTCTGTAAAAGGAATCTTATTTTATATTTTTTTAAAACCAAACCCAGTGTCAAATTGGACACGCTTCAGAAAGATAAGCATGTAGGGTGATGAGACCAAGAGACATCAGGAAGAGGGTGAAAGGAGGCATCCCCCACCTGGCATGCAAGCACATGCGTGTACACAGCCTGGAAACAATCCAGAGGGATGAGCTCTCTACTGGGGTCACAGGGCTGTGGCATCGCTGCAGGACCAGAGAGCTGCTGGGACTGCTTGCACAGGTGGGTACCAGCTCTGCAGGTAAGACAGGCAGTGAAGAAGAGGAGGGGAGATGTCCTCTGTGCGAAGGAGCAGCTCAGAGGTGCAGCACATTTCCATGGGATGGGTGATGGGCTGGGTACAGGCTCATGGGTCATGATCAGAGGAGAGACCTGTGAGGGTGGCATCACAGTGGGAGGGTGCCACCTCACCTAATCAGGGTGAGGGCAAACATGAAGATTTCTTTAAACAGCTCAAGCTTCTGTATCACAGACCCTTGTTCTTTGGGGCACTTTAACCTCCTTTCATCTGCTGGAAGGGCAACACAACAGGACACAAGTGTTAAAGATTTCTGGAGGTGTCAGGGAGAAGCTCTTGATACAAGCACTGGGTAGGTCAAACAGTGCAATGCTCTCCAGCATCTGCTATTCACCAACAAGGAAAAGCCAGCTGGGGATGTGATAGTCGGTGACAGCCATAGCTGTAATGACCACTCAATAGTGGGGTCCAAGATCCCATGAAGAGTGAGAAAGGAGTGCAGCACAGCACAGACCCTGAACTCCAGGTGAGGAGACTGCTGCTTGTTCAGGGAACTGGTGGGTGGGATCCCATGGAGCAGCTCTGAAAGGATCTCAGGATAGCTGGCAAGCCCTTAAGGACAGCACCCTCCAAGCACAGCTGGGGCCCACCTTGATATTCTGGAAGACAAATGGGTGTAGCAGGAGCTGGCTTGGCTAAGCAGGAGACTCAAGGCAGAGCTCCAGCACAGAAAGGCAGCATACAGCAGGTGAGAGAAGGGACAGGTTAAAAAAGAAGTGAACAACTATGAGAAAGTATTTACTGGAAATATTAATATTCTTTCCTCCAGGGAAGAGAGTATTTATAAGAATCTAGAAAAAAAACCACAAAGTCGTCACATACCAGTCTATCCTCAGGCAGAATTATTTGAAAAATGTTTCCTGAGGGAAATCAAGTTCTCTCTAAATGTTTCAAGTCATAGATGACATATGGAAGCTCCTCTAATAATTTTTGGCCTGAGACACTGGGGTGGCAAACCCAGAATGCTTTCAATAGTAATAACCCCCCCCCCCCCCCAAACTATCAACACTTGCAAATTAGCTCTTTGAGAAGGGTTTTATAGTTAGCGGGGTGACAAAGACAATTTCTGTTGAGAGACCTTCTGTGATGGTGTCTTTTCAATTTTCCATGTGACTTTCAAACTAATCAAACCTGCTTTGCTCTTTCATGAACCTAACAGTTAGAGGAGCAAAAACCTAAGCAAAAGGATAGAACAGCACAGCCATATCTACCAATAAAGTTGAAAACCAAAAAAAAAAAAAAAATTTCCAAATTTTGAACTTACAGGATGACAACTAATTTCTAGGAAGGAACTTGCCTGAGGCATGGGGCTATGCACAAAAGCGGGGCAATTCTCAACATGGGATGATTCACTATAATCATGGAAGATAATGATGGAGGGGCTTGGTCTTGTCACTCATTTCATCACCTGGTTTCCCTTGTTTTCCCAAGCACTGATTAGTCCAAGTGTCCCTGCAGTCTGCAATAAAGCTGGACCTAGTGCTGCTCCCATAGGCTGTATAATGCAGCTGTTTTTTTCCTGAGATTCAGAGGCATATGGCCATCTAATTATCACTCGTGTTTTTGGCAACCTCCCAACAGATGCTCATCAGTTTGGAAATGGCCATCTTGTTAAGTTTTGAAATTGTCAGCGTGCAGGACTGTTCCCGGGGAAACCCTGTACACAGGGAGGTTGAATACATTGAGGCGCCTGAAAATGCTGCTTTGGTCTATCGTTCCGATTTAATTTGACCCATTCAAAATGCCCCTCTTGCTCTGACAAACGCATGAGCTATATTCAGCCAGGAACTGACAATGGCAGAGAGCACAAACAGGCTGAAAGATGGCAAGTATCAGCCTAGAGGGAATCAGGAGGGGAAGGGAATGAAGATTAGAACAAGCTCTGTTTTATGCATTAGGCAACTGGGAATGATAAACAAAGTTCCTTTATCAAGCTTTACGGTTTGAGAGTCTTAAGATGCAGAGCCCTATATTGTTACCCTAGGTAGCTGAATGGGAACAAGCAAGACCCCTAGTCAACCTCTGAACATAGTAGCTGATCCCTATAATGTTATTTTGCATTGGCATTACCGTAGTTGGAGAAAGAAGCCTTATGGAACGGCTTGAGACTGGAGCTCTGGCTGTGTGCTACAGTGCCTTCCTGTTTCTATGAGCACAAACCAGGTAGGAATAGAGCCAAAGACTCTCGGGGTTTTTTATATGCAGCATGTAGGTATCCCGATCAAGCCAAATTTCTTCTTTGCTTCTGAACCAGCAAAGTTGTTCTGACAAAATCTGGTCACGGGAACACTGACTGCAGGAATCTGTACTTAGTACAGCTGGCTTCACATAAACCCAGTATATGACAGGCGGAAGCATGAAAGGACAAAGACAAGGACAAAACGTAATTCTGAGAGAGGAAAGCTAGCTCAAGTTACTAAAACAGACCTAGGGCTCAAAAAGTGTTTGTTCAGTTCCTAGCTTCTCCAAATCTCATGTTAAAAACGTTCATTAATGTTTAGATTTTCTTGTAGTAGAGAGAAATGTTGAAAACACTGAATACTGAATCTGAGCTTGAAATACTGACAGTCTTAAGAAATGTGCTGATTTTGAGTCCTGTAAAGCGGAAATTCATGTCTCCTATTCTTCCCTGCCCCATCACGGAGATCCTGCATTACACTGGTAAAACACATCCACTTCTGCATGGCAGATGATGGGATGTGTCAGCTGATGGCACTGCCTCCATCACAGCTCAGAGAGATGTACCATCTCTCACCCCTCTCAGCTGGGCAGCGGAGTCCTTCCCACTCCACTTCAGGGAAAATCATTGAGTCAGTTCAGAGCATCCACAGAAAGGGTTTTATTGCAAAAAGGAAAGTCTCTCCTCAGCCCCTCCAGGCATTCAAGACACACATTTGTAACAGTGGGGAGACTATGCTACGTGTTGTCTATTTAGACTGCAAACCCCTGGAAGAAGGTCTTACTCTGTGTCACCGTAAGCCAGTGACCACAAGCCACTGGTACGAGTCCCTGTACAAGACCCACAGGGCATCTACCTCACCCGGGGCTCTATGAAAGCCAAAAAGACAATCAGAAAGCGGAGCCCCAGGGACTCCCAGGGCTTTGCATTTTCAAAGCACGCAACACAGTTACAGTTTGAACAAAGCAGGCAAATTGTTAACTAAAGCACAAAGAATTTGTTTTAACCTGATATTATCTTTGAAATTTAAGACAGAAATGAAGTAGAGGTTGCTCCTCAGCTCCTCAAAAATGCTCCAGCCATGTAAGACCCCACTTGCTGTGGTCTGTACCCATTTTCAGCCAGCATCAAGTCACTCGCAGCAGTATTTCATATGCAACTGGGAGCGGGACACAGGACATGCGCTCTCTTGAGGTCAGAAGATCAAGCCAAAGCTTGACAGTTGCAAATTAGTGCAAGCAGTGAATCTACTTCTCTCTCTTGCTTTAATTTTAAAGTCTAGGGATGATACAAATTACAACAAAGATGATGTTCTCCTTAAGCTCAATTAATAGTTGCAGATTTTTGGGTGAGAGATGCCAGCTTTACCAATCAATCAGACAAGGTTGTCCATGAAGAACAAAACGTGAAGCAGAAGAAAATCTCAGAGATCTGGCAAATGCTTAAGTATTTATTTCACGTCCTTTCTTTGTTACAGTATGTACGGAAAATATTGCCTAAAATGTTTTTATCCATCTGTTGAAAACACACATTTTTACTTAAATACTGTATTTAATAAGATGTAACCCTGTAATAGCTTTGCTAATTTTCCACAACCACCAGAATCTAATCACAAAATGCAAAGAAATCTTAACACCAAGGACAGAATCGGAGTCCTCAAGGCTCACGTGCTATATTGTGTCACACAAAGACTTCGGCATACAGTAGTAGCTCATTACTTCTTATTTCAACAGTCTGAACTTCAGGCTATTTTAGAAAAAGCTGGCAGCATTTCCACTTCCCAACGAAGACTCTAAAGCACACTTTTCTGAAGTCAGCAAAGCATTTCTGATTTTTTCAAAAGTTAGAGCAATTTATTTTAAACCAAGTGTAAGCACCACTTGTCAAACTGAGTACTCAGCCTGGTGTAGCCAGAAAGACACCAGATTTGACTTAAGGACTCAGATACTATTCTCCCATCACAATCACAGCCAAGCAAATCAATCATTTAATCCTTCTCTGCTTTTTGGTGATATTCGTACAGACTGCTGATTCTTTAGGGAGTAAGCTGCGTCTGAGTACATGCCCTTGCAACCTGAAGTACAAGCAGTCATTCCTGTAATACATATAAAAGCAAAGAATCTGGGGTTTTTTTGTTCGGTTTTAATAATTAATGGTTTATCCAGAACATTAATCTGTCCTACCTTATCAGGCATCAGGACAAGGAAGACTTTCATATACTCAGTTGTTGGTTAACATAATCAGCATTTGTGCCTAATGGTACATTTCTTGCTTTAAAACCCAGGTAGACATATTTGGTATGAAGGAACAAGGAATCAAATTTATCTTTACTCTGCCACCTTAAGCTTTATTAATGCAACAACTGTCAGAAGACAGACTGGCAGGTCTGAATTTGAAGATGAAGTCTGGAAAGCAAATACTACTTTCTGCTACTATTAAGAAAGCAGAAAATTCCAGTGTATCCAACCACAACTGAACTCAGCAATCACTTGAATAGGAAGCAAGGAGAAAAAAAAAGAAAAAGAAAGAAAAAGGAATTCCCTTGGTTTCTATACTGTACTTGCTTCAGATATTAGAGTGGAATATTCCTACAAAATGGAGCCCAAAGAAGCAGAGCTGTTGGAAGGGGCTTTCAGAAACAAAGAGCCTTGAGCAGAAATTTTTAGAAAACTAAAAGGAGCCTTGAAATGACATTTTCAGAGGCTGAGCTGCTTGCAACTAATAGCAGGAGAGTAAAGACAGTGGAGAATACAATGTTTTGAACGTGATGGAAAACAGAAAGGGTACAGTAAAAAGGAAGACTGAAATTCAGAGAGAGGGAATTGGCACATGGTAACAGATGTAATGAGAAAGATCTGATACAAACGGTTGATGTGAAATAATACAAAGAAAAAGGAACAGACAGATGCATAAAACCCACACAACTTTGCTGCTGCAATCAGGGTCAACTGCATACTTGAGATGTGACAACAAAGAAAAATACAATTTCACTTTTTATTCCAAAAGTTGTATTTTCCCTAAGCCTAACCAGCAAAGCCGGTAAGGTCAGATTAATCACTAATGCAATTCTAGGTCCCTTGGCAGACTTGAACATGCTAATATTAAATGAAGACTAGATTCAAACTTAGGATGTGCTCCTAAGAGGTTAGGCTAGTTTCCTGCTCTCTCAAGGATAATCAATAACAAACTATTTTGCAGGATAATTTTGTCCTCTGAATAACACAACCCTTAGAAAAACACCTTAAGGAGGTTACTAAAGCATCATGCAGAGGCAGCAGTGCTACAATGCAGTTAAGAACATCATTGCCTCTGTAAGATCCAAGAAAGAAAAATATAGTGTGATTGACAGCTGCTAAAAAAGAAAAGCTACAAGGGTGAATCTTACCTGGAGATAAGTGAGTTAACAAACATGCAGACTATACTTTTATTAAGACCCTTCTTGCTACTCCTAGAAAAGCACTAATTTACTGAAAGAAAAAAACCAAACTAGTGGCAGAAGACTAGCATAATCTCCTTGGCTTATAGTGGCTATCAGATGGGACATCGGTGGAGGAGGGAAAAGAGGATGTATATTTAATGCCCCAAATTCTTAGTTTCTAATAGTGACAGTAGAGCAATCTCAATCTGCCTAGACATCACAGCACCTAAATAGAACGTTTGAAAGCTTCATGCAGTTAAGTCTTCTCTCTACTTCTTCCTCTGTTCTAACACTGCTCATTAAGGTTTCATGGGAGGAAAAATCTAAGGGTGGAAAAGGGTACAGGAGACCTGGTAGTTCCCAAATAAGTTATATCAAATTATGCCAATGGAAAGAAAGGATAGCATGTGTAAAAAGGAACTAACCTGACCAACAAAGAGTTCTTCAGTGATCTCAGAAAACAAAAGCATGTAAGTAATGGAAATGAGGATAGATTATTTAATAATTATTAAGCAGAAGCAACAAGAGAACACGGGGACCATATCAGAACCAAAAGAGGAAAACAAAATAAGCAGCAGTTGACAAGACTAAAAAGAGATTGCTCTGTAAGTGCACCTGCATTTAAAGGAGAAAAAAAAAAAAAAAAAAGAAGTGTTAGTTATGCAAGATGGAACAAAAACAACTGACAGCTGATGACATTAGAAATGAACTGGTCAATGGCTGTTTTCACTTCAGTATTCCCTAAGTGATGGCAACTACAAGCAGCTGCATTCACATCACTGACAAAGATCTCTGCCTAGGACAAGAAAAGAATGGGTTAGAACATAAGTTTCCTGAAGTTCAATGTTCACAGGTTTTCTGGGCCCCAAAGATTCTCTATAAAACATGTTAAAAATTGATACATTACTCTTATATTAATATGATGTTAAAAAAGTAGCCTGAAAACCAGTAGTAGCTGTATTTGAGAACTGGCAAGCTGAAATGCCTATTCTTAAACAGAAAGATACGGAAGATGAGAAGCAGCAAAAACTTCTTGACCCGAGTCAAGACCATTAATTTTTAATTCTAAAAAATATTTTGGAACAAGTACTCAAACTGTACTCATTTATGCTTTCTACAGTAACTGACAAGTCAGCCAAGAATAAGTTATGTTAAAATCCTTTCTTCCACAGTAGCACAATGAAAAAGCAGTAGATAGTGTCATTATCATGACATCTGACTATCACAGGACGTTCTTATAAGCAAGACAAACACAGCTCAGATGAAGCTATTACTGTATGAATGCAGAGCTAGCTAGAGTTATCAGAAAGGAAAAAAATAAAGTCAGTCTACTGTCAAATCAGAAAGCTGTAAGGATGTTCTGCAACAGCATGTCCTAGGATCAGTTCCATCAATATTCTAACAATCTAGATGATGAAACCAATATGCAATATGGAGTTTGAGTGTCTCCCAGATCTACTGGAGGACAATACTCAAACTAAAAAATTATCCTGGCAAGTTAAAAAGTTGCCTAGAAAATTATAACATTTAATCCTGGTAAATAAAGGAATCATTTAAAACTCAAGTCTGAATCAGTCACTGCAGCAAACATGCCATCACATTTTTGACACCTTGAATGCTGTAACACAGCAAAGAGCTATCACGTATTTCACACTGTTTAATTGCTTCATACTGTCTACCTCAGACTTTCTTCCCCTGACACAATAGGGATTTAACTATTAAGAGTGTGTTGGATTTTTAAAAAAATGAAACAAAAATCCGCTTCTTGCCCCAAAAATAATTCTTGACTTACTTTGGATCTATGCATCTCCTCCATGGTTCATTAAATTCTTCAATTCAGAGATTTTGCAATCTTTTAACATGTTAGAAGGGAAAAACACTGCCATCTGCTGGAGGAAGTAAAGCTAGCAGTTCTCTGAATACCTGCATTCTGCTCTCCATCATGCATTGTTTTTTTATGCACTGAAAAGTAACCCCAGGGACTTAGCAAGTCACCATCAGATGCTGCATTCAGAAATACACGCAAAAGGCTACAGTAGTATACCACTTTCAAGATAATGCTTGGTGGCCTAAGATCAGTAACAACATAAATCAGGTCCACCCATCCACACCACCAAATTCTACATGATTGAACAGCTTCCTTTCAATCAGCCTTCCTTACCATGCACAAATCCTGAACAGAAACCTCCGTAAAAGCAGGAGTGGGGCCAGAAACCAAACACAGCAGCTTATTCTCATAAAAAGCACAGCAGACTGGATGAAGCGGAGTTGTAGGTGACTCCTGTCCTACAGTTTTCAAATCTTTCTGCTATCATCTTGCTTTTTTACTGTCACGGATCCATATTACAAGCACCTGTTTTCATCCAACAGCTTTCAAGAAGCAACTTCTGAGCAGGAACTGAATGCTCTATTAGTATAACCTAGTCAGACATACACCTCTGCTCTACACTGAACAACTCATAAGAGTCCATAAGAAGGTACGCTGTATCTATAAAGGTCTACAAAACTACTTCAGTAACTACCCCCTCCCCCCCGCCAACAGTTACAGCACTATCCCTGATACGTTATCAGAATTGCTTTACAACAAGGGGAAGAAATAGCCAGTTATCAAGTAACTTGGGACACACCTAGTAATAACAGTTCATGTTGTAGGTAAGCTGCAGGCAGTGTTATATGAAAGCTCTTCCATTTCCCCAGTAACACTGGCTATTCTAGTGCTCAGTTCCAGGGCTAACTGGAAGCTACCTTAGGGATCTAGTGCTTCCTTCATGTCAGTTGCTACACAGCCCAAGGATGTAGCTCAAGTTACTTTTTTTTTTTTTTAACCAGCTTATATCTGAATTAGGACTTTACACAGCTGCAAATGTTTTAAAATTAGTTTTCTAATACTGACTACATAGAAGATAACATTCATACCTTTTCCTATTAATCCATCTTGGAAGTTTGAAGTCTTTTTGAATGCTACAGCTGTTTAATTATTCCTCTGAAAAAGAGCACAACTACCAAAACACATGTCAGAAGGCTTCCACAGTCAAAGAAGCAACAGTAAAGCACAACAGCAGAATCAGGATCAAAGCAAGCTGACAGAATATTAGTATCAGCAGGATGAAAGGGAGCGGTCAAGCCTAGAGACACAGGCAAATTTTTAGACACCACTACTTAGATACTGCAGTGAAATCTTACAGTATACTTGAGAAGTGCTGTTATTTCCTTGTTCTGGTCATGAGGACAGGATGAATAGTTTATTATGCCTAACACTATTTCTTATCTCATCTAAGAATTTCAGGTGGTTTCATGCCTTTGTCTTCTTCATACTGGAAAGGTATTCTGCTTAGCTTCCTGAGGCTTCTTAAGGGCTTCACCTGATTAGGAACTTACCAAAAAGACAAGTTTCATCAGAATAGTTGAAAAGTACTCTCCAAAGAAGACAAAAAGTGTATTTCCCTATACTTTCAGTTTAATTCTACAGTATTTGGCTTCATTCTATTCTGCAATTACAGCTGAGCTTCACAGGAATATCTCAGCTGTCAATGCAACAACTCAGCTCTCAGGTAAGCTCAAGTAAAAGAATTCTGGAATATTTTGGCCATCATACCTCAAGTTCGTTTCACACGTTAAATGTTCTAATGTGGTGTATCCTTAGAGAAGAATGATTTAGGCACCTTAATAATAATAATAATAAAAAAAAATCCTTAAAAACTTAGTATCTTCAATTCAACGATCAGTTTATTTTCTAAAATAAAAAGCATGCAATTTTGTAATATACACAATTTGATTCTTACCAAAGACATGTTTATAAATACTTTTTTTTCCTTTTAATAAAGATGTCTATCTAGAGTCCTCATCCTGAATGCCAATCTGCCCAACTGTTTTTTAGGCAAACAGATTCCACTGAAGATAACGCAGATCTGTATTGTTTCAGGTGCTGGAAAGCAAATGTACCTGCAGAACAAAATAATTATCTCTTCAGGCACTTGCCGTTTGGCTAAACTAAGTTTAAGAGTTTCCTTACTTATATAAAAGCAACAAAATTCCAGTCTTTATAGGCTTCTTCAGCTGATATCCACATGAAAGAAGTGCAGAAACAGAAATTTACATGTCAGTCATCTCACTAAGAGCAAATGCCGTATCTCCTCTCCAATTCTTCAACAGAAGTATCTTTCAATCCCATGTGATTCACATGATTGAACAATACCTGTGTAACTGTAAAAGAAAATTCCAACATAAACTGTTATTTTTGCTATTCACACTCTTAAGGTAAATTAGTCCAATTCATTCCTCAGTGAAAATAAGGTTTGGATTATATAGCTGAAATACAACTAAATTTTTAGAGCTACTGAGAGGACAAAAAAAAAAAAAAGTAGGAAAGGCAAGCTCTCACTTTGTTTTGATGCCCACGAACTACCTAACATTTCCTTAAACAGGTATATAATCCTGACAACACAGACAGATTTTATTTTGTTTGCTATCTTGGCACTATGCCATTAAATGCAGAAGATAAAAGTTAATGCCAGATGGCAGATAAAGCTTACATCAGGATAAAGGCGTGAATGCAATTCATAAAAGGAATTTACTTGCACTTCAGCAAGTCAAACAAGTCATTTTGTTTTAAGGAGATTCACATATCAAAATTTTGAAAGTATAATGGTTATTAGTGAAACTCAGCTGTAGATAATAAATTTGACATTATTTGGTCCCAGAGAAACGTTTTGCTTGTGTCTCACTGTTACATAGTCTGTCTGGCGTGCTAAATAAAGAAAATGTTTGAGACAAAAAACACTTTTATAAACTATGAACTCAAGCCAATGTCAACCTGAATTGCAAACTAATCTAAGTGATGCCTCAAGAACAGGATACAGACAAACAGACTGAGTGGTTTAGAGATGTCTGCATTCTTTTGGCCAACAGTAAAGTCAGGATTGCCAAGAAATGGTCGTAAATCGTGCAAAATGTGTAACTTGGATACCTTGCATGTCAGATACAAGATTTCATACAAATTCATAAATTTGTAACATTACCAGATACAAACTGAAATGCTAGTGAGGCTTACTTTACCAGACTAAAATGCAGTGGTATTACTGATAAAAACAAAGGATTTAACTATAGTTTTCAAGTCTTAACTATTAATAAGGAATCAAAAGACTAAGAAAAATTACATGACATTCATATTAATTTCTAAAACAATCAAAAAGCTAGACAACTAACCAACCTTAACTGATTATTACCGAGAATAAAAAACAAGAATAGCACTAAATTTTACTTGCTAGATTCTACTGTATCAACAAATGTTTAAAAAGATGCTACTGAATTACTTACTTTTTTTCTCTGAGCCTGACATAAACATTACTGCCATATCAAATCTTTTTAATTCAGATAGCCTCTGGAGGATTTCAAGGATGAGCGATGGCTCCTCTTTCCTGAAGAAGATTATTAGAAATATAAAAATAACTACTGTTGATTAGAAAGATTCAGTAGCTGCAAGCAATATTAAAGAATTCAAGAACAAGAAATTAAAGGACCAATGGAACTCCCTTCTCTCTCTCACATTTCCTGCCTTTCTCATCTTTCCTGTTCATTCTTCCACCCACGATGCAAAAAGTTGACAGCCAGAAATCTTTACGCAAGTATCATTCTGATACAGAGCAAGAGTGAAGAAATATAACAACCCAGACTGAAGCAAACTGACTGCTGTTCATGTACAGAATACCTACTGTATGATTTAATGCCTTGCCATAACTTCTCCATTTTTATATGTATTGGGGTGTGTGAGGGGAAGTAGCACCTGTGGTCATAGGAAGCTCAGCAAGAAGCAACACATTACAGTTGCCCTCATTTTTATCCATGCAGAAAATTCCTAGATTGTGTTCATTTTACATTCTTGTGGTCAACAGTAAACAGCCACTGTCTTTGTTACAAATAGCAATAACAAATAGTATTTTTCTTTCATAACTTGTCCTGTTTCCCTCCGGAAGATGTCTTTTACCTTACTGCAGACAATTTCAACTTCCTAGCCTTTACATGCCATACCACCAAAGGTAGGACCATATCTCTTAAGATGTCATGTTTCACCACATGATGGATACTTACTTTTAAAGAAACCATGGGAAAAGCTAACATTAATTTACATTTGCTTTTCTCCATAAAACACCACCCTAAAAACATTCTGAGTGTGCGCTCTCAAGCGGAGTATTCAGAGAAGCAGCACATGGCCTCTGACAGGCAAAATGAACTTTAAGATTCTAATGGTAGCATGGATAGAATTGGCAGGTCCTGTCTTATCAGAACTTCCAGGTCCAATACACATTTACTACAGGCTACTGTAAAGTGCTAGCAGGTAACTGAAAATAAAAGTCAGAATGCATCACAATATGTATTGCACAAAAATGAAACCCTCCGTATTTATTAGCTTTAGAAAGTTAACATGGAAAGCTAATATTGTGCAGTTATATGTGATAACAGAACATACACAGTAATATGAACAAAAATTATTTCATAGTCTAATATTCAGTTTCCGATGCTATTTAGCAGAACTGAATTCAACAACATACCGTAAAGGCTATTTATTTCTTTACCTCCTTTCTACCTGATTTTTCAAGATATGTTTAATTTCTTAAGAAGGAACAATTGAACCATTCCATTTATGGCATCGTGCTCATGTAATGATGCATGCTGGAAACAATTTTGTAAGCCCAAGGGCTGGGCTAGGGAGGGTAAAGGTAAAACCTCAGAATAGCAATAAGCAACATAAAACAAAGGAGGAGCTAAACTTACTCAATGTAGAAATCGTGCAGAATTTTCAGTATCTGGTTGAACAAGTCTGGATCTAAGGACTTCTGGAACAGTTTTGGATAAAGTGAAGGCTCTATTTGCTTTGGAAAAATTAAAAAAAGTGTTATTTTTAGGAAAAAACAAATACAGTTGAGTCATGAGAATTAGAAATGAGTTTTTAAGGATATCTTAGACAATGTTGAAGTGCATGAAAGCAAACAAAAAACCCAAATCACTTGCACCATTTGACGCTGAACATTCAATTTGGGTTTTTTTTGTGATGATTGCTAACTTCCTTTAAAAGGATTCTAAGCAATTTTTTTGTGAAATACATATAAGCAGAGGTACACATTAAGTAGAGAGATGTGTTTCAAGCATTTGTTCAGTTTAAAGAGATAAGAACGTTGCTATGTCTAATTACCCCAGAAGCATTCATTTGAAAAATTAGAATTTAACATAGTTACTAACGTATTTAAGTCTTTACAGAATCAGGGCCTATGTCTGAAAGAAAAGACAGATTATGCAGAGACTGTACTCAAACTGAGGTAAGTGAAAAGTCAGGCACAAGAGGAGAAATACTCAAATGCGGATCAAACTAATTGCCTTCACATAATACTAAGTAAAGAAAGGGAGCATTGTACACTGTTAAGACACTCTAAACATAGCTACCCTTTCCACCGACGTTTGTGCTATTTCTTCAATGTCAGTTGAAGAAATGAGTCCAAGCACTGTCAATCAATACTATGTTTCATACCTTCAGGTACAAGTACATATTTTCTGGGCAGTCTTTCAGCTTCCTGAAGTCAGACTCAAGCTGGAAAGAATTTGCAGGAATGGTAGGGACCGGAGAATCAGATCTAAATGACTTTCTGATTTCTTTTTCTCTCTGTTTGTTAACAGAGAAAGATGGATGCAACACTGATGAACTTCCGTTCAGACTAGCAGGAAGCCTGCAGAGAGATTTTGAAATGTATAATCAAGAAAACGTTTAAGGAAATCCTACACTGACACCTAAGTGGAGATCTCTGAATTCAATAAAAATCTAAAACACTACTCAAAATTTTTAAAAATATTTTATTTTAAGCAGGTATCTAAAAAACTCCTTCAGATTATCAAAGCTCTATACTTGATTAATCTTTTCTAAAAAAACACACCTGCAAATACTTACAAATACCACAGAATCATAGAACATGCTCACCCTTTCTCTACTTTGTTTCTGGAAATAACTGCATTTTATGGTACAGATTTCTACCATACACAGCTGCAAAAAAATATTACATTTTCTGCAATTTCACAATGCAAAACAATAACCATGTCAAAGAAACAAACTGTTTTAAACACCAATTACAGTTGAGCTATTTTTTGTCCTATAATTTATCAGTTATGTCAATTTGTTTTTCACAAGTTGTAAGACGGCTATGGCATAGACTTTTTATTTCAACACTTCACAGTAAATACATCTGACTGAGCTGGAAAAGGTGGGTGTGGGAGGGTGTTCCTCATAGAAATTCTTCAAACAGAATTCCATAAAAAGTATTTACTGTTAACAGAATGAGATGATGTTGATGCATACAGAGCTTTCCTAAGCAGACAACAAGTAGAGTTCCAACTCTTAGCAGGGATAAAGTCAGGACAGCAGCTTCTGTACTTCCGTCTAGTTTCAGCCAGCCAAACTTGAGTTTGCCTAGCTAACACAGTGGAACTTGGGCACTTTGAGCAAACCTGAAGTTAGTGGCTGCCTGCTCAGCAGAGGAAAGAGGGGGGACACTCTCATCTACTCCTTTTCTCTCTCACACAACTGGTGCATAAAGAATGTTTGAACTCTGCTCAGACTCTACTCTAAAATATTACAAATAAAAATCGCAGCTAGGTAAGATGGAGTGCACAAGGAAGAGAGTACAGCATACAGGAAAATATTATGAATTTCCTTATAGTTGAAATGTAAGAACAAGACTAGTTTTCCACCTGACACTAAATAGATCATACTTGCCTCAACCACTACACAATCAAAGAGGTAAATGTGTAAGGACAGTACTTTCTTTCAATATTTTATTTTTAATCCAAATTCTCCAAAATCTGAAGATGAGAATTTATATTTCAACCACATTTACCTTTTAAAAAGATGATCAGAATTTTTATACTTACTGTAATGGTGAAGTATCACTGATTTCTTCTATTTTTAGGTGCTTTGCTTTTGGAATGTCCATTGTAGTCAACTGATCATCCTGATCTAGATTCTCTGTTGTTTCAACACTCATCGAATTCCTCCAGTTATTGACTAAAGAAGTAGTGCCGGGCAAATCACTATTTGGTGTGTCATCATCAATTTCTTCAATGGCTATTCTTCGCAAAGGCTTCTAAACAGAATGCATACCTCATGTCATGTGTGTAGCCTCAACATCAGTGTACATACAGGCTCCAGATAAACAGCTGTGTTTCATTTTAGATAATATCACGATAACCAGTTTCATCTGGGCTGCTGCACATGGAAGATACTTTCAATAAAGAAACTTCATGACATTCTATAGGAAGCCTTATATAATCATTTTCTTGCTTTACCCTCATAAACCAGTGTCATCCTTACTCTAGAGGATTTCAGAATCTTCATTCTGTTTTCCCAGTAATAAAAAAAAAAGAGTTTATTTTTTCTCCCCTACTAAAGTTCAATGGGCAAGAACTACCATATATTTTGACCAATCACGAAATCACGGAATTTTCAGAGTTGGAAGGGACCTCTAGAGATCATCTAGTTCAACTCCCCTGCTAAAGCAGGACTGCATCCAATGACCTGGTTTAGCTAAATTAAAAAGCTTGCTAAGTAAATATCCAGCAACATAGACCTTGACCCTCAACTTAAAATTCTGAGATGATAAATACCTGTAACTCAGCCCTGCTGGCTGACCAAGTTCCATACATCACAAGACAATTAACTCCACCACTAGAGAACACACCAACTAAAATACTTCAGCTTATTCAATCTCTGCATGATCACCACTATTTTTGACCATCACCTAGCACCACCTTGACAGGTCTTACAAGGAAGCACTATTTGGGGGGGTGGAGGGGTGGTGGTGGAAATTGATCACCTTTTACTTTGGAATTTCATTTCCTGAATATGAACATAGGGTGTACTGCTCTAAAAGTACAGACACAAATACAGACTATTAAACATACTCAACAATTTAGACTTCTAGAAACAGCAGATTTCTCTGTCCAGCTCTAACACAAACCCATCATAAGTCTTCACAGCAGTTTGCAAACTGCTTTAAATCATGCCAAAAAACTCCTGTCATCTTGGTGTATTGACAGACAATACACAGTTCACTTTGACGATACACCATCACATCATCATGCTGAGACTGGGAGGCTGCCTGGTGGATATGAAACAAAATTACAGTTCTGTCTAGAATCCTTGGGCAGTACTAAAAGCACAGATGCTTCATCTACACTTGTTCCACCTCAACAGAACAAAGAAAAGACAATCAGCCTAATATCTTCACTTAATTTAGCAGCTAAACTGAAAACTTAATATAATTGTCTATAGTATTTCAGCTACTTCACAATCAATTCATTTAGGTTTCTAAAAATACTGTTTCTTGTTACAGAGAGCGCGTAATACTTCCCCCCCTCAAGGATCAAAATAATCACACATTTTTTACTAAAACTATCCATCTGAATTATATATTTAATGGAGGTAAAGAAAGATTTTGAAAGCATCAAGAGCAGAACACTACACTACTCCATACGATGTATGAGCACCCTTTGTATTTACACAACTCACTGCTGAATGTACGAAGATTAAATGTATTAAAAAGGGAAGCCTAATACATGAAGAAAGCTAATATTACTCTCTGTATTATTGTATTTTGTCATATCTAACTCATTAATCTGACTATAACCACTAATAATTCATAGTCCAAAAACACTGCTTCTGGAAAACCAATACCCAGCTATTCTACAGTTTATGTAGATGAAAACGCAGGCTCCAGGCTCTTGCAGTCACCCTAGGTGACACCAGCATGTGACATGGGTAGGCAGCATGGCTTGTTAACACTACAGCTGCTAGAGAAACTATAAACAGCAGATGAAAAGAAGGGAAGTTTACCCAGAGCCGACTCAAGTCTGCAGTGAAACACAGACTCAACCGCCTCCGCTTCAGTCTCAACTGCAATGTTAGCTATGGACCCAGGATAGGGCTGTCTCCCCATTTCATATTATAGATATAGGCATACACCATGTTTCCCGAGTGTGGTACTGCAGGATGAATGCTTACACCACCGCTACTGTTACAAACACGTGGAAATGCTTAAGTTATTTTCTTGAAGAATATCAAAAGAGTAAATCTGCAAATTTTGAGCTTTCCACAGGAATTAGGCTACATAAATAAGCAAGAAGTGGATTTTAACTTTAAGCTCTACTTTTCCCATGATTATAGAAAGCAACTCTCAAAACAAAGCAACTTACTGTTGATTTCAGGTGTAATGGATTATCAATCAGTTTCACTATATTTTTTATTTCCGTTTCTTTTATCAATACTGCAGGATATTCTTGATGAGTCCACTGTTCTTTCTCAGCTAATTCCTGAAAAAATTGTACATTGTCCAAAAGATCAAAAGTTTAAGGAATAAATAAGATATGTTAAAAACTACATAATAAAGAATGAAAACATGCTATTACTATAGGCTTCAAAAAAAGTACAAGTATACATACGTTCCTTATTTTAGTGAGTTCATTTATTGCTTGTTTATTTCCAGGTTCCAGCTTCAGAACAGCTTCAAAATCTGAGTGAGAAACAACATATGAAAACTGTAGACATTTCAAGTTACAAAGTAACTAGGAAATTTTTAAACGTTTTATCTTCCTTTCACAGCTCTAAAATAATTTAAGTCATCCTAAGTCTTATATCATGATCTAGTTTTTAAACACATTTTTCAAACTCATCATAAAAGCAACAATAGTCTGAAGACAGTTTTGTATGAAATTAGAACTATGTGGATACCAACACAAAAGGTTTTATACAAATTCAGTGAAACACAACAAAACCGCACCCTTCTTAACTTCTGCATTGATAATCTCAATTAGTCAGCAATTGATTTAATTGCTATTAGAAGATACAAAAAAAATCAGGATGTACTTCTACTCATCTCATACCTATCACACTTAGGCTAATTTAGTCATACCTTGCATAGCTTCTTTTAGTTTTCCAAGAGCAACTCTGGCAGCTCCTCTTCTGGCAAAGGCTTTAGAATAGGAGGCATCTAAGAGCAGAGCTTGTGTACAGTCATTTTCTGCCTCTTCATATCTCAGCAAAAGAGTAGTACAAAATTAATTATCAGTTTCAAGAGGCAGTTTCAACTGAAAAGACAGAGCTACTCAAAACAATTAAAATATGAAGACAGATCTTAATTACCTACATACATATAAATACACATCACTGAGCTAAAATGTAAAATAAAAGGAAACATCTAAAATATGGTTTCTCAGCACCTTGAAATTTCAGCCTTTAGGTATCTCATGACACACTGCTGACTCTTTTTATCATCACAGAGAAATTCACTTCCTCTGTGAAAATAAATGCTTAAAGCCTGTCAGAGCAAAGTCCACTTTAAACATTAAATAGCCTTAAAATGAAAGTCAGCATGATAGCTTTGTATGTCTGAAAACCAGAAATAGCATTACAAACAAAGAAAAAAGAATACAAGAAATGAGAAGCAAGCATATATAAGAATAAATTCATCTACATCTGAATTTCTGTGACTTGTCCTTAACTATTTCAGACTAAGATGTCAGTATATCCTTGCATTAAGTAATTTGTTTCTTTGGAAGATCAAATTTCCTCATCCCAGTTATATTTAGTTATGTTAGATCATGGTTCCACTACGTGCATATTTAAGTATTTTCATTTCATTCCTTTTCTCCTATGAATGAATTTATCGAATTTATGGAAACAGTTGTTTTTTGGTTTTTTTGGCAGTTTTTATCAGTTCTAGAGGTTTATAAGGATACCAATGAGCTTCTGTTGCATTTTATATTTGAGTCCTCTTTGAAATGTAAAGACCCATGATGCACCGATTCATCACACAGAATTGATTTTCTTGCTTGGTCATTCAATTAACGTATCACTTCCTCGGATTCTCCGAGAACATTATTTGCATTATGATGTCCTCTATGGCTTCAGTACCAAATTACAAATACTGCATCAGAAATACTACCTGTGCAACCTATTTTATAATCTCATCATTTTAGATCAATGTATTGTTCCTACAGATGCCCAGCCACGTCATGTTAGAACAGATGATCAACATAATGCTCAGCTCTCTGCTTCTCATGCTATCAGTTTAAAAGGTTTAAAGTGCCATACTATCAGGGAGTCAAAAAAGATTCACACTTCAAAAATGGTCATATGCAATTTCTCCCATTTGCCAGAAAGCATGCATTTCCTACTGTTACTGGATTACATGAAAAAAGCTTAATTAAAAAATAAACTACACATACATGTCTCTCTTAGTGGAGTTAAAGAAAAATATTTTTAAAAAATTACAATTTCCAGAAAAAGCTCCTATTCATTCCCTTTGAAGTCAGAAGTTATAATCCACTTCTTTTTACAGTGCAACATTTAGTAGCTGACAGGGTTTTATAATCAAAAAAGGCACAAAGCTTTGGGCAGGTCCTTTGAGAAAAGTAAGTATCCAGAATTTTACACAGATAAAAGAATGAAAAATCAAACCTGAGAAACTACAATTTCATACTGATGCTATTTTATTCTCTCAGAACTCCTTTCCTATGAAAGGCATTGTAACATCACAGATACTGAGTTGTTCTCTGTCCCTTACTGCCTTCAATACAATTTATTCTATACTGAATTCTAGAAAGAATTAGAAGGAGTGACAGTAACTTAACTTGAGTGAAAATCTACTGGATCACAACAAAGAAACAGTATAGCACGTGTCATCCTACTTACTTTTCAATCTTGAGATAGGCCATGGCTCTGTTAGCTGGCAGAAGCGCATTGGTGCCATCTGCTGCTATACCACGGGTGTAACATTCTATTGCATTCTCATACTTTCCTTCTTTGAAATAACCATTACCCTATAATATTCAGGTTAGAAAAAAAAAAAGCATTGAGAAAGATCTAGTACAATAAGATTTTCTTGTTCTTTTTAGTAGACAGGGTCACAATATCAAAAAGATGTATCACACCCACATCAGGGCAGATATTTATGGCATATTTCTTCATATCTAAGCTTGGAGGCAGACCACAAAAAATAACTTAATTTTTTCTAGTACTTCAAGGATAAAAAATTTTTTTCTACATGCATACTTTAAGTGCAGGCTTACAAGTCTACAATTTGTAATTTATCTTTACTCTTGATGTGCAGGATAAGCCACCCTGTACTTCCTGAATTTAAACACAAACTGAACAAAGCTGAACCTTTACAATACCCCTTTCAACACGACTTTCTGCACTGCACAAATCTGTGTTTATCCTGCTACATCCATGAAACTCAAACATTACTTGGGCCCAAATGTTGCTGTTATTTTCTAATTAATGCTCCATACCACAAAATTACATTACTTTTTTTGTTTGTTTCCAAGAGACTAAGATTATCTTTTGCTTCTCAGGACTAATATAAAGTCATGTGTTATCGTCTCTGCTACTCTCTAGTCACTGGCAAAAAAGCAAAGGCCACAGTTCAGACTTGACAGGATCCATGTTGCCAGGAACAGGCCCACAGTGCGTCAACTCTGCTATCAATGAAGAATTACAACTAGACTGAAATTTCTTTTCTGTGGCCTTTTCAAACTTTTGTTCCTTTTACCTACTTAATGTATGCTTTCATTCTTTTCCTACCAATTACCACTTACAACCAGCACAGGAAACCTGAATATTGATAAAATGTCAGAAGTTTAAAAGCTAGGTAACAGAACAGAAAGAAAATTATGTTTTAGTTGATAATGTTATTTCTTAATTGCAACAGTGGGGAGAGAGAGAGAGAGAGAAATCAATAAGCCAACTGTTTGAGACAAGACCATGTATCCAGAAATATGTTTTTGTCATTGTTCCCTACACTCCCTGAAGTCCTTCTTAGAACTACTTTTCACATGTAATCAGAGGTTGGAAAACACAAGAAACAGTCCACAACTCTACCTGGACAAGCAGGGGTCAAGAGGGATATAATACTGGAGAAATGGGATCTTTGTGCAATATAGTTCAACTTCTACTTGTCTTAGCACATATTTGAAATTTATCATATACAGTTTGGGCTGTAAAAGCTACCTTGTATAATTATTCATCCAGAAGAATCCAAACAGAACTCAGTCCCCCTCCCCTCCCACAGAGCCCAAAACGGTTAACAATTAAGGGTATATCAAGGACATTGTATTTATGAATTTCAAGACAGTATCAGGTTTAATTTACACGTTTGCATAGCTAATAGCACAATACAATATTTTTCTTCACTGTTCCACCAGAACCTGTGACTTACCAGATCTTTTTCTGTAATAGCCTTCTGCTTGAGCTGCTGGTCTTCAATGCGCTGCTTCTCTTCATCTGTTAATTCTGATCTGACCACATCTTCTAACTCTTTCTGTTCTGAACTTTCTTTTGATGACAGCGCCTGCAAAGATGTAATTGTTTTCCTCAGTAAGTATTTCCCCTCTGCTCTGCCAAGCATTTTAACAGAAGTGCCTGTGTTGTCAGTTGAATGCAAATCGAAGAGATCATTCTAAATTGTTCTTGAAAATGTATTTCTATGAGGGACTGCAATTCAGAATATTACTTGGTAAATAAAAAGTATGTAATTGCTGAAGCACAATGTAAAGCGACTCATGAAACCTGTCTATACATATTCCAATTCACAAACCATTTATTTCTTCAATTACTGGTGACTTCGGGTCTTCATTTTGAAAATAAATTTTTCAAGCACTTTCAAAACTACAGTTGAAGAGGTATAAGCATACTCACACAGTAACGACAGGTGAGCTTACCTTTACTAAGGCCATCATAATCAACATTCTCTTCCTGTCAAGCAAGGAATCAGACTTACAGTAGAGTATTATGTTCTGCTAGGCTTAAACCTGCTTTCTGGTTTGGCAGACCACAGCAATCAGTGGGACTACAAGCAAGCTAGCAGTTCAGCTCTACAGCCAAGAGAACACAAAGGTTCTTTCATACGTAGTGCTACCCTGTATTAAAATACTAAGCATGACTGAAAAAAACACTAACACAGGAGCAGAAAAAAACATCTGAGGGAAGATTTAAAAAAAAAACCAAACAAACAAAAAAACCAAACAAAACACAACAAAACACCACAGATGTCGGTGCACACATTCAGTCTTAGTCTGCTAATCCAACATTACACGGATGTTTGCATACACGCCAGTTAATCCAGGAGAAACTCAATTCCAGGTTTTGACCTCAGTGAACTTCAGATGCCAGAAAAACCACATGAGATTTTGTTGAATTCAGATCTTGTTATAAGCTGATACAGATACAAACTGAACAGGGAGTATAAATTTATGTTAGGGCCTATTAATCTCATTACCTGATTGATTTTCTTCAGTTCATTTTTTGCTTCAAAGTTGTTTGCATCCAGCTCTAAAACTTTTTCATAATCTATCAGAAGATCAGAAAACAATGTTTCAGGTAGGAACTACAGGCTAGTAATCAGAGTATAGAATAAGAGCGTTCTTTTGAGATAACACTTTTTTGTAGTTACCTAAAAAGCCCGAGATACTACAAAGAACATATTATTCTAAGACATTTAAAACTGAATTACTCTAGAACTTCCAATACCTAGAATAATCAGTTAGACTTGCTGCTTGAATTTTACCTTGCCAGAAGAATATGCAACATGGCATTTCATTTCTTTGTTTACAGAAAATGAAAATTAAATTCCTACACCAAATAAGCAAATCACACAAGCTTTAATCAAGCAAATAAATGAACAGTTTGTATGTTTTTTAAGGAAAGAATTTAAAAGACACCCACCTTCTTTAGCACCTTGAAGATTTTTCAAAGCAAAGCGAGCAGCCCCTCTTCTGGCATAAGCCTTTGTGTAATTTTTATCTAAAGCAAGTGCTAGATTGCAGTCAGATTCTGCAACAGAAAACCTATCAAAAATATGAATGGGTTAGTTTGGACACATCTAGGTAACAAAACCCAAAACTTCAGCAAGTTAGCTTACTCTGAAGCCTTACGGTTTCTCTCTAAAGTGGGAATCTTACATGCTTCAGAAGGGGCACAGACCAAGTATTTAAACATCTCCCAATTCAGAACACATTAAAACAGGAAAGGAAAACAGAGGTCAACAATCTCTACCGCAACAGAAAGAATAACCGACTCTCCTATACCCTTTCTTCCCTCCAAAAAAATTAAAGCCCTAGAAATAGAGCTCACTAAATCTGAAAGGCAAATTAAACACTGAACTTTCTCTCTCTAAGTCTTACACTGTAACGGGGAAGACAGAAAACTTCCAGCATGAAAGCAGAGGAAAAAAGATGAGAGACTAGATTCCTTATCCTGGCAACTTCTACTTTACTTTGAAACTGCAAAGCAGGTAGCAACGCAGGCTGTATTACAGCATGATAAATAATATAATCAAGACTCAAAACCAGACAAGAAAATCTGAAGGTAGCACTTGAAAGAAGAAAATATTAAGGATTTAACAATCAAGTCTTACTTTTTCATTCTATAAAAAGCTGATGCTCTGTTTGTGGGCAATACTGGATTGTATGGATCAGAATGCATCCCTTTAGTGTAGCATTTTATAGCTTCATCAAAGTTCCCTTGTTTAAAGTAGCTATTACCCTGTGAATAGAAGTAAGTCTTATTAGCAAATTACTGTACGTTGACAGACACATTACTAATTTTTGGTGAAAAAATTCAAAGCTTGTATTTTAGAATGCTCAAACATTTTTGTTTAACATCTTTCACAAAGTACTGTTCTACTGTAAAACATTTCTTTAAACCACAATATTCTAAGTATCCCTTATTAAACATTTCTCACGATTTATGCAATAAGAGCATTTTATTATATACTGATTTTCAATATCTGTAGGTCATTTCCAGAAACCTATAACAACCACATATACAGCTGCTTAAATTGCCATAGAGAATTACTGAAGGTTTTTTTGAGTTTTTAGTAACTAGATTGAGCATCTTTGCTTTTCAAGCAAATTCTCATTTCTGCCTCCTTTGGCATGGAACTTTTATCTCATGTGCCCTCAACTGTTTCACTGCAGCCAAGATGATACTGGTCAAAGACATCTCATTTTCTCAGTGTAAACTGTAGATTATACATCAGGGAATTTCTAAAACAGCAGAGAAAGAAGGCAGATGTCACCCATGCAGACAATAAAAAAAAACACCCTAAGAAACCCTACTGAAGAAAAGTATGGACTGACAGATGGTGTTAGGTGACTGTTTGTAAACAAAGAAGTTGCTCACCACTACAGAAGCTGCCATAAAACTAACTTAGCCTCTATCACATGGCAATGAAGCATGAGATAGGTCATCTTGTATTCTACTTGCAAAATAAGGTAAAACTGAACTGGTACCAACTTGCTATTACCAAGGCAGGGAAGACATACAAGCTCGCCCAGCATTCCCATACGTAAATGGCCTTGCAAAGGAACTAATGTTAAATTTTTGGTGATGTAGTTTGGGGCATTCAGGCCTTGTGTTCAGGTAAACACCAGTTTGATCCATACGGCAATTCTATATAGCAATCCAACTTTTCAAAGCAAAAAACCACCGATATATTAATCCTCGTAAGTGCACATTAAGCAGAGCCTGACAGGTTTTGTTGCAACTGGTGATAAGAAGAAACAACTACAGTGAGAATTATTAATAACAGGCAGGAAAACAGACATGAAAAATTCCAAACAGGCTATTCTTCCACCAGAAGCGTAGTCTCAGTGAACAATCTTTTAAAACAAACTACAAATGCTCCTACATCTAACTTACTATTATGCAAATCATAGAATCATTTATGCTGGAAAGACCTTCAAGATTGTCAAGTCCAACCACTAACCTAACACTGCCAAGTCCACCACTAAACCATGTCCCTAAGCTCCACATCTACATGTCTTTTAAATACCTCCAGGGATAATGACTCAACTACTTCCCTGGGCAGCCTGTTCCAATGCTTGACAACCCTTTCAGTGAAGAAATTTTTCCCAATATCCAATCTAAACCTCCCCTGGTGCAACTTGAGGCCATTTCCTCTTGTCCTATCGCTTGTTACTTGGGAGAAGAGACTGACCCCCACCTCGCTACAACCTCCTCTCAGGTAGTTGTAGAGAGCGATAAGGTCTCCCCTCAGCCTCCTTTTCTCCAGGCTAAACAACACCAGTTCCCTCAGCCGCTCCTCATACGACTTGCACTCTAGACCCTTCACCAGCTTCATTGCCCTTCTCCGGACATGCTCTAGCACCTTAATGTCTTTCTTGTAGTGAGGGGCCCAAAACTGAACACAGCATTCAAGGTGCAGCCTCACCAGTGCTGAGTACAGGGGGACAATCACTTCCCTAGTTCTGCTGGCCACACTATTCCTGCTACAGGCCAGGATGCTGTTGGCCTTCCTGGCCACCTGGGCACACTGTTGGCTCATGTTCAGCCGGCTGTCGACCAGCACCCCCAGGTCCTTTTCTGTCAGGCAGATTTCCAGCCACTCTTCCCCAAGCCTGTAGTGCTGCGTGGGGTTGTTGTGACCAAAGCGCAGGACCCTGTACTTGGCCTTGTTGAACCTCATACCATTGGCCTCGGTCCAGCCTGTCCAGATCCCTCTGTAGAACCTTCTTACTCTCAAGCAGATCAACACTCCCACCCAACTTAGTGTTGTCTGCAAACTTACTGAGGGTGCACTCGATCCCCTTATCCAGATCATTGATACAGATATTAAACAGAACTGGCCCCAATACCAAGTATAACAAACAGTTATAATGTTACAACCTTTTCCTTCTCTGCAAGAGCTTTTTCTGCATCTATACGGATTCCATCTTCCTCAGAGTCTGATTCTGGAGATACAGAATCATGAGTACTATCTTCTTTATCAAGTTCTTCAAGTATTTTATCCTGAAATCAGATAAAAAGAAATTATCTTCATTATAATTTAACAGTACAAAATAAATCAAGCAAGACTTCAGGAGAATTAGCAGTGCATTTTTAAAAATCTCTACTGCTTAAGTCCTCTTTATTGAGGAGTATTCCACACTTCACAAGTAAGAGATCTATCATCTAATACTGCCAGCTGTGTTTAGTCTTATATTCTACTATAATGATGACCTTTCAATAGGTTTATTGTTAAACCATACTTTCCCCCTACAGTCAAATTCAATCTGCTGGATGAGAGCACAGTCAATAGAAAACTATTATTTCTCAATATACCAAATTTTAAACACATAACCTTTTTGGAAGAAAGCTACTTTCTACGTTCATACAGTACCCAGTACAGTAAGATACTGACTTGTGGACTGAACCCTCAGCACTATAAGAAAATCTTACTTAAGATGGAACCAACTGGGGAAAAGACTAAGTTAACAAGCAAATATTCTGACTCACCACATCAAGTTTTCCCCATGCTTCATAATCGTAAGACTTGATCTTGTTTTTCTTGTTTTCCTCCGTTGTTATCTTTGAAGGGACTTTACTTTTGCTTTTCTTCTTTTTCTTAAAAGCCTTGTTTCGAATTGGTGGCAAATTCTAAATTGAAATAAGTAATTTATTATAAAACAGATATGTGAAATTCACTTGTATTGAAGAAACTATAGTACCTATATCTAGTTACAGTACCTGTACCGGCTAGTTCTATTTTAGAAATCTATCCAGCAAGCTGTTCTCAGGAACTCTACAAAACCACTAAGGACAGCAAGTATAAATCTTTCAATACATAATAATAGCAAATATTACATGTATGATACAAGGTTAAGTTTTAGAAGACAACTCTCTGTAGAGTATCACTGAAGAATAACATCAATACATTAAAAGCAATAAATAAGTAATAGTGACGCGGCAAACAGAAATATTCTCCTAGATCTACCTGGAACTGATTAAAAATGTACTGGCCCCATCACCTCCAGAGCCTACTGTCCCACAGCTTTGTTGGCGGAACAGTTTACAGAGGAATTTTTGGTCTGCTTCAGATGAGGAATAAATCAGCTGGGTTAGCTCATACCTTCTATTCATGTATTTGAAGTCAACACATGTAATTTTGCTGAAACAAAAAGTAATTATTATAAACACTGTTCCATTATCAATAGCTGAGTTAATATTGACACTGGACTTGTGATTTTTACCTCCTCTGGGACACCACTCTGTTTCCTTAGTTCAGAATCCACTTCTTTAATATCTTTTTCCCAGCTCTCCAATTCTCTCATAAAATCCTGCAGCTCTTCAGCATTTTGCTTCATTTGCAGCTGTAGTTCTAGCGCTTTATTTGGTGCGGTCATTGTAATCTGTCAAATTTCAAGGAAAAAGCTTTCTAAAGAGAACTTGAAAGTATGTACTGAAAGAAGCTAGCTACTTCAAAAATTAAGAAGTCTGACTTGCATGCAAGACAGGCTTCCCAATAGCATAGTAGGAACATTAAACAGTAAAAGACTAAGAAGAAACACAATTTAAAGTCTTTGAAAAAAATTATGGGAAGCCATGTTATTTAGATAAAACAAAGTATATCAGAACAAACAGTAAGTCATGCTTTCCTAACTAAGTGTAAGGTAAAAGGCCCAACAAGTCAATGAAAATCCTGAAAGTGATAACCAAGTGATCTTAGTTTAAAGTAATTTCTGCAGTGTTTCCCAGATGACAGAATGAAGAGAAATTTAACACATTAACATTTAAGTTTTAACTAGAAAAAAAACAATTGAGATATACATGCTGCCTTCTATCTGAACAGAAATGAGACATCTGACAAATCAACCCCCAAAAGCACTTTCAGCTCCTACAAGTACACTTAAATACGCACATGTTTTTAGCACAGGAACGAGTAAACACACGAGGTGTTTTATTATGAAGCCTAGTGAATTACAAGTCCAGAACATTCTTTGAATGTGCTCTTTGTACACATCTGTAGCCCTCCAAGTCCCTAAAACACTGTTTAATAATTATTAATACTTAATAGTCCTCCTAAGTTTTGTTGTCTTAATTTTAGGTGAAAGACATTTTTATCACCACAGAAATATCAAGTCATGAGTAAAAAGTAACCTTAAAAAAAATTCTTTGTTACAATTCAGAAAAAAAAGCCACATTTGTACAGTCCATTGCACAAAAAGCTGAAAGGACGAAGCAAACATATTTTGAAAATAATCACGATTAAGTAATTCACGATGAACTAAATACAAACTTAGAGAAAGAAAGCTATGAATGGCTGATTAACTATAACCTCTTGACTGAAAGAGCTTCGTTTACAATCCTCACATAAGGATAAATAAGCCATTTACACAGACAGTACACACAAAATTTAAGGGAAAAAAAAGGACTAGATTGTTTATTTAAACATCCAGTAAGACAATAACCTAATAGCATAGAAATATAAACATGTATGGGCCAAAGAAAGCTAATAATTTCTGCAATACAATGTGCTGTCCATAATTATGGACAAGAGCCTCATAAAAGATGGAAAAACACACTGCGTGATTACAAGTGAACTAATGCTACCAAAGCAGAAGTGTTTTTTCATCCTCAGGAGCAAGCAACTGAGGAGATGCCCTGATGCACCAGTTGTGCTTCCCCCTAGTTACCTCCTATACTTAGGTGGTAACATGTTTACCCTTAGCAATATATTTTCCCTGAAATTTTTAAAATATTTAGTCTATATAAAACTAATTGGAAAGAAACTTTGGGTGAAGGCAGAAAATGGGTATTTTTCATAATATTCCAATTCAAGTATTTTTATATTTTTTTCCACCTGCCCCCCACTGAACTGTCACTACAATGTTCAGCCATTTAATTCCATAAAACCTAGGCACTGGCACACCAAGTATTCCATACAGCATAGTACACCCTGGCCAACGGTAGCTAGAACAAGATGCTTCAAAGGATGCAAGAAACTATGCTGTGATCTCTTGAACTTTTCTTTTTGCTACTACTAAAATAATATTCTTATATGGGTGAAAATCAAACATTAAATGTAGCTGCTTGGTTTTTGGCATTCTAAAGCACCTTGCACAAGCATGTAAGGTAAACCTGCTCCTGTTACCCACTCGCCTAACACTGCTTGTCGCATAGGGCTTAGCAACGACCTCAATCCACGAGTTGACAACAAAGTCCTTTCCAGCACAGCTCTTACACCCTTTAAGGCAGTTTTAGTTGAGTCTCAACGCTAGGGCTTTCCTTTGCTATACCCAGCACCCGAGGGCTGCCTTGTCCCAGCGACTCCGCGGGGGAGCAGCCGCATTACCTCAGGGGCCTGGCCGCCACCCAGCGGCACCGCAGGCCCGCCCCGGCAGCGAGCCCCACGCCAGCCCCGAGGCCGCGCCGCAGGAGGCCCGGGCTCACGCCGAAGCGTGCCCCAGGGCAACGCCGGCCCGCCTGGGCTTCGACGCCCGCCTCGGAGTTAAGAGTGAGACCCTTCAGGGTGGGCTCCCCCTCGCCTGGCCAGGCCGCCTGTGGGCCGCAGGGAGGCGACACGGCGCCGGGCCGGGCCCCGCACACCCCGCGCCGGTCTCACCTGCGCCGGGTCCCGCCTCTTTCTGCTGCCGCCACCGCCGCCGGCCGCCCTCCTCGCGCGGCCGAGCCTCCTCCTAGAATGCAGCGCGGCCCCGCGGCCCTGCAGCGGGACGGGCCCGGCGGCCCCGCGGCGGCAGAGGGAGAAGGAGCAGTAAGAGCGGACAGCGCATGCGCCCGCGCTCCGCCGCGCTTCGCCTCACGGCCCGCGGCCCTCCGCGCTGCCTGGCCACGCCCCCTCCGCGTTACGTAGCGGGGAGCTGGCCCGGCGATTGGCGCTGCCGTGCCTCCTGCCCTTTGCCCCGCCGCCGGGGACGGTGGCCGGCAGGCGGGGGGAGGGGAAGGGGTCGGCCATGGAGCAAGGGGAGGCGGCTCCACCGGCGGCCGAGGAGAAGGGGGGAGAGGAGGAGGATGACTTCGGCTACCGGCTCTTCCCGGACCGCAACAAGAAGCCGCAGAGCTTCCTGGTCCGCAGCCTCTTCACCTTCCACAACAGGTGCCAGCTGATGCTGAGGATGACCCTGGACACGAGTAAGCGCTTCCCCGGCGGGCCTGGGCCCGGCCCTGGCGCAGCGGAGGGCGCCCCGGGTGGCACCGGGGACGTCCGTGTCCCCCGCTGGAACGGCCTGGCCGCGGCGGTGGCCTTGGGCCGCAGGGTCTCGGGGTGGGAGCCGCTCTGCTTCCACCGCCGCGGTCCCCCGAGCTGTCGGCGGCATGGGGCTGCTGCTCGATGAACACGCTGATTTTGGTTAAGACAAAGAAAATACAATTTGAGGAGTGGCTGTGTGCTTTTTTTTCCTGTTAGAAGGTCCTTCTCTGCTTCTTTCTCTTGAAAATTTGTGAGGATTTGTCGATTTCTGGTTCACTTGTGCCCTTTTCACTATGTAATGTTGACTGAATTTTACTGAAAACAATTGTCGCTATAGGCCACTCTGTTTATGCCTACTGCTAATAAAATAATGTCAGAAGTGACTTGATTCCTGGGTAGCTTTGTGTATATCATGTATGACATTACATAGCCTGAGCTGTAACAGATGCCAGTTGCATTGTATTGGAGTTAAATAGTGCAGAGTATGAATTTGCATGTGTAGTGCTTTTCTTTTTTTTTTTTCTTGACTGTCTTTATATTTCGATTATAGATGACTTTCAAAACTTTTGTCTAGAGAAATTGATTGCAGCAATGTTTTTCTAGATCCATATGCTCAACTTCTTCTTGAGGCTATGAAGAAGTCTGGTTGGTATGTAAACTAATTCATCTTGTTCTGTGTAGTAACATCACTATTATATGGAGTTACTAGTCTTTTTCAGATTCTTCCCTATAACTTTGTTTGGGCCTTTCAGCACTGTCTTCAATGACCGGCACTTTTCTTGTGAAAACTGTGATGGCTGTGTCAGTGGAGGTTTTGATTCTGCCACATCTCAGGTAGGCACTGGACATTGTCCTCTTTCAAAGGGCTACAGGTTTTTTAGTGTTTTTTTTACCAGGATTAAATCTACTAATGCTGTTATCTGAGTTAAAGTCATGAAAAACGAAAGATGTTCCGTGGTATTTGAACTAGTACACTGCAGAATGATGAAACTTAATATTGAAAAACACTGATCTACAGAGTCTAAATGCTCTAGGTGCTATAAGAGTGTGCTAGGTCTCTGAGAAGTAAGGGTGATGTTGAAACTTGGTGAACAGACTACCTATATTTTTTCTTCGACAGATTGTTCTGTGTCAGAACAACATTCGCCACCAATCCCATATGAACCGGGTGGTCACACATGAATTGATTCATGCTTTTGATCACTGCCGTGCACATGTTGACTGGTTTAAAAATGTCAAACACTTAGCATGTTCAGAGGTAAGTTAAAATGCTTCTAACATTGTCGTTATATTAATTACTGCTGGTTATTAGGGATGTTTTGTGTTTAAATAGGCATGCTGTTACACAGACTTCATTTGGTTTAATCCTGTTAATACATTTTGTCCTTTCTGTCAAGTCAACCTAAACAGTTTCATTCAGAAAGCACTTAGTTTTCAGAAATAATAGTAAGGCACTGTCATACTGAGTAGAATGTGATCACTGTGAGTGTAACCATAACAAGAAGTCGTTATTAACAAATGAGAGTAGTTAGAGAGGAAACCACATTCATGCATTAATTAAATGTTTATAGGGTTCTATTTCTCCCCTGCAAATCTTGGTATGTTGTGTAGTTATCACAGTCGTATGGTAACCTTATTTTTGTTTAGGTTTTTTTTGGTTAACAAAAAAATTGTCCTTTCCTGTAACATATATTTTTTTTATTCATTGTGATGTTGCTAATAGTACACTTTAGTTACGACTCTGTGTCCATTTCAGAGGACATAGGAATTTGCTGCTTGAAAGGCCTTAAGAATTGATTCATTAGGAGGTGAAATTAAACTGAGCACAGGCTAGTAAAGATCCCTCTTGTGTACACGAATCATATATTCACATGCTTTTAGTTGATTTCTGATGTAATCCATATCATTTGACCACAGAAAAACTTACCTTTATGATTAATATTATGCAAGTACATTTTTTGTGACTGTGTGAATTAGGTGGCTTTTTAACTTTTTTTTTTAAAATATATAAAATGATATAAAAATGTTATAGTGGCTTTGGTTTGGGTGGGTTTTTTTGGTTGTGGGTTTGTTTTTAATGAGAACATATTTGATTCCAGACTTAAGATGTGCACAGTTCCACGTATAAAGAGTATGTGAGAGAACCAAAATGTTGAGTTTGGTATAGAACAAATCAGATTTCATAAAAATTAATTTAAATTCATTAATTGCATTTGTATTTGCTGGAGAAGAGAGTCACAGTCACATATTATCTTTATCTTTCTATAGATAAAACTTAACAAAGTAACCTTATGTGGTATCAGTAAAGCCATTCTGTATAACTGGGGGGGCTTGACCTTGGCTGGCTGCCAGACACCCACCAAGCCATTCTCTGACTCCCCCTCCTCAGTAGGATAGGGGAGAAAAGTAAAATTAAAAAGCTCGTGGATCAAGATAAGGACATGGAGGTCACTCACCAGTTACTATCATGGGCAAAATACACTCGTCTTGGGGAAGATTAATTTAATTTATTGGCTATTAATGACAGAGTAGGATAGTGAGAAATAAAACTAAAAATGTTTTCCCCTCACCTCTTCTTCCCACGTTCAACCTCGCTCCTTCATTCCTGACTCTTCTATCTCCTTCTCCCCAAAGCAGCACAGGGTGATGGGGAATGGGGGCTGCAGTCAGTTCATAACACTTTGTCTCTGCTGCTCCTTCCTCCTCATGCTGTTTCCCTGCTCCAGTGTGAGGTCCTTCCCACGGGACATAGTCCTTCATGAACTATTCCAACGGGGGTCTTTCCCATGGGCTGCTGTTCTTCAAGACCTGCTCCAGCTTGGGTCCTTTCCGCAGCGTACAGTCTTTCAGGAATGCACTGCTCCAGCGTTGGTCTCCTTCAGGCCACAATTCCTGCCAGAAAACATGCTCCTACGTGGGCTCTCTATGGGCTGCAGCTTCTTCCAGGGCATGTCCATCTGCTTTGGTGTGGGATCTTCTTTGGACTGCAGTGTGGGTATCTGCTCCACTCTGTTCCTTCATGGGCTGCAGGGAGACAACCTGTGTCACCATGGTCTTCTCCACAGGTGGCAGGGGCATCTCTGTTCTAGTGCCTGGAGCACCTCGTCCCCCTCCCTCTTCACTGGTCTTGGTGTCTGTGGGGCTGTTTCTCTGATGTTTTTCTCACTCCTGTCTCTCACAGCTGCTGTGTAGTGTTTTTTATCCTTTCTTAAATACATCATTGCAGCGGTACCACAGGGACCACTGGTGGGCTCAGCTTTGACCAGCGGTGGGTTTGTTTTAGAGCCAGCTGAAACTGTCTCTGTCCGACCTGGGGGCAAGCCCCTTGTCTCGTCTCACAGAAGCCATTCCAGCAGACCCCCTGCTGCCAATATCTTGCCATGTAAACCCAGTACAATAATTCAGAATTATTAACTATCATCTACTTTTTTTTTTTTTGTCCAAGCATTTACACAGTGCAGAAGAAAGCCTGTAAGCCTCAAACATAATATAAGCCTCAAACATAAAATTAGAGAACATATATAAAACAAGATTGTGCTTGTTCTTGCTCTTGTTGAGATTATTTGTTTGCTTCAGGTCTTTTGATACTTACTTATTTTATTATATGGTGTTTACAATTTTTATTGCCAGCTTTTTAATTCTTAGATTTCATGTTTTCCATGTATTTATTCTCACTCTGGTACTTAAGTATAGGAAATCTAGTTTTAGTTGTATTTCCTAACTGAGGGTGTAGGGTGTGGAACAGTTGGCAGACAAAAGAAATTACAATGCACAGGACAAGACAGTTAATAAGCTAAAACAGGCATACTCATTTAAATGTGGCTTTTCCTAAATCAAGTGGGTTACTGCTTTTCTGGGTATTGCAGCTGTAGTCTTTGAAAGGCCTTTCTGCCTGACTCTTATATCAGCTTCTGATACAGACTGGAGAGAATATTATTTTCCATGTTCTTTTAGCAGTTCATATATATGTGAATCTCTTCTACCCATTCATTTAAGCTTTGGGAGCATGTGAGACTTGGTCCTTGGAGAAACTTACGGGTTCTATAGTAGTACTTTGCAGTTCGTTGAGGCTGAGAGGGTGGATATAAAGGGTAATATGTACTCAATAAGTAGAAGTGGCCCTGGGAATATTCTCTACCAGCAGTCAACAGAAAGACATTGAAGAAAAAAAATCTCTTACAACTTTGTTTTGACTTTGTATTTCCATATGTTTCTCTGATTGCGTGGCTTTTTTTTCCTCAATAGATTCGAGCTGCTAATCTCAGTGGAGACTGTACACTGATGAATGAAATAGCCAGGTTTAAATTTGGATTAAAAGGACACCATCAGGTAAAGACTGTAGATGTTAAAGTCTGCTGATTTATGAGCCATCTTTACCTACTTGATCATGGCCTTCTACACTTTCATAGCTGAAAACATCAGAGAAAGAAGTAGGTGCCATGGACTTGCTACTTTCTCTTGATTAACCTTTAATAACCTTCAATGATTCATGATAATTTTTTTTTCCACCTTGTTATTTTTGTTGGAGTGAAATTCCTGAATACTTAGTCCTGTCGTAGAGCATTACCACTGACAATGGATGGTTAATAAGAACTAAAAAACCTCCAGGGTTTGCAGGAAGTGTAGTGGGTAAAACTAAAAAGTCTTTGAAAACTGGAGGAAAGAGGATGACAAGAGTTCTAAATAACCATGTCTGTTAAGTCTTACAGGAATTAATTTTTTTTAATAGTAATGAAGACTACATGTCGAGTCTCAAGTAGTTGCTCATGTTAGAGTGGCAGTTAGCTTGTAGCTGGGGATGTTTACAGCTTTTTTTTTTATCTTTTGGTAGACAAACTGCGTAAGTAAAAGTTGCCATAAAGAGAGGTATCAAAATGAAGGCCAGTAGAGGAGTCTTTTCTTGATGTTTTAGAGCATTTCAACTGGAAAAGTACTAACTGGTATTTATGTCTGTTTCTTTCTGACATGTTTTCTCTTGTGTCCAAGTCAAGTTGTACAAATACTTGATACCTACAACAAATGCCAAACTGCATTTTAATTCCTGTTCTAAGGAATGTCTTTTACCCATCTGATGGTTTATTTGCACATGGAAAACCAAACCACATATTTAACACAGGATGGAACAAAAATGTACTTTAATGCTTTTTACAGACATTGTTTGACTCTTCTGTGATACAAAATTATTGCATATGTAGTAGGAATTAATACTTGACAAAATCTGGAAAAAAAATTATTTATACTAATAATGACAGATTTTTCTTTATCTAATTCCCACTTTAGACTTGTGTACGAGACAGAGCAATTCGTTCCATTTTGGCTGTTAGAAAAGTTAGCAAAGAAACGGCAGAAAAAGCTGTGGATGAAGTTTTTGATGCCTGCTTCAATGATCTGGAACCTTTTGGAAGAATCCCGCACAGTAAAACAGATGCAAAACGTGCTTATAAAGACTTTCAGAATAGAGATCGCTATAATGCTAATTTGTAAAGGAAAAAAACTTTAAAAATTATGTTAATATCTGATTGTTCTGTAACATCTGGAGCTACAGTCTGTGCGCACAGTGCTGGTGGAAAAGGGCAATTCTATCAAATGTATCAATTAATTTTGTATACTTTTTCCAGAAGCCTACTTCCATGGAAGTAAACAAAGTAAATGAACAAGACTAAAAACTGTGTTTCCTCACCTGTTATTCCAGCAAGGTAATTTAGTATACCAAACGACTTGTGAAATGATCTGCACATTTCAATGCACATTTAATTCTGCTCAGTCTGACTAGGACTTGGTTTCTAGAAGTTTTCTTGTTACTGAATAAATCTTTTCATAAAATCTTTACATTTCCACCGTCCTTGATACACAGTCATAAACCTGATGATATTCATCACTCCATTTTAAAAGATGGGCACCTGAACTACGGCTCTTGCATCTAGGTTTAATAACTATGGCTAAACCCAAAATTTAATAAACTGCCACATTTTTGAGCATTTCCTGAAATTCTTGGTATCCCAGCTTATCTAATGTTAACTTTACAGGTACATAAAACCCTTTGGCTTTTTAGGAATTTGACTGCCTATTCTGCTTACCCAATCAAACCCACAAGCTAGATAGGTGTTGGTGAGACTCTGTCCACCAGGTTGAGCTTTGCTCAAAATGTTGGTGTAGCATATGGCCTTCTTCCTGTCCTTGTTAGGTGAGTAAGTCCATCTGAGGAAAGCAAGAAGCTGTTAGCTTCATCCTAAGTCTGAGAGAAGGTGCCTCATTCCTCTATTATTTCCAAATACAAAGTATTATAATCATTGTGGATGCAAGAGAACCACGTTTTCTTCTCTTTCTTGAAATTGAAGGTGCAAGTCAGCCACAGGTATGGTTCACTGATGTAGTGGAGATGTGGGTCCCCAGTCAAAGGTTTGTAGGCATAACTGCTTTAACAGTTACTGGATCCAGACTCAAGTAGGAAATTTAGTTCTACAAAAGATGAAATGGTGCCCTGGTTGTTACTGTTTCATATGAAGTGCAAAACATGTTAGACAGGCTTTCAAATTTATAGGATGTCAAGGTCTGAGTAGTGGTGGTGGTGTCAGTTTTCCTGTGTAAAATTGTCCTCAACTGCAGAAGCATAGAATTGCTGAGGTTGGAAGGGACCTCTGGAGACACTACTGTTGCAACCACACTGCACAGAGCAGGGTCAACTAAAGCATGTTGCTGAGGAGTGTGTCTAGTTGGATTTTGAGTATCTCCAAGGACAGAGACTCTACAGCCTCTCAAGATAACCTGTTCCAGCGTTTGATCGCCCTTGCAGGTTTGTTGGGTTTTTTTTCCCTTGTGTGTATGGAGTTTCCTGTATTTTCTGGCAATTTCCTCTTGTCCTTTGGAAGCCACTGAGAAGACTGTTTTAGTCTTCTCTGCTTCCACCCTTGCCCCATCAGGTATTTATGCACATTTGTAAGATCTCCCTGAACTTTCTCCTCCAAGCTGAAAAGTCCCAGCGCTTGGTCTGTCTTTGTAGGTCAGATGTTCTGATCCATTTATCATCTTCATGGCAGTTTGCTGCACCTGCTATGTGATGTTCATGTCTCTCGTACTCGGAAGCCCAGAACTGGACCCAGCACTCCAGATGTCTCACCAGTTCTGAGCCAAGTGGAAAATTACCTCCCACAACATGCTGGCAACACTCTTCCTAATGCAGCTCAGGAGGCTGTTGGCCTTGTTTGCTGCAAGGCTGTGGTTGCTTGCAAACAAGTTGGTGTCAACCAGCACTGCCAGGGCCTTTTCTGCCCTGTCGAGGTCTCTGAATGGCAGCACAAACCTCTGGTGTATCAACCGCTCCCCTCAGTGTTGTGATGTCTGTAAACTTTCAGAAGTTGCACTGCTCCTGTCTTCCAGGTTGTTAATGAAGACGTTAAGTAACGTTGGCCCCAGTACCAATACCTGGAGCACACCACTAGTGTCTGGCCTTACACTTATGCATGTACCAGACACGGTTAAAGAATCAACGTGGACTGGGGAACATCTCATCTAGGTAGTTGGCATACATGCACTCTGAGATTTGAAAAGTGAAAATATCAATATGACAAGAATCTGCCAATTGTGTTTTGTTCACGTTGAATTCAGTCAGGCAAAAAGCCTTTCTGCTCTGCTACTTGTTGAGCTAAAACTATCTAGAAATAGCAGTAGAATGCCACCCGCTACCTGGATGGGCCTAGGCAGTGTGTAAGGTCACCATGCAGATTGGCAGTTTGAACCCAGAGCTCAGGCTTAATTGCTTGGAAAAATAGCTGCATATGTACAGGGATTTTTTTTGTTGTTCTCTCTTTATTGTAAAATGCAAAAGCAGTCCTGGGAGACCTGGACACCCAGGTCCTGGAGCCCAGGTTCTCTCTCACCCACTCCCAAAAGAATGTCCCTATCACAGGTTGGCAGTTTTGTTGTTCTGCTCATGCTTTCCTTGGTGCTGTGCATTTTCCTTTCTTCAGTTCTCTTTCTCAGCAAGGTTAGGAAAGAAAGCAAGAAAAAATGGATGAGAGTGGAAGTGTGACTCCATAAATACATTGGGAGAGGGAATTTAAGTCATAGTACAAGGTTGAACAGTTACAAAATGGTCATGGCTAATTAAAACAAGAAACTAGAAGGTGGTATATAAGCATCTGAAGTGTAAAGGTAATCTAAATAAGATAGACAACAAGGAATATGCATTGTTTATACTGAGGGTGAAAAGTTCAGGGAAAAGATTGATCTCAGAATGAGAAATGTTAAGTCCTTTAGTATTCCAAAAAGGATGAACTGAAACTAGATTGTTGTGTGTTCACATTTATTTGCATTTTATTTCTGTTGTAGTAATCCTGTGTTTCAGGATTTCTCCTGGTCATTGGCAAAGTTTGTAAAGGAAAGGGCTATTCTGCCTCTTTTATCCTCTCCACCCCCAGAGATGTGTAACTTTGGTTCCTGATTCTTCACTGCCCTCCCTTGCAGCACTGGGGGACCACAGTGATGGGCTGAGTAAGGTTGGGTTAGGACATGCTGATGGATTTGGATCTTAAACCATTGTAGTACCACCTTGGTGTATTTTACTCACATGCTCGAGGTTAAACTAATCACCAAATTTAGGATCAGAAAGGAAATTTTCCTTGATTAATTTGATTGGGATGACTGGTATTTCTGTTGAGCAGCTGGACGCTATTTCGTGCTGCTTAGGCACTATTGCACATCTTTACATTTGTAGCCTCTGAACGAAGAGTCCTGTGAGACAAGTCCAGTGCTGAGCTGAGCTGTGACAGTGCCAAGGGTGGGTGAGTCTGGTCCTCGGAAGTGAGATCTGATGCAGGCGATTATGCCTGTGCAGTATGAGCTACCCTGCACACTGGGGTCTTAGTAGGATGTTAGGCTTTCTGAGCCCGTTGTGGCCACCGCGACAGAGTGGCCAGTGAGAAAGGTAGTCCTGGAAGGAGCAGCCATCTGAATCACCCAAGAATTTCATGTTAAATGATGGTCCTTCTTATTGCAGGGGTGAAGTTCATTGGCGCAACCTCGAATACTTTCTCTCTCCCAACAGTGGCACATCCCAGCAGGGATGTTGGTCTTTTTACTAACATTTATCAGCAATGGGAAAGCTTTTATGACTTGAGTCCTTAATGCTGCTTGTGTTCTGGTTGTCTCTGATGGTGGAGGCCTGGGTATGATGATCAGCGTTGCCTTCTCCTGTTCTGTGTCCCTATATATTTTGTGACAATGGGACTATCAGTGTATGAAGCTTTTTCAGGCAATACATAACTGCGAGGTTTGGCTGCAGTGAGGCAGCAGACTCCCTGGCAAGACTTGAGCGGAATGAGGCACTGAACTGCTCTGAGAAGGATGCCTGACAGGTGCTAAGGCTGGAAGGGGAAGGTCCTCCCAAGTAACCTCCAGAATTAGGCAGCTCTTGTTTGACTGCAGCTTTGGGCTTCTGCAGTCCACCTATTTATTTCACACACCTACAACCTTTTGGATCTGACCATCATTCTGTAATTTCCTCCTGAGAAGAATTCAGTCATGTAATTAGTCTTCAGCCCAATGGGCCTGCTTCTCAGGTGTCACTCAGGACCAAGTTGCATGAAGAAGGTGATAGCAGATACAGCCGCTTCCTCTGTCCCCTGAGGAGAGCCAGCAGTGTGTTGCCATTTCTTGAACAGCAGCAAACACTTTGAAAAGATTCAGACATAAGTGCTGTCCTCGCAAAGGACAAAGCAACACATCCAAGCAGTGCCTGAGAGACCTGATCAAGCCTGACTTGTCTGAGTTGTTCTATTCATCGAATCATAGAGTCATGTAGTTTGGAAAAGACCCTTAAGATCATCAAGTCCAACTGTAAAGCGAACGCTGCCAAGTCCACCCCTAAAACATGTCCCTAAGTGGCACGTCTACATGTCTTCTAAGTACCTCCAGGGATGGTGACTCCACCACTTTCCTGAGCAGCCTGTTCCAGTATTTGATAACTCTTTCAGTGAAGAAATTTTTCCTAATATCCAATCTTCATGTTGGACTATGAGTGGGTTGCATTTATTCCTAGGTGTAGCATAATTGCTACCCACAGGTACCATTGCTTCTGGGGCTAAGCATTAATGCAGATCCCTCAGAAAGTCATCCTAGTTGTCTTGGAGGAAGTAACGTCTTGGCCAAGATTCCCCAAACCTGTGTTTTCAGTAGTTCTGCAGAATTTCAAATGGAGATTTCATAATCTTATTTTCTTGGAGTAATTCCATCAGTGACTGACATAATCGCATGGCTGAATATCCAAATAGAAAAAAAATGGATATAATACCCTACATACCTATGGAGAAAATTACACATTGAATTCTAAGCTTCCCATCTTTGATGTAATTTAGATAGACCTTCTGGGTTTCCTAAAATCCCCTGAGGATCAGAGATGCCTTGGAACAGCATAATCTTGTGTGTTAATATTCCCTTAACCTTTACTGCTTTTCAAATACCCATTTTAGTCAGTATGATGTATGAAGCTGAGTTTTTTATAATATGTCTTACACGTATTCTGGCAGATAATTCCTTCCCTTCATTATACCTTATTAACCAAAGTTCTACTGTTATGAATGTGTGTGTGTTTGTGTGGTTTGCATTTATATTGCGTTTTGACCAACACATTGTTTGAATGTATACTGTTGCCTGTTATCTGGGATAAGCTTTGTCAAGTCTATTTAGAAATCGAAAATATGGCAATAAAGACTAGAATATACAAGCGTACAAGCTTCTGCTTCTTTTCTTTAGCATTGTTGATAGATGAACACCATCAAAATCCAGGAAAGAAAGTATTCCAGAGACATCTGAAAGAGACATTTGTAATAAAGAGTACACTGAGCTATATAACGACATAATTATTTTTAAAAATGGTCAGTATGAAATAAAATTGCATAACCAGGAAATGTCATCTTAAGCAACAGATACATTCCAGTCACACCAAGTCAAATTGTAATGCACTACAGGTCACCAGAAGGCAATCGGAAGAGTCTGATGGCCTTTTTGTCGTTCCCTGAGAAAAGGAGGGACAATAATTACATGAAACTTTGCACACACTGTTTATCAATTCAAGCAATCATTTCGCTTTAGGTGCAATTTTAATCTGCATCATTTTTTCTCATCAAAACAGAGGTAAAAAAAATGAGTAAAAGCTCATTCCAAATATGAAAAATACGGGAATTGATTAAGCAGCAGAGGGAGCTGAAGGACCGTGGAAGAGCACGCTGCTGTGGGAAGCCACCTGCAGCCACACACAGCTGTTGCTCAGTGTGTAGTTTAGTTTTGGTTTAAATCTCTGCTTTAATCAAATCTGCATAACTCTAATGTTATAATAGGTTAAAAAGTAAACATTTCAATCGCATTATTCTGCTTCTGCAGAATACTCGCTTCCTTTAGAAGACCACCTCAAAACGTATATGGAAATACTTTCGCCGTCTGTGCTGTTCCGGAGCGTGCCTGTGTTTGCAGGGGCAGTTAGATAAATGCTGGGGTGCACGCAGCAGGCCAAAACGTCAAGCTATAAAGATCCATCATCAGTAATCGGAATCATGCAAATTACATTAGCTCAATTCCTTATTTGTCATGCCTGAATTTCCACTGCACATTTGTTTTGTCTCTTATATCTGAAAGATTCTGAAGTTTTGGCAAAACCAAAAAAAAGGAAAAAAGGAGCTTCATTGTCCAAATAGTAAAGAGAGATAATTTTACAAAGGAGAGTAATTTAATATAGAGTCTTTAGGTGTTTTCTTTTTCCTAGGGAAGAAGCACTAGCCATGACATACTGTCGTGGTTTAACCCCGGCCAGCAACTAGGACCACGCAGCTGCTCGCTCACGCCCCCTTCGCCCCCCAAGAAGGGTAGGGAGAAGAGGGAGAAAAGGGGGGGAAAGGACAAAAAGCTCATGGGTTGAGATAGAGACAGTTTAACAGAACAAAATCAGAAAAGGAAAATAACAATAATAGTAACAATAATAATAATGACACAAGTCACTCTCACCGCCCGGTGAATTGGCACCATCCCGAGCAGTGACTGCAAGCGCCCACCCCCCGGCTAACCCCATTTATATACTGAGCATAACGTCTATGGTATGGAATATTCTATTGGCCATTCTGTTGTTTTGTCTCTATTCCTTCTCGGCTTTTATGGGAAACTGAAAAGAGTCCTTTAAAAGCATAAACATTGCCTAGCAACAACTAAAACAATATGTATTGTTGAAATTTCTTTCATGGCAATAGCTAGAAAGAAAATTAACTCTTTCTCAGCTGAAACCAGGACACATACCTTACTGAACAGGTCCTTGGCAGAAGTATTTTTAAAGGTTGTGGTACCTAGCTCTCAGTTGCATGGATGTGTGCCAGTTACCACAGGAGCCTTCATATATTGATTGTAGTTATTCAAAACTGTTTTAGAGAACAGCAGCAATTATAATTGAAAACAACAAAATCAGCAGTAAGCAGAAAAATCCAACTCTGATATACTGAATAGTTCAGAAGTTTTCCGGGTATATACCGGGAGTCTTACGTCTTGCTAGAACTGAAGGATTCAGCACTAAGAGATTATTATCCACCATAACACCACCCAAATTCACTGACAAGCATTCCTCCTCTAGCTTGCCTGTAAGCCTGATCAAAAAGAAAACTAGAAAACAAAGATTTACATCATCTTTTTATTCATTAGATGGTTTTTATTGTAGTTTTCTAATGGTAGATGAGAAATTCATTCAGAGCTTGGGAGAGAGTGAAACCACTACTCTCACTTTCCTTCGAAAGAAGATGGAAAGAAGAAAAACGAGAAGGGCATGCACAAAGGACTCTACGTGCTGGTGGGTAAGGAACCAATATATGAAGAGAGATCTTGGTTTCAGCTCCTGCTCTACTGAATGCTGAGTAAAAAGTATTGAAGCACTTGCTGGATTTACACCTGTGCTCCCCACTCACGGGCATCAGCTGCGGAAAAGGCTGTAAACAAGGCAGGGCTCAGTGACATCTGGGCAGGATGATGGCTGCAGAGGGAGCAGGAAGCCTTTGGTACCCAGTAACTTTGGTTAGTTCCCTTCCCTCCTTCACAGTGCAAAGTGGAGCAGCCTCCCTCTCCCCAAAATGCTTCACAGTTGAATGGTTTTCCTTCATCTCTATTTTCGTCCTGCTGCTTTCTCCTTGTTTGAGAGTTTCCTTAATGAACACATTACGCTCAGCCCTCTTTCCTCCTCAACTTCCTCATGTGTATGTATGTGTATGAATGAATAAGGGATCACAGAATCATAAAATCATTTAGGTTGGAAAAGACCTCTAAGATCATCAAGTAGTGATAGGACGAGGGGTAATGGCTTCAACCTGGAAGGACGTAGGTTTAGATTAGATCTCAGGAAGTCCAACTGTAAGCCTAACACTGCCTAGTCCACCACTAAACCATGTCCCTGAGTGCCACATCTACATGTCTTTTAAACACCTCCAGGGATGATGATTCAACCACTTCCCTGGGCAGCCTGTTCCAATGCTTGACAACCCTTTCAGTGAAGAAATTTTTCCTGATATCCAATCTAAACGTCCCCTGGTGCAACCTGAGGCCATTTCCTCTTGTCCTATCACTTGTTACTTGGGAAAAGACACTGACCCCCACCTCGCTACAACCTCCTTTCGGGTAGCTGTAGAGTTGTAGGAGTTGTAGGATGCCCTTTCTTCTTTTCCTTTCATTACTATTTACCTCCTTGTCCTTCCACTGTGCATCTCCCACACAGGGAGAAGGAAAATGAAATAGTATCTGGGGAACCAATCTGTGATGTTACATGTGTGAAAATGACAATTTTCATCCCAGCATCCTCTTTCAATTTCCACTTCCTAATCCCACAGCAGTGGATTTTACTCTGATCGCTTCAGTCTGGTCTGGTCGGAGCAAACTGGAAGTTCCCAGGAGCAAACTATAAATGAGGAGGTGAATCTCTTTCACCCTCCTCTCCCACCCACCAATGCTATTTTTACAGAGCTTCCTTCTCATCTCTGGTCAAACGCCCATGAACACACCTAGGCACGTACACGTGTCTTGACTGCATCTCTCCCGCTCCTCCCACACCCCAGCTCCTGCAAGTGTCCTCCGCCATTCCTCAGCTGCCCACATGCTTCCTGCATCCACAGCGAGCCGTTGTTGGTGCCAGGTGATGATCTGCCAGGCTTTAGTCTGTTGATTTGACACTCTGCTGGAATCCGTTTGGGAAACCATTTGTGAATATGTTTCTTTAGCATAGGAACTGTGGCAGGGAATGGAGTTTACCAGTCAGACCTCGTGCTGATAATGAGCTGAACTCCTGGCAGGGCTGAATATTTGTTCATGGGATCTGAGAAGCATTCCTGGGTATCACAGAATATACATTACCCTCAGGTTTCACATCTTCTGCCTTAGATCTGGTAGTAGAAGTAGGAGACTAATTACCTGTAGGAGCAGGAATACAAGAAAAGAAGGTCACATGTACACATTTCCATCTTGATTCCTTTTTCTGACATCTGGGTAAAAGCAGAGGTAAAAGTTCAGCTCTAACATAACAACCCTCTCCTTCTGCTCTTTGGATATCTCCAATAGAGTGAATTTCTCTGCCAGCCACTAACCGAAGGGGACTGGCTATTACTTCAACTCTTTCTAGTTCCCATACACTTTTACTTACTCCACGCAAAAAAATATACCAAGGGCGTTCCCTTCCTTCTCTTCAGAGTACCAACAGTCTGATAAGATGTTCCCTGAGAGGTGTGAAATCTGTGTTCGAACACCCTCAGACTTCTGCTTAGAAAGGAAGAAATGCTCCGTATTTCAGACACAGGGAAGCCTATGTGGGTTCTGTCAATGAATCCTGGGTAGCTGAGTCCTTTGTGAGGGTAGTTTGTTTAGAAATCATGCTGTTCACAATCCTTTTTGATTAACTATCTTGGGTAGAAAATGGGCTTTTCTGAAGACATTTTCCAGAAACCCACTAACACCTCCCAGAGAGGCCGGGTGTGTAACTTGCACACTGCAAGTATCACCATGAAGTGAGAGGCCTACTGCAAGTGTAGTGCTACAATCTTAAAGAGTGTGTCTTAACCTGGGGGAAAAAGTAAACATCAACAGTTCTTTTAACATTTCTTTTAGATTTGACTTTAGGAAGTAATACAAATCAGTATTATGAGTTTAGTTTGCTTTTGTCTTGCCATGCTGGCCTTTGCAGATGCTTTTTGAGACACATAACTCTCACCTTTCATGACATTTTTTAACATAAGGAACATAACTCTAATCCAAATGCTGACATAAACGGCAGCAGATGTGGTCCCAGAGGCAGAGTGTCTGAGGACAGATGGTCTGAGGTTGCCTGAGGTTGGGTGAGGCACCTGTAAGTGACCTTTAGGAGAACACTAGGGTAACAGGCTTTCCTATTCAAAATCCCTGTTCCCTGTGGTGATCCTCCCTCTTGCTCCTTTGAGACCCTCGGACATGGTCCTTATCTCCCGAGAGTCTCATCAGACTGTTGCCTACTCTCTCCATCACCACGTGCCTTCAGCAGCCATGGCTGCAGTAGATATCAGTCCTCAGGCACACTTGCCTCCATCTGAGATACCTCTTAACCTAGTGCTTATGGTAGACCTCCCTCTTACACAATCTTCTCTGCAGCACTGGAGGTGTGTATAGAAATAGGCACCTCTACAGATCGGTTAACAACTGTGTAGAAGTTTTTTAGAGACCTAGGCTTTGTATAAATGTCTTCTGATGTGTTTTAGTCCTTTCTTTTTTTTTTTTTATTTTTTTTCTTTTTTTTAACAGAACACTTGTCCTCTTCAACTGTAGCCTCATAAAGCAAATGCTCAAGGAATGGGTGAGAGAAAGGATTTTGAGGGAAATTACCTATTTTTGTACTTGTAAACTGTGCCAGTGAAAAATACCAACCTCTTTCACTGCTTCTGTTCCTCTCCTTCAGGAATCTTGCTTTCAAGATGTGAATGTCAGGCTCTCAGGGAGGCAGACTTTTTTATACAGCTCTGGAAGTTCTGATCAGTAAAGCACTTAAGCACTTACTTACATTTAATCATGTAATTTTTACAGACTTACCATTTGTTCTCTTGCAAACCACAGTACTCAACACCTTGAAGAACTGTGCTCTAAGTGCATCAAGTGCACTTGGACTTGCTCAATGAGTTATTGGATGTATGGTCCTCTCAAAACACAAAAAGAAAGTCATTAAATCGATGTGCCACATTTCCTAAGTAGTATGTTACCTTCAGTGGTCTCTTTGCATTTCCATTTGAAGTGTTATTGTCTGCCTGCTGAGACTCTTGCTGCTTTATAGTAGTCATATCTTGTCCTAAAGTGAACTAGACTTTACCGTGCGTTGTTAAAAACCTTTCACAACACAGGCTGCTGGAATTCAGTCATGAATGGTAAGATCGCTGAATGTAATTTTTCAAGTTTTTAACGCATTTGAGGGTCCTTTGGCATGAAAACCACTCTACAAAAGTAAGATCATTATGATGGCGACTTGTCTCCTTGTAGAGAGAAAATGTAACTGCTCTAACAAATCTTAGCAGCATCCTCATCCCATTAAAGCCTTAGGTTTTGTTCATTCAAGTCACAAATTACTGAGCAGAAGTGGAAATAATAGGATACTGATAGCAAATTGGTTTTTTCCACTTCATGACTATAACTAAGTTACCTAAGCCAAATTTTCTAATCCAAATTCAGTATAAAAGTTTACACCGAAGTTCAGTGGAAGGAATGATGCAGACATCATGCAGAGTAAGAGTGGCTATTGTTCCTTAATGCTGTTCTTTGATTAATACTTGGATCCCATATCTTAAAATAATGAATATTTCACACAGATTAAGAGTTACAAAGAAGGCGGATACATAAACTTTATATTGTAAAGCCTACATCAAGGCGGAAAAAGAATCACTAGTAGGACAAGAGCCATGCTAATAGTAAGACAATGTATTTGTAGACATTCTTTTGTCTTCTGAACAAGTTTTTGGTTCTGATATATTCATATGCCTTCTTATATTCTCCTTTCTTTTATCTTTTTTCCCAGGAAATTCTTATTAACAATTTTGTATTTGTGAAGATATAGCTTTATGAAACAAGACAGATTTTAGGGGCGGTTGTGGAAGATAAAGTCACCCACAGAAAGAACTGAAGTAACAAAACGTGCTTTAGGTGACCGGTTTCAGGCACTGAAACATGCACATGAAAAACACGGAGAAAATGTTGAAGAGCATCCCAGGAGCCAAAGTTTGTTTGCATAAAGCATTTCTTAAAGAATTTCAAATGGAAAATATTTTCCTTAAAAACTGCTGTCTGTTTGCCAAAGTACATCTTTTATCACTTGTGAATGTAGAACACTATTCATTTACGTGTGAGTACTGATGGGGTGCTGTAGTCTCTGGTCTTATACTGAAATGCTCACAGTAAGACCCTGCATATTGCTACGGACCACGGATATGGTGGAACTTCAGGAGCTACTCACCACATTTGCTCTCAGTCTTGTCCTCTCTTTGTTATTTCACATTCCTTCCATAAAGGGAAGAATGAGTGACACATATTTGATTTTTCATCTGAACATTTTCTTATTTGTAGCTGTTTTGTGAGATTGAGGTAAATACATTATCTGGGGATTTGGCCTAGAATATGGCATAACATGTCTAACTACTGTCAGAGAATTCCTTTTCAAAAAGCATATTGCATGCCTGATGTAAGGTAGTAGAGTTTATAACACAGATTAGCTTTGCCTGGAAATCTATATTCCTTCTCTTTAAGACAATTATATATCTGAAATGCATATTTTTTCCTTTTTCTTTATTAATCCTGCAGTTGAACGGTTAAAAACTCACAGCTCTTAAATTTCTCCCAACTCCTACACATTAGTACAATCAAAACATTTAGCATGATGAAACCCAAATTGAGAACCAAAAAAATTCAGGTACTAATGAAAAATATACCTTATGTTTGTATATTTTCTAAAATTAAAAATATACAACAGTGACGTATCTAATTGAATGTCACAATATTAGTAATTGTGCTCTCTGTGAAAGAAATTTGTTCCAAAGTCAGTGTCACCTTGCTGTCAAATAATCCCATAGATTACCATAAACAGAGCTAGCGAAATTGTACTGTGACTGAAATGATATGTGATGTGAATCCTAGTCATTACCAAAGACATGACTTCCATTGTAATTATCTGCCTATCGCAATAGCTTCCTTCTGCCAGCCCTTGCTTACCTGCTGCCACACAAACTCATTAACATTTTTGTCGATGCAGTACCATTTGTACAGTTAACCTTTGTGCAAAGTGGGGTCATTTCTTCATTATGATGGATTCTGTAATACCACAACAACTTGCATTGAGGATTAATATTTCTCTTTTCTTCATTTATGGTTAAATTAGAAATTAGTCTAACACCTGGGTTCCATTATACTGAGTTGCTTTGTCATGTGTGGAAAATGTAATTTGGTTTACAGGTAGCTTCAGTGTTCTCCATCTAAGAAGGGATTACTGCTGTTGCTCAAAGCTACTTTTAAAGGCAGATAAATCCTTGCACATTTCAGCTGGTTTTTGATGGAAAATACAAATATTTTTCAAAGTAAATTAAAGAATTATGGTTTTCACTTTTAGATATCAAACTGTGCAAAACTTTTGCTATATCTAGACCTTATAACAAAAATGTTACAATCACTTTCCTAGATGACACCAGGCTAAGGATTGACTTGATATCAATAGTTTAAATTCATAGTAACAATCTTTAGTTTTACTTCATTTTTATGGTTTGCAAGCAAAGCCTCTTGTTGCATTTGTTGGACCATTGTAAACTATTAACGGTTTCTGCAATACCTATAGAACATTTTCCATAAGTAGTTACTTGATCCTTGTAAATTTGGATTAGAATTATTACTGCCTGACAGTTTTAAGATTGAAAGTAAATACATTTTTAAAATTCACCAGTGCTGAGAAATATAAAGAGAGGGTTAGTTCTAGCCTGAGGAAGTCTATTAAGTTTCAGGTCTTGGGTAGATCTGTAGGGTTTGTTGCAGTCAGCGTAGACAATAAACCTGACATTTCATCCATCCATTTCATGAAGATTATTAGGCATCTGGTATGTAAATTAACCCTGTACTTCTCACAGTGATATGGTTTGTGAAGCTGAAGGTGAACATGTTGCTAATTCTACATTTATGAGTTCTCTCCCTCATATGTAACAGGCACTGAGCCGCTTTCTTGCTGATCATGTCTCTTCCTCTCCTGAGAGCTCTGCCTCTTTGCCACCTCCTGTTCTTCCCACTGTCCCATTCCTAAAACCTGCTTAATCCCTTTTTCTGTCCTACTTCTGCCCCACAACAGTTCCTTTTTAGTTCTTTCCTAGGGTTGCCTGGAGTGTCTGTCTTCGCTTTACTGTGCAAATTTCTAGTCCCAGTTGATGCAGCAAGCAGGGAGGCAGGTCTCTCACAGACTGCATATTGGGGATAGAAGAGGACTCTAGGCAGCAATGAGGTGTGTTAGGTCAGGATGCGTTTTGCACACTGATCAGAAGAGCTCGGTTAAAATCCAGAGCGTGAAAGTTTGCCAGATGACAATCCAGCAGGGAAATCTGATACAGTGCAGAGTGATCTGAGACAATTGCCATGACACAAAATGAAAATAAGATCTGGTGGTTTTTCATGAGATATAGTTATAGTTACAAAACATGCACTTAACTCTGTGACCTTGTAGATCTGCAGTACAGTATTGACATGGCTAGTATCTGACCACAGGCTTTGAACTGAGTTTGCAAGATCCAGGACAGATCTGTGTCAGTCTTGCCCTGTGTAAACTGTTTTTGTTTTACTTGGGTTAGCTTTAACAGCAATTTTCCTAACAACTGGGTGGTTGTCGCTTATTCTTCTACTTTCCTTTGTCTTTGTAGAGTATGATTATACTTTTACTGAGATAACAATAATAAGCAGTTGTTCTATGTAGAATGGGGTGTTTATGACTGCCATAAAGATGTAGTATACAGAAAAACTGGCCTGGTAGGACAGCAGCGGCATCGATCAGCGGAGACACAGGACACGGCACAGAGGAGGGCAGACAGGGGATGATAAGAGATGGGCACAGGCTGGCACTGGAGACCCCACGGCTATAAACAACTCACCAGTGGTCAGCTAAAGAAATGCAGACCTGAGGCTGGACAAAACGGCTTTTAGGGGTAACAAAGAGAACAAACAAATAGTATCTAACATAGGCAAAAGGCATCGAATATAGTAAATCTAGCTGTAATGTGGAGCTTCTGATCAGTTGAGAAAGAACAAAACATAAAAATGTGTCAACAAACATATAAAAATGTCCCCAGTTATATCATAGAGTGAGGAAGAAGATACCATCAATGCGAACATCATATTCCTCCTGGTGAAGGACTCCAGATACTGACAGTCATCACAACACCCACCACTGCCACCAGGCTGAAAACACTGACCGCAGGACCTGAAGGAGCAGGGGGAGGGTGTGTATAACACTAGGAAAAGGGGTAGAAACTAAGTGTATAAAAATGTTATCATCATCATCATCATTATTACTACTACTACTACTACAACAGAGATTTTTTCCAATAGAAAAAAATCTTTCTGTTTCTGCAATAATTAGATCTAAACCAAATAATATTTCTTGGATTACACTGTTAGGGTTTTGAACAAATTCTTGGCTTTACGTATGTGTTTCCCCTTTGCTTGCAGACAAAATTTTGAGCATAGCAACATTAATTACTGGAAATGGAAAAAGATCAGAGGCAGAATTCAAGGAACTAAAGAAGTTTTGTCCCCTTACTCCTGTAACTTGCTAAACTTTCAAAAGTCCTTCCACAGACCAGCTTCAAGTAAAGGGACAGAGCCTTTTTCCATGGGCTGGTCCATTTGCTGGGGCACACTACATTTTCATTAACCTGTACTGTATTGATCACCCATAACCTGACTGGGGGAGTACATCCTTATTCAAAACCATACTCATGTGAGCACCGGAAACCCAAGGAAATCACCTGCATTTAGGTATATGTTTTCTTAAAATCGGGCCTATTGTCTTGCGCAGGTTATTCGTAGTCCTAGAAAAGGAGAATTTTGTCTTTTGTGTAATAGTCTCAAGTGTGTGGTCTCTCTCAGCCAGAAAATTACTACAGACCAACACAACTACTGGTCATTTTTCAATATGGGCCTTAATGTATCTTTGAAATGATATGTAATGAATGCGTTAACTTCGGTATTTTGAAATAAATGAGACAGAAATAGAAGAAGGAATATTTTATGTGCTATGTTTATATGGAAACAAGAGATGTATCCTATTTCTTGTATAATAAAACTCCTAATATCATAGGCTAGTGTGGGGAATAGACATTTGGTGCCTGGAAAGTTCAGCCTTAGGAGTACAGTAGTGAAATGAAACCAAAAAGACTCATAATTACAGGTGAAAAGAAATCTTAATTGCTTCTGATTAAGGAAAAAAAAAAAAGTAAAGTAGATTAACCAAGAGAAAGATATAAAAGCATTTTATTACATAGACAGTTTGAAACACTGTAATTATGGGTGCAAGGGTTAAACTAGATAGCATACATTTTAAATAGGCGCTACAGCAACCTGTCAAATATGTCCATATTTGCATATACTTTATTTTAAAAGCATGCCAGCACTGCCTTATATATTCAGAGCCTGGCAAGTGGAAGTCAAAGAGGTCATCGGTACAGCTGGTGCAGGTAATGGAATTCCCATCAGGCAGATTTAAAAACTCTGAAGAAATGTGCTGAACGCAACACTCCATCTGTTTGTAACCTATTGAGACAAACATGCAATTTGCATGCTTTAAAAAGTAGATACTATATCTTTTAGTATGTTACCATGGTTTGTTGTGTGCTCTGTTACATTTCAATATGTGTCGTTTATTTGGAGACTATATTAATATATATATAAATGCCTAAGTCATGTATGGTAGTGCATTGTGGGGTTTGCCATCCCAGTTCTCCTTCTGATAAAGAAAATAGGAAGCATCATAATGATCTTAATGGTTAACCTAACAAAACAAATGCTGAGAAACATTTTATGGCCATACTGTGCCAGGTGGTTGTTACTAAGAGCTGTCTAAGGGTGAACACTAAATAAAATGATAAAATCATTCTGAAAAAGGGAAACAATAAGCATGGAGAGTGTAAGACAAATAGTTGGGAGAGACATAATAGGCCAAATTCTTCTCTTAGACAGCCACACAGAGCTTTAGCTAGATGTTATATAGTCATTTTGCCAGAGAACAGAATTGATGGCAATGTTTCTAGTACTTACTTTAGCTTTTAACTACTTTTTTACTCTATAGTGAGTATCACAGTAGCTTGAGACAATGACTGAATACAGGGTTTTGTATCGTGCAGCAATTACCGCGCTGCAGCTTCATAGTGTGTCCTGCCTGTAACTTTACAACGAACCTATCCAGGTTGCCTCAGGAGCAGATGAGGGAATATGCACCTGCTCATGTTACTGCATTTGGCAGTAGCTGATTGCTTTTATGTCTCACCTCCTGCTCTCCTACCAGCTTTAGCCATTTTCTCTGGGATTTCTGGGTGCCCGGCAGTCCACTCAAAACAGTAGCAGGACAAATGACAGCTGTCTATGTTCAGGTCAGCTATATTTTGCGTGCTCAGTTAGTCGAATCAACTGCCCTTGGGTATGCACTTGCACTGTGGACGTGTTGAGCACTGTGGAGGTGTTGCAGAGCCCGCCTGCTCACACATTGTGGGTCTGCTAAAACTGTCCTTAACTAGACTTGCTAGGCATGCGCTGATTAGAGGCACAGAGCACCCACAGAGTACTTGGGATGGCCCAGCACATCCATACTTTTACTCGTGTAACAAATCAGAGAGGAAGTGGACAAATTCATTCCTTAATGATACAGTGCAACTTGGTCCTCATTTATACTTCAGTCTTTTCCCTGGCTGATGTGTTGAATAATGGGATATTGCAGGTAACATCAGATTTAATTGCCATCCACTTATTTGAAAGATTTTTATGGGTCTGTATGGTCAAGAGGAGGGCTGTGCCATCAGGTCTCCAAGATGCACTCGCTGAACTTTGAACCCTGAGTTTTCAGGAGGTGCATCATCTGGTGTGGCTGAACTGAGAGCCTGGGCGTGTTAAGGAGGCTGCTGGAGGAACTGGATCTGTGGCTGGACTCTGAGGTACAGCTGGCAACCTCTGTTCCGTGGTAGTGGATGCCTCTAAAATATTCGGCGGGCAGCCCCATCCAGCCTGAATCACTAAGCAAATATGGCTTATGGGTCCATGCTGTTAATGTGACTGTCCATCCATTTCCCGTGTTCTCAAAAAGTGCAGGAGAGGGAGAGAACTGAGAACACCAGAAGCTCCTGCGAATAAATTTGGAGGGGTGACAAAAAAGTGGAGGTATTACACTGAAGGCCTGAGGGTGCTGTAGTGGTGCTGATGGTAGAAGATGAAGCAGCTGAGAGTATTGTGATGAAGGGGGAAGAAAGTAAAAGGTTCATGGAAAATGTGGGCAGATGTAGATTTGTTGTTGTGTATTGTAGAGAACACGACAAATTCTTTGGAAAGCAGGCTTCAGCCACTGTGTGCTTTGCATTAGTTATTTTCTTGCTTTACAGAACTTTCAGCTTCACTGTGCATGCATGTGATGTCCTAATTAAACAAACACTTAGTGTCATGTGGATATGTAAAGTGACTAGGACTTCAGTCCTTGTCAGTGGTGTCTTCTGATCATGCTTTGTTCATTTAATAACTGGATGAGTAAATTTCTTGTCACCAATGAGTTAAGTACTCCTTCTTGGAATTCTCTTTCTTCTTGGCATCAAGAAAGTTATGGATAAAAGAAATACTCTCAAAGCCAAACACTTGCAATTTGTGTTTGTTCATGCATATTAAATCTCTTCTTTTAAGAGTATGTTTTTAAGTCTGTCTGAAAGATTTGCCAGTAACTTACTATTGAGATAAAAAGTACAAATGAAGATGATTGTTAATAATAAAGAATTATCTGCCATGTATAGGGGTTTAAAACACATTAGATTGGAGGATGAGTAATTTAGATATGAACCATGTTACTTGATCCCAAAACTCTTAGCTCAACACGCATAACAGCACAGCTTGTGTTGTGTTTAGCCTGTACTTAGCCCATTTCTGACACAAAATTTAAATCTGTTTTTGTACTCTTAATAAAAGTGGATGATAAGTGTTACTTCATTGAATTTATTAAGTAAATTAGGAAGTGTTTCTGTAATCTTCCTTACCTTATAGTGCCTTTCGAAGATGATCCACTGGGCACTCACTGACCGTAATTGTTTCCTCTATTTTTTCTTAAAGCAAAATTTTGTCACAAGAAAGATCAATAAAAACAATCTTTTAATATACTGATAGGCACAGTATAAGTTTCACCCTCCAAAAATTGATTCTTGGGAGGCAGAATGCTTTAGTAACCAAGCGGTGAGGGTGTGGGCTCCAGCTGTGCCACTACCGTGGCTGGGCTCTGCAGATGGTGGGAAGGTGATGGCATCCTCTCTGCGCTTCTGTTTCCCCAGCAAAGGGAGAGCAGAATGATGCTTAATTACCTTTCAAACCATGGATGAAACGTGCCATGAAAGTGTTCACTGTTAGTGAAAACAAAGTCATATCTTTAAAAGTGGGTCTGCTTTCCTAAACCTGAAGCTTAGTTAGTGAAAGAAAGAAATATGACTTTCACTTTTGTCTATTTCTTGAAGAGCATATTACTTAAACTTGAAAATTTTTTAACAAATAAGACAGGTTTTATATAATTGAGGTAATATGGCAAAACATTCCTAATATTCAGTTATAGAATCTGTAAATTCCCCATTATAAAAACTGGTTATGAGGAAAATACATCCCAAGCTATTTTAAAACCCACTCCTGGCATGAAAAATGCATTTAACAGCACTACTCGGTTATTGTGTGATATTAGATAAGTGGACTTGGAGAGAGGAAATGTTTTTATTTATGTTACAAGAGGAATTTGTTTATAGACAAGTGAATGTATGTGTATATATGTGTGTATAAATACACTTACCTATGTATGTTGCAATTTGCAACATAATCAAAGAGCAAGCTGATCCTTTTCTGTCACAAGGCAAGCATTTTGGGTCTCTTAGGCTCAGGCATTCATATGAGATGTGGCACCTTTGTAAAGACAGCTTCACTGAGTGTGAGGTTTGAACAACAACATGGTTACGAAGTGCTTCAAGCTGAGGTGTCTTTAGGGATAAAAGAGAAATTATAAACATGCTCACCGTTTTCAAAAACTTTTACTAGTACTATTAGGAATATGCTAATATTCCTACTTCATGCAAACATTGGGTAATTAGTGAATCTCAACTCTACATTCATTGTTGTGATGATATGTCAAGAGTATATTGTCATCTTATCACCTTTTAGGTCCGAGAAATATTACACAAAACTCAGGGGTGTCAGTAGAGCATGGTAAGACAGCAGAAAGTTACTCGTGTAGCTCATTAAGGGTCGAATGATGAACTAAAATTTTCTGAATGTCATAGAAGAGATAAGGGAAAAACAACAATATTACTCTTACATTCAGTTCATTATTGACATATGCTAATTGAAAAGGGTACTACTTGTAATAACTCTGTAGGTCAGATGTATCTCAGTTAGAAAAGTCAAAGGTAAAGAGATGACCTTATTCAAGTTCGAAATAAAAATTCTCAAGGACTTTAGTGAAGCTCAATAATTCACTTTAGGAATAACAGTATACCAATTTCGTATTAGAAAATAATCACAGTTCTCATATGTTAGAGTAATACATAAGATAGCCCAAAAAAGTAATTTAAGATACATAACCAACAGTCACACTTACTTCACATTTTCTCACGAAATTGATTTTTATATCCTCTATAAATCCATATCTTAATCTGAGGATAATTAATGTCTTTAATAACTTTCACTCTCACTGTGAAACACTCTTCTAAAATATCATTCGCAAAGTGCATTCCTACTCCTACCTTCAAATATTTTCCTTAGTGAAAAAAAAAAGACAATTCTCTTGGGGAAGAAAGGGAACGTAATACACATTTAAATGAAACGCTTTGTTACTGGCATTGTCTTGTGTGTCTTTTTGGTACAGAATAAAATATTGGCATTCTGCTGGTATCAAAGAGATATTTATATGCAAGACTTTATTACAGATTTTCAAATGAATAGCACAATATCCTCATTTTTTAAGTTATCCTTTACTATATTATATGTATCTTTTATTTTATATGCAGGCATGTGTGTGTGTGCACACACACCCTCTCTCCCTCCCACACACAGGTAGTTCCATATACATATCCACGTAAGATCTTTATAATATCAAATAGAGAGCTGAACTGAAGCTTCAACTTGTAATACTAATGCTGTGAGATTATGAGCAAGTGATTTTGAATTTTGTAATTTTGATATGAAACAGAAGTTTTCATTGATAGTTTTAATAGGAAAAAAGGATATTATTTCTGTGCTTGCTACACAGGTCTCTGGTCTGAGTAAATTGTTAACATATTATAAGCATCTGACTAAATGGTCAGTGAAGTTGACACCACCTCCTTGAAATCCAAATATATCCAGGCAATATGCCTAGAACATTTGTCTTGGCTCCATCCCAGTTGTTGTCATACACTATATCTAACTTCTTGATGTTAATTGTGCCTTTGGAGGGGAGCAATATGGGGAAATCCGCCAAATGCTTCTCGGAACTCTGCTGCTCCTCTTGGGTTTGACTTCCCACTGTGTGGAGAGATAAAAAGAAATTATCAGCCACCAACACCCATCATCCATGGTAATAAAATGAATTGTTAGTTGCAAAATATTTCCATTATTTTATTCCATTCATATCTTTATGATCAGGGCACCAAAATTCTTAACGATGTTGACCTAATTCTTAGTCACCTAATTTATTCACACTGAAATAAATACCTAAGTTAGAAATACTAAGGTAGATAATACTGTATTGATTAGAAATTAGATGGGATGGAGCTCAACCATCAATTATAGTAGAGGCATTAAAAAGAAAAATTTTAATGTTGTTTTTTTTCTGGGGAGCAAACAGGCTTTGTGATACATACTAGCCTGATCTGCCACTGGTACAAGAAAGCAAATGTAAGGTCTATATTCCAGGTAGTGGTGACTTTTGCTTTTGGATCTTAAAACCTCTGTTACGTGCAGAGGTGACACATAACTTGCACACTTAATTTATAATCCTTTAATCCTCAGATATTTTTCTCATCCTAGGAAACTGAATGTTAGATCGATCTCTAGGCTATACTTGCTCAAATATTGTTTAGTTGACCTTTCTTTCAGACATTACTTATCTGAAGATTATGCTGAATGTATGTTCTTGACAAGCAGTAGCAACAGATACACTTATAATGGCCAGATATCCCAGATATCTTGTCATTTTCCACATAAAATGCAAAAATCAACAAGCATTGAGGCAGAACTACTCTTTTGTCTTCAGTGTGATATTTCAAGGTCAGAAAAAGTCATGTTAATGGGGTGATTTAGCACATAATAAATAGTGCATTGCCATTGCATGTGTTATATTTCTTCTACTATCTGGATTTCTGTTCGCTGTATTTTCAATCCCACTTTTCTATGAATAGTAATGTTCAGGTTTTTTAAATTAAGTAAGATGACTGTATAACAATGTTTTTAAGTCAATACTACCAATCATGTGAAGTACAATGTTATACTTCTCATAATGTCTTTTCATTTTTTGTTATAACATCTGAAAACAGAATATATCAAGGTAGCTTTGCGAACATTGAAAAAAAAATTTATAGATTGACAATATTTGCAGATGTACAAATTTTGCAAGGCAGTTACACAGCATTTGATGGCAAAAATGTTGCTGACTGAAACACGTTAGTTTGCAACTCTTACATAAGACTCTTGGGCTTTCTCTTGAGAAAATCAAGCGATATTTGGCCATAGAGCTGAGCTGAAGGATAGCACCCTTTGGGATTTCATTACTTGCCAGGTTAGCTAATTGCAGATGTGGTCTAAGTCCTATGTACAAATACTTGCGGGTAAGAACTGCTTATTCTTTAGGACGTACCTCCTAAACCTAATAACCTTGTTTGCAATTAGCTAACTTGTGAATGGGAAGCAGGACTTGCTCTGCAAAGGTGGGTGCCTTCTCCCTGCTTAAAGCACTGTTGTTACTCTCTCAGTGGACACTGCTCCAGTTGCCAGTGAAGCCTCAAAAGCTCTGTATTGACGATAACAGTGTCATGTCATTTTTGCACAGTGACTCATGGGTTAGATTATTCACCCAAGAATAACAGCCTACACCCAAAGCTCACAAAATCACAGAATCAGAGTGGTTAAGGTTGGAAGGGACCTCTGGAATTCACCTGGTTCAATCCTCGTGCTCAAGCAGGGCCACCTACAGCTGGTTACACAGGACCATGTCCACATGGCTTTTGAATATCTCCAAGGATGAAGACTCCACAACCTCTCGGGGCAACCTCTGCCAGTGCTCTCTCACCCTCAGAGCAAAAAAGTGTTTCCTGATGTTCAGATGGAATCTCCTGTGTTTCCCTTTGTGCCCAGTGCCTCTGGTCCTGTCACTAGGCACCACTGAAAAGAGCCTGGCTCTGTCCTCTTTGCACCCTCCATTCAGATATTTATGAACATTAATAAGATCCCCTTTAGCCTTCCCTTTTCCAGGCTGAACAATTCTAGCTCTCTCAGCCTTTCTTCATATGTGAAGTGCTCCACTCCCTTAATCATCCTTGTGGCCCTTCATTGAACTCTCTCCAGTATGTCCATGTCTCTCTTGTACTGAGGAGCCCAAAACTGGACACAGCACTAAAGGTGAAGTTCCCTTGACCTGCTGGCAATACTTTGTCCAATGCAGCTGAGGATACCATTAGCTTGTTTTGTGGCAAGGGCACATTGCTGGTTCATGTTCAACTTGGTGTTCATCAGAGACCCCTAGGGCCTTTTCTGGGCAGGCTGCTTTCCAGCTTTCCAGCTGGGTGGCCCCCAGCATATACTAGTGCAGGGGTTGTTTTTCCCCACGTGTAAGATTTTGCATTTCTCCCGGTTGAACTTAATGAAATTCCCATCAACTCATTTCTCCAGCCTGTTGAGGTCTCTCTGGATAGCAGCATGATCCTCTGGCGTATCAGCCACTCCTCCCAGTTTAGTACTGTCTGCAAACTTGCTGAGGTTAAGTTCTGCCCCATCATGTTAAACAGCAGTGGACCCAGTATTGATCCCTGGGGTACACCGCTAGTGACCAGCCTCCAAATAGACTTTGCGCTGCTGATCACCACTCTCTGGTCCTGGCCATTCAGCCAGTTTTCAATCCACCTCACTGCCTGCTCATGCAGCAAGTACATCAATAGTTTCTCTTTAAGGATCTTATGTGAGACAGTGTCAAAGGCCTTACTGAAGTCCAGGTAGACAACATGCTCTGCTCTCCCTTCATCTACGAGACCAGTCATTTAATCTTAGAATTTTATCAAGTCGACCGAGTATAACTTCCTTTTGATGAAGCAATGCTGACTACTTGTGATTTTCTTGTCCTTAATGTGCCTGGAAATGGTTTCCAGGATTAGCTGCTCCATCAAGTCCCAGAATTATGTCCTAATAACAAAACCTACTGTATCCAAAGCAAAAATAGTCTTTGTTCTGCCTCTGATAACTTTCCCTGTTTTGAGCAGATAATTACTAACAGCATCTTTAAGGTGCTTTTAGTGGGTCTCATCAATTATTTGCAAAATTGCATTCGTTGTTCTTTGTTCAGTTTTAGGAACCAGGCTTGTTCCCTCTGACTTCAGGAAGCGTGGGGACCAGCCTCCAGTCCCCGGCACTGCTGATCTGTGTCTGGGGAAAGGAGTGATGTCCTTTGCATAGCAGACATGTGAGAGATAGGCAGAGGGCAATGTGCTCTTGCAAATCCAGATGCCGTGTGGATTCTGAGACTTTAATGGACCATAGACTACTCTCATCTGCACTGGGCATACAACTAACCCTGCTTCTTCTCAGTGACTTCTGCTGGCTTTCACTTTGTGTTTACTAGATCTGGGTTCAGGACACTGTTGCATCCATCTGTGCAGCAGCTGATAGTCGGTTCCCAGAGGCTCTCCCAGTCAATTCAAGGATGGATACATTTCTTTTTCCTTTAGGAAATACGTTGTGAGTAGTTTATGATGTTTGGACATTTTTACCTTCTGACATAGTATGCAATTTTGTACCTGGTGATTACTCTGTCACGTTCCAGAATAATACCTGGTCCAAAATTTGAACTGCAAAATGAAAAGTTACTCTTAACCACTCTTGCACATTACTTCCCGTCTTGCCAGAGATTTGTTGCATTTAGTATTGCAAAGACTTTCCAAAACACATTAGTTAAATGGAGCTGAAAATCATTCATGCATATTTTATAGAAAAAAATTACAGATATATCTCCAGTTGTAAGTTATAAAATATGTCTTTTCTTGGACTATTAAATATTCTACCCCATTTAAAATAAGCTATGTAATGAAACTGATGTGCAGTAATAATTTTACAATTCTTAATAACATAAAGCACTTTATCACAAAACGCATTTTGAGAAGTTTTATGCATAAATTCAGACACTTTTGTTCAATTCTGATAGCAAATACAGTAATAAAGTGATATGCAGGTACTATCTAAAACTGGAAAAAAGTAGTGAGAAATTTAATTTTTTTAACAGCCATGAAGTTTTTGCCACATTTGCAAAAGTTAAAAAGGGTAAGTTAAAGACAGTTGGGCTACCTGGAGTTGAGGGAAGCAAGACAGAATCATACAATGAAAAATAACATGCTCAAAGTCTACCTAGCAGAGATTTTTCAAATTTATGTTACAGAGAGAAGGAAGATTTTAGTGTAATGTGTCTTAGATTGCCAGCTTATGTGATTCAGAAAAGTTTGCTGACACTAAAAAGGAGCTTTTTGATCATCAGCAAGACTTGTATCAGTACTGTGCTTTAACATGCAAATTCTCCAAGACATATAGTGTGCCCTATCATCATCATCAAAGCCAAAGCACCTGACAACAGATTACATGCATCTTGATGATGTTGGCCCTCAGTTGTTAATAACTAAGAGAAAAGAAAATTGTGCTGGAAACTCATGATATCTTTGCTGATGAAAAGGGAGTTATAAATCAATGGTTTAGACTATAAAAGGTAAGGTCTTAGCAAGAGTTAAAAAGTGAAACAGTAACGAAACAAGCTATTTGTTAAATTCAATTTGAACTGAAAAGCAGGCTCCAGTAAGATATAAAATAAATAAATAAAAAAAGTAGACTTATTGCAAGATAGGTAGAATAAGAAATGCTCTTCCAACCACCAGCAAACTCCTGGTTTCAGATGTTGGCTGGCATTTCAAAGGACTTCAGTCCACAGAAAGCCTCCCTGTTTTGTAAGTCATATTTGTCAACTTTTGTAAAGCTGCAGAGATTTCTAAGACAAATATTAAGATTAATATGAATGAAGTATGAATCGAATTAGGAAAGTGTATGCAAGCACCCAAAAAAAAGCAGTAGAAAGGTTGAAAGAATGGCCTGTGTTGACACTGAGGGACCCTGACCTCAGGACACTGTTCCCAGCACCCCATTCCCAGCACTAAGATTGACGAAAACTATGTTTATGTTGAGGTCCCACTGCCTGCAATCTGATAAAACCCTAGCACAGATGTCTTGCCAGCAGGAGTCCCTGCACCCTCACACCAGGAGGACAGTGATAAAGGTTGCAGCATGTCCCATTTACTATTTCTTTTTCCCTCTAGCCCAACATGAAAATTAACTATGGGCCAATACTTCAAACATATATTCCAAACAGGAGAAAGCAGACAATGTGCAGCAACATGGTCTAAGATCTATGCATCGAGCAAAATTTTTGAGTAAGAGACCCCATCACAGGCAACAACTCCTAAAGGAAATGAAAGATCTGTCCAAAGACTAGTTCCTCATGGCAAATCAAGAAAAGCCCCAGAGATGTCATGCTAGCCATTATCTCCCTGTTCTCTGTGGGCAAACCACCAGGGAGTACATGCATGGTGCTTGTGAGTAAGCGGGTGTGACTGTGTGAGTGAACAAAGCCTATGGGCGAATGAATGAGAGCATAAAATCAACTTGCTTAAAAATTTTGGAAGTAAATAACACTTTCCTCCACTGTGTAGAGGGCTCAGAAATATTGCAACTGGGTAGTATGTGCATGGATGGAAATCATCATAGGCAGAATTCTGCTCAATTTTCAATTTGTATGTGCTCCGCAAGAATCAGCTGAATTTACCAGGCTTTTGGTCAGGATACATCTCCGTGTACATAGTCCTTATTGAAAATACAGGTAGTTTTCCTCAAAAAATTAATTATTTATATCAAAATATATTTATGATGATATTTTTACAAATTTGATTAATGAGTATGTATCAAAGCCAGTGCTTTCTTCCTATGCAAGGAATTGGGGTCTCCCTTTGCATTCTTCAAGTACTGAAAACCTCACAGCGTGACTTGAGCAGTTCTGCTCCAGATCCAGAGTAGTTGCTTTCTTTGGGTTGTTTAAAATTAACACTGTTGGCTGACCACTATGGGAAACCAAAGCTGAGGCGCAATAAGAAGTTTAAGAGCAATAAGCACTGATGAAGTAGGTGTGTGCAATAAATCTAAGGGAGGTCACTTTAGCTGAGAAAGGTATTCTAACACACCCTTCAAGGCAGGACATGAAATGCAACAAATCTTGATTTTGTTGATATCTTCTGAATTTAGCCAGCTCTTTCAAAGTAGCCTTTGCTAACCCACTAGTTACAATGCCTTGTTTTGCTGAGTCCCTCATGTTGCTGCATTGGAGCTGGAGCCTTTTAAACCTTCTCATACCATGTCCATAGAGCAGCTGGTCCACGAAAGATTTGGTCTAGACATTGCTTGCTAGATTCTGTTTCATTTTAATCCTGTGCTGAGTAGCCTTCACAGATTTAACACTGAAATATCTGCATAGAAAATTGTCAGGAGTTGAACAGAGTTTGGAAAATAAGATTTTTTTTTAATCATAAAAAGTTAAACTGTGTCTTTGGCTTCTTTCCCAGCCTTGCTGGTTAATATGGCATGGAATTTTTATAGCCTGAATTAAAAATAATTACTGGAATCCTGGAAATCATATGGTTTCAAGTCATACATCTTGCAAATCAAAGCCTAACAAATAACGTTACTAAACAATTGTTATTGTCTAATGACCAGCAAATGTATGTTTTGAAAACCAAAAGAAAATATGCTGTAAAATGAGCTTAAATTCCATTAATGAATGACAAACTGAAAACTGACTTTTTAGCTAGTTGCTGTGAATAATACTCCAAAACTGGTATTATAAGCCAGCAAGGTTCCTGGCTGGCGATGGCTGCATAAAAACAGCATTCAGGCAAAACCCTTTCCTCGGAACTAGTTTTGTTTTGAAACAAAAATTTCAAATAGATGTAAATAAGCTCCAAATACTGAAGACCACCTGTTAAGGGGTGATGGAAAAAGCTACAGCAAGAAGCAATTTACAGTGCCCATCTACCGGTTTAGTATTTATTTTGCACACACACACAAGCACTTCAGGAAACCTTTGTCAACACTAGCTATTTCTCAGTGCCCGTCCTTCTAATGAAAGACTTTAACCAGTCCATCCTGTGAAAAGAAGAGACCCCCGTGAGGACTTACTGCATCTCTTTCACTAGGCAGGAATTTGCATGACTAGTTTCCTATGAATGATAAAAGATTTCCTAAGCCTATAGTTTGTGAACCTGAACCTTCATTTCGAAGGACTCTGACACACATATACACATAGACAAAGGTAGCATGGCACATTATGGCAAAATGCTTTTGTACAAAAGTGTTCCATTTAGAAAAACCCTGGCTCAGGCTTACCAGTCTGAAGAAATTGTTGAAAGACAGAACATTAATATGACACTTTAATATGATTTTATTTTTTTTAAATAAGGTTTTGCCTGATCTGCTCTGTGACTTTCTGCTTCTGACCAGTTGTCTGGGCAGTGAATATGATGCAGCAACGTGCGCTTGCAGCCCAGAAAGCCAACCGTATCCTGGGCTGCATCAAAAGAAGCATGGACAGCAAGCTCTCATGAGATCCCACTTGGAATACTGTGTCCAGCTCTGTGGTCCCCAACATAAGAAGGACATGGACCTATTGGATCGAGTCCAGAGGAGGGCCATGAAGATGATCAGAGGGATAGAACACCTCTCTTATGAGGACAGGCTGAGAGAGTTGGGGTTGTTCAGCTTGGAGGAGAGAAGGCTTTGGGGAGATCTTATAGCAGCCTTCCAGTATCTGAAAGGGGCCTACAAGAAAGCTGAAGAGGGACTTTTTACAAGGGCATGTAGTGATAAGACAAGGGGTAATGACTTCAAACTGGAAGAGGGTAGATTTAGATTAGATCTCAGGAAGAAATTCTTTACTGTGAGGGTGGTGAGGCACTGGAACAGGTTGTGCAGAGAAGTTGTGGATGCCCCATCCCTGGAAGTGTTCAAGGCCAGGTTGGATGAGGCTTTGAGTAATGTGGTCTAGTGGGAGGTGTCCTTGCCCATGGCAAGGGGGTTGGAACTGGATGATCTTCAAGGTCCCTTCCAACTCAAACCATGCTATGATTCTGTAAGTCTATAAATATATTCCTACGATAACTGACTAGGAAAGACATATTAACTCAATGCTGCCTTCAAAAATTCCATCTTTTATATTTTTCCTTATTATTAATTACAGTGGTTGGTAAAGAAGCCAGGACTATAGCTTAAGTTCTAATTGGAAATTCCCTTCTTTCTCCTCCAGGTATTATTAAGAAGTTTTTAAATGTTTGCTTTGGATAAAGAGACTGAGGGTGGAGGAGCTCTGACATGGCATGGAAATTAAGCAGTCTGGTGAGCAGTGTCCTGTGTTGGACTGTTACCAGATGGGAGGAAATGAGGAAGGAGAAGGGTCTTTAGGAACAGAAGTGCTACACAAAGGTTGTGATACCCCGTAGACAAGAGAGATGCTTTCTACAGAAATATTCTATCTATGGATGAGGTGCCCTTTGCTGATCTTCCCTTAAGTTTCTCTTACCTATATAAATTTTTGTGTTTTCCAGAATTCCTTCTGAAACAGAGCAGCACTGCATGATTCCTGGTTCTAATCCCTGCTGTAAAAACACAGTCCCTGAATACCTAAGAATATACTACAGTTTCTGCTGAGTGGTGTTTAAGCTTGAGAAAGAGAAAGATCAAAAAGTATTACTGCCTGGACTGAAGGTTCCTTAGTGCCACCCGTCACTCTATGTCCTCAGGAAGAAACATATCAGTTTGTGGGCCGATGCTCTGATTTCTTGTGTATCGACTGGAAGTGCAGAAGTTTAGTGAAGTGGGACATACAAGCAGTTTTTTGGAGATGTGGTCATCATATGGGACAGTTTTCTTAGCACTTCAGAAGCAATAAGACCTCCATGAGTGCCCTCAACACTTGTCAGGTCACTCTCATCCGTGTTTTTACATATCACTTACTCTTTAGGCCAGAACTTGTTCTTTAAATGCAGAGTTGCCATCTGCTTGGCAAGTAGTGCGCTGGTGGGATGATGAAGGTGTCTCACTGTGATGCACCAGTCACCTCTAGGGGCCTTTGTCCTAGAATCACTCCCTTTTGTTAACCCAATAGGTGGCTGATCACTTGGGATGATGGATTAAAGGTATCCCAAACTGTTTGCTGGTAAGATGGCTGAGCTAGGTGGAATATGACATCTAGATAAATTAATTAAAATAGTAAAATGTGCTTTCCTTCTTAACTTCTGTCCACAGTGCCCATAAATCCAGATTAGTTCCATGGGCTGAGAGAGAAAGCCCGCCAGGTTCAGCAGCTGCCTTTCCTTCTCTGTCTGCCAGAGGTTCGTCTTGAACAGTTAAGCTGGAGTTTGATGCTCCCTTCCCACATTCTCCAAACCAGCATGTTAAAGAACCTCTCTGATACAGCTGGGTATTAGGCCAGTAACTTCCTCATGGGGAATAACCTGGTCGCTATGTTGAGTCATTTACTGGAAGGCTCCACAGAGATCGTTCAGCTGTTCCTCTAGCAGTGTTCTCTGATTTCCTTCTTTGGCTCTAGGCAAGATAATATCTCACAGGCAAACTGAAGTGCAGAAAATATTTTATTCTTCACATTAGGATAATATGCACATAAATATATATAAATATGTCATCCTCAGTGTCCAAACCATCTGTACAAGTGTCACCACAAGAGATATTTGTGGCTTTTCTGCATGTTTCTTTACTTATTTACAGTTTCATTAAAGTATTAAACTGCAACTTGACTTCTAATTAGCAGAGCAGCAGTTACTCATTATTGTTTTGCTATGGCCTGCTATCTGCTTAGTTCTAAGACAGCAAAGCTGTCTGTGGACCTACTGACTTGCCAAGGTATTTTAGCTCATCTTTAGGGACCCTGCTCAAACTTAGCCCATCTTTGTTGGTCTTCAATTTACAAGCAATATTGACATCAGGCTTCATGGGAAGCAGAAGGAGACCGTAGACAGTTCCCAGAGGCATTTATAAGCTTTGATCTGGCACGATTTGTATTGAGCGCTCATTGTATTAAGTCTGTCTCATTTGGTTTTAGGTCATCTACTGAAACTATCACTCATATATGAAATTTACTTCTGTCACAGATCGGGCTTTTCTTAATCACATTTTAAACTTTACCCATTTATTGTCTTTTTTTCATCATTTGATGCACTTACAGATTTAATTTTTTTAATTTATTTTTTCCCCCTCAAGATGCTTATTTGAAGAGCAGAACATCAGCAATGATGGAATAACCGGCTAATTGATGAAGATCTCCACATTGATTCATTCATAAGTGAGGAGCTAAATAAAATCAAGGATTGCAAAAGAAATGGTGAATATATAGCAAGAGTTTATTTGACAGAAAAAAGACCACATCCATTTGAAGCTCTACCATGTGGGATGTCTGCAGGCTTCCAAATGACTTTTGCAATTTCTTATCTTTATAAATTACTTGAATGGACTATAAACAAGTCAGATAGGCTAGCAATGCAATAATGAGAAGAGGAATGACTGCACGTCAAGGGGTAAGAAAGATTCAGTATCACCTTTGTAATGTGGCTGACACCTAGGAAATACAAATTATTCTTGATAAACCTTCAGCTTCACTCAAAAGAAAAAAGTAACAAGAACAAGAAAAAAGTAACAGAATAAAACTAACTGAGGAAATAAGACTTTCAAAAGAGGATCTTGGAGAATGGAATGATTTTCTTGTAAGTAGTATTTCGATTATTTGGAAAGACAACTCACTCATATGGCAATATATTGTATCTTCCATTATATTAAGCATCATGCATTCAGGTCAGTCCTATTTCACTTAAAATGCACATCTAGGCTTTGTTTCCCCAAAGTTAATATTTTAATACAATGTGACTGAAAATTAAAGTTGTACAAACACGCTTACACCTGTGCTGTTCCAAAACCAGTGCCTCTTTTGTCATTCAGCAGCACCATTCCCCAGAATTCCTGATAGTTAAACTGATGCTGGCACATTAATTTTTGCAGCTATTTCAGACATACAGAAATGAATTCCTGGTAGTGCCCTGTCTGGAAAAAAATAGGGAAGCTCAAGCAAATGCTGATGAAAATTTACCCCAATTGGTCAAATAGATAATACCTGTAACATAAACTCTATCTATATAGCATGTTTTTCAAGTTAAATGTTTTAAAGTGCAGCCTTTCCTGCAAGGATTTAAAATAGAATAGAAAAAAAAAAATCAAAATCACTTTGATATGTAAAAGGAGACAAGAGCCACAAAGGTGTGCAGTATTTAAAACAAAAATTTGTGTGGAGCCAGTTGTGAGATTCCCCTTTGTCAATAGCAGAACTCCTGCTGGCATATAAAAGACCAGGATTTCATCCTTGAACTTTGAATCTAGTGGAAGGAAATAGCAGAAGTGACAAATACACAAGTGTATTCTCATACTAAAAATAGTTTAACAGTTTACTAAGAGAAAATAATGCTTACGTCAATGAAACAAACACGTAGATATCTCTTTCTCCTTCATTGGCGCGTCATAATTTACAAGTTCAGGCATGAAAACCAGCTTAGACATGTACTTGTTTGCTTTCCCTTATCCCTAATATTTTACAGGAAAAATAATCCAGTAGTATCTGAAGGATTTATGAAAAGCAGATGTTTCATTGTGATGCTAATGGAATTAATAAAACATCTTTTCTAGTTGGTAGTTGATGTCAAACATCTGGTAGGAGAGTTACTGAACATGAGGACTCATGAAAATGGGTGAAGCGAAGGCTGGGAAGGATGTAAACAGTTTTCCAACAACTGAGAGGAGCTTTTTGAGAAGATGACACCAATGTCTTCATATGGAAGGAGGGTGAGAGATGGGCATCATAAATTGAAACAGGAGACATTCTGACTTGACGTAACAGGGGGTGGAAATCCCCATAAGCACAGTCAGGGAGGGGAACAGGCTGCCCAGAAGGGTGGTGCAGCCTCTTTCCCTGGAAATTTTCAAGACCCAGCTGGAAAAGCCCTGAGCAACCTGGTCTGAGGTCAGATGTGACTCTGCTTTGAGCAGGAGGCTGCACTAGAAACCTCCGGAGGTGGTGTGAATTTCAGGAGGTGGACAGTTTGGGTTTCGCAAGGAAAACAGGAAATATACAGGAAATTCAAGATTATATATGAGTGCTGAATGTCAAGGTGATTTAAAGAACATAATAAATATTTCTTTAACTTCTCAGTACTTGGAAGCATCATGTAACGCTGAAATCATTTAAATATTGTTGCAATGCACTCAGCAGCTAGAATTTATATACACATTTGTTCCTGAATCTATGCTAGATCTCAGCAAAGATTTGATAGTTGTGTAGTTTAAATTTGGATTGGACACTTTAAGATGTGCGTTTTCATAGCAGGTCCTGTCTGCCTTGACCACAGTGGGAATAATATTTTTAAACTCTCTCAGGCTATGTAAAAGACACAATAAAGATTAGTTTAGCCAATAAGAAATGTGTCTAGTTAGGAAAGGAGCACTGTCATCATCCTGAAGCCTCTGTAGAAGGAGCTGAAACAAAGCTTTTGAAGTAAATCAAGAACAGAGATCATGACAGCTTTGAGTAAGAGTGACTTGGCATTGAAATTTCATTCTGTGCCCATTGGAAAAAATAAACAGAAAGATTCCTTTTTTTACCCAGAAAATGTAATTCAGTCAGATAGCTGTTCTCAAATCCCTCGCTGCTGTGCTCTCTGGAGACTGGCTCTCAGGGCTGACTGATCCCCGGGTGTTCTGCAGTAAAGCACTCACAACCAGGGTCCACAAGACCTCCAGTTTGCTGCTAGTTCTAGAAAAGCCCTATTTCTAACCTTCAGCCTTTGTTGTCAGCTATGGCTTTTGAACAATCAGGAAAATCTTGAGTAAAACTTTTTTTTTTTTCTTTTTTCTAAAGACAATTCAAATCCCTGTACCATAGAGGAAAGGAAAATAAAAGATTTCATTTTTCTTTTTGTTTCAGGAAAAATAGTAAAAATTTAATTGGGATTTCCAGTCAAGGAGGTTTTCCAGTTTCCAGCCAGTTCCTAGCAGTAGCTGGTTATTAGCTTCCATTAGGCATGTGTGCCTTCATGTCCTTGGAAAAACTTTTTCCTCTCACACACCTAGCTGTCAGAAAAGTTGTCATTTAGCCCTGGGCCATGATATGTTATGTTCCACTGTGATAATCTGCTTTGGTTTTGTGAATTTGAAAGAGTTCTGCCACCATTTTGATGAAGAATTATCACATTTATCATGTTTCTATGCAACTTCTATGGAATTCTCTGTGTGTTTTCATGCAAACTGCAGTATGCTATTATGACTACTAAGTCCAAGCTTTACCTTTTGGCACAGTCGGAAAAATATACTTGATGTTTGTTTGTATTCTGTGTCTTCTGTACTTCAACCCTGTGCTCTTTATAATATTGGATCCTTTCAGTTAAACAATTATTGGCAGGGTGGTGGGGTTTTTTTGCATTTACTCATCTCCAATTTACTTTAAAAATGAGGTCATAGTCTTGGATTGTGTCATTTGGGTACATCACAGCAAGTTTAAAACATAAATTTATACAGAATAAGCACTCAGACATTGATTTCATTCTCCTTGTTAAGTGCTTTGATGATTAACAATAGGAACCTCCATCTGCTGAAATTTGTGTTAGCTCAGGCTCTAATTTAAAATCTATCCATTATTTTAAGGATAGATTTGTCTGTATAACTGTAGTACATTATGTTAGTAGCATATAAACTATTCAATTAATTTGAAGCTAATTCACTAAAAGTAAGATATTTACAACTTGGAAAATAAATAACACAATTTGATTTTTCATTCCAGTTTCAATTCAGCTAAGTAATAAATTTTTTATTTTCCCTTCTCATTACAACTTGATAAAGTTTTGTTTCTTTTTCTTTTGTTGGTTTTAAAGTCATTTAAACTAAGATTTTCTTTTCATAAAAACATCACCTTCTTTGCCTGTCACTCCCACCCAGATTCTTATTATCATACTTTTATATCTATTCTATTATTTTATTGCAACCACCTTTTCTGTCTCCTTACATGAAGCAAATGTCATAGCTTAGGAAAACCTGAACCTTTCTACTAGGATGGAAATAAACTAAATGTGGTCTTTTCCTTGTGCTGAACAGCCATTAGTCCAAAAAGGACACCAAGGAACTATGGAATTTCTTTTGAAGCAAGGTGCTTCAAAAGCAAAACTTTAAAACTTCAGAACACAGGTAAGGGATTACAATCCCACCCAAACATTAGAAAATTAAAGTAACACAGCATGTAAAAGTCGTTATCATAGTAACTTTGCTTGTATGTTACAAAGCTTCCTGAAACCTTTGTATTTGTTTTTGTTGTTGTTGGGTTTTTTTGTTTGTTTGGCTTTGAGAACGTAAGCTTTTGATTGTAGGCATTGTGGTTTTGTGTATGATTCTGCAGTGTCTGACCCACTGGAGACAAATCCCTTTTTCAGCCTCAGACTTCTATTAAAATAAAAATATGTGATAAAACAAATGCTGGGAAGATTATTGTGCTATTGACTCTCAGTAGGGACTGCTAACACTATCCAGTGGTACAACAACTTGAAGAATTTCATGTGATACATTATTATGAATTTGCCACAAAACTAGCTTTTCAGCCCAGTTTCCCTATAAATACTGAATGTAAGGAGGAACTGAAAGCTGAATAGGTATTTCATGGCAAAGTGCTCATAGCACATAGCTAAAGGCACCTGTGCTGGAGTGTGAATGGTTTGCCTGTTGGTAATTACAAGGGTAAATTTTGACGTTTCAGTTTCCTCAATACAAGCCCTCTGAACATTCAGGCATTGCAAATTAGAGACTTAATGGAAAGGTTCGCCATCAAGGAGATGTGTGTATATATATACCTCAAGGACCTTATAGCAAACTTCCAGTACTTAAGGGGGGCCCACAGGAAAGATGGGGAGGGACTCTATCAGGCAGTGTAGAGATAGAATGAGGGGTAATGGCTTTAAACTGAAAGAGGGTAGGTTTAGATTAGGTATTAGAAAGAAATTCTTTACTGTGAGGATGGTGAAGCACTGGAACAGGTTGCCCAGAGAAGTTGTGGATGCCCTATCTCTGGAACTGTTCAAGACCAGGCTGGATGGGGCTTTGAGTAACATGGTCTAGTGGGCAGTGTCCCTGCCCATGGCAGAAGGGTTGGAAGTAGATGATCTTTAAGGTCCCTTCCAACCCAATCCATTCTATGGTTCTATGATTCCATAATATGATAAGATGAAAAGGAAGTCAAAGTATTACACAGATAAAGCAGTATACATTCAGTTTCCAGTATTTCCCTCATTGCAGGTTACCAACTTAACATCAGTGAGAAGAAATACTCTGTCAGAGCAGCCATAAAGGTGGCCTAGTTATAATAGGGAAGAATACTGACAAAAGATGTCTGCGAAAATACTGATAGAGAAAATCTCTGCCAACCTGGGAACTGCTACACTAGGAACCTGGCCTGAGAAGCTGAAGCATCCTTGACAAGAACAGGTGGGAGCCTGGGCTGACCTCGATAAGCGCAGCTGGGAGCCCGGAGCATCCTTGATAAGCACAAAACAAACTGCTATATCCTGCAGAACAATGAAACTGCTGTAACCTACAAACTGACCTCCTAAGAAAGCAGAATTCAACAACAGCTGTTCCAGGAACTGATGTCCTATGGCCGCTTATATATCCATGTTAAAGACATAAAAGTAACTCACTATCTTCCCAAAATGAGATTCTTTCTCTGAGAACTCCCCCTGCATGAACTTATCTACATGCTCCTTTGGAACTGCCAGGGATGCCTGGTCAAATCCAGACTCTGTGACGTGGATCATCTCCGCAGTGAGATGTTGTCTGTCATTGATTGCTGCCACTCCTGGGAATAGTTAATGAACTGTACGGGTAATACTTTGGATGAAATACATATAAATAGGCACGCATATATACGATATTTTGCTATCTTATTATTTTCATTATCTGAAGGTCTTCTAGTCCCTGTGAAAGACATTTAGATTTAGGATTACATTTAGCTTAAAAAATATTCCAGGCTATGTACTTTTTTGATCTTTGTTTTGTCTGACATACTTGAAATGTTTTAAAAAAAATCTGGTTTATATACTCATAGAGACTTTTAACAAAGATACTAAGATCAGTATGAATGACGTATAAATTGAAAGGAGTGTGTGTGCATATTTGTGTGAAATGACCAGAAAAAGGGTTAAAAGAATAACCTTTATCTGGAATGTAGGACATAATTTCCATTCTGTGAAGTTCACAAGTGCACAGTTTTTGTTCCAGAGTTTGGAGAAGCGTCCACTCTGATTAGACCAGCACCAACAACTTGTTAGGAGAAGGTCCTGTTTTTCAACAATAGGAGGATGGCAACTGGGTCATCTTCTGGATATGGCCAAAACTAAACTGTGGAGAACTTCTACCCTCTTAAGGGACAAAAATTAGATTGACCTGAAAAAACCCTTCTCCGAGAATGCAGAGTGTTGTAACAGGAGCTCCAAGTAAAGTCACAACTTGCTCAAGCTGTCTTGATCCCCCCAAAAAAAGGGATTTTTTTCTTCTGAAACCCAGGAATGGTGTTCTGATTGATGACTTCAGGCACTGCTTTACTTAATTTGGAGAAGATCCCTGAAAGAAAGAGAGATTGGTGCTTACTGCTGAAAAAGGCACTTTGAAGAAGAATTACAGAGCTTTTGTGTGATCACAGAAACCTTCATGTAGCACTTACTGAAATTAAACTAAAATCTTCCATTCCTTTTAGGGTGAATTGGACTAGGACACTAATAAAAGATCCTAATGGTAAAATAAATGAGAATCGTAAAATAGGTTTAGTCTGGAGAAGTCTGTAAACTACATCTTTGAAGTTCCTTATTTTTTTCCATTCACAACCTTTTAAAAGAAGTTGTGTAGGATTTTTCTTCGATTTGTTTCTACTTTTTTTTTGGCAGGAAGGAGGAATAATGGGGCCGTATGTTGTATTTGTATTGCATTTCCTACCGGGAGGATAGTGTACATCTTATGTGAAAACAAAATTTATAAAAAAACCCAAAACCATTCAGTGGACTTATTTTTTTATCTATATGGTTTTGGAACACCATAATTAAATTTATTTTATTGAAACTTAGATAAACACCCAGTCCTGAAAAGTCTATTTGTTCTGGAAATTTTTAATATACTGAAAATAGGAGTTTCCTGTGGAAACTTTAGCCATAACTGTAATTAAATCTAATAACAAGAGTATTCTGGAAAAAATTAATCAAAATTATGAAGTCTGATATGGTCACAGCAGCATGGAGAAGAATACCTAAATCAAAAAGCATTAAAAGAAGAATTCTTTTACACATATCTCATGCATTCTGAGTAGAAATTAAACCAAAGACATTTGCATTAAAAACGCTAATCTTAGAGGCCTATGATTTCTTTCAAAATCCGACTCACAAAAAAGACGTATAATTTTTTTTTTGATTCTGTGTCCTTTCCTTGTTTTGATGAATATATACAGTTTTTCTGTTGTGACACTCACATATGACTGCCAGGAGAGCAGTGGCCAGAAGAAGGAGTTTTCCACGTTTTCCCACCACCCTTGCATCAGGCCTGTAGGTGATCTTGCACTCATCAGCTTCCTCACTTTCAGTATTACCTCACTTCACCCCTAGCATCATTCACTCTATCTCACACCTACCCCAATATGCCTCAATCCCAGTCCAGTAATCATTTGCACTTTCCAGTTAAAACTACCTTAAGTCTTATGTAGCAAACAGTCTGGAAAACAGACCTTAAAACTACAGCATGAAGGGAAGGGAAGGGAAGGGAAGGGAAGGGAAGCTAAGGGAAGGGAAGGGAAGGGGAGGGAAGGGAAGGGAAGGGGAGGGAAGGGAAGGGAGGGGAAGGGAC